>CAMQGK010000485.1:6530000-6960000 GCA_947000775.1 Pterois miles | reverse complement strand
TGAGCGTTGCGTCCTGATCAATGTCCGTGGCCGTCAGAACAGAGCGTCTTCAGTGAAATGTCAGTGCTTTTGTGCCTGGAGGAGCAGCAGAGCGCGACTGAAAGGTCACGGCGGCGTTCGGCTCCTCCGACGGCCGATCGATGAGGAACGCCTTTTAGCATCGAACTTCCTCCAGTTCAAACAGCTCAAAAGAAACACACTGGGCCGAAGGAAGGGGCAGATACTGAACTTCAGACGTGATATTCACAGGTAACTCTGTTATGAATATTCCTTTTTTAATGCCTTTATTGCAAATTACTCATGATTTTTCTATCCACAATGTGAGCAGTACATATTTTCAGTGTTTTTATTCTGTCCATCCAGTGAAGAACAGAGTGACACAGAACAGGATATCTGCAGGTTTCACCAAGTCAGATTTAAGACCTTTTAGACCCTTTTTAGTCCACTATGAATGCAACTTAAGACCATACTGGCTAGAAAGCACAGAGGGTGGTGGAGGTGGAGCTCCGAATATTCAACTCATACATTTAAAACGGTCCAGTTAGAGAAAATGTCTTGAAGCAAAGGTCCAAAAGATGAAAATGTCCAACTATTTAGTCTGATATATATTTAAGTAGCCTAGTAGTTGGAACATCTTAACATCTGCGTGTAATCAATACCTGACTGTCAAATCAAATTCAGAACGACTCAAAAACTTTCTGACAATATTTATTGATGAATGTATGACTGCAGATATGTATAATGTCTCTCTCATTAACTAAATAAAAGCAGGGCTGCATGCTCAAAAAACAGAACATTTACAAGCAAAATAATGCATTTATTTTGAAATTAAAGTAACGTTAATGAATTTTTAAGACCTGACATCATTGGATTTAAGACATTTTGTTTTTTTAAAGACGTTTTAAGGCCTTAAAATCTGGTTATGGACGCTGTGAGAACGGCGTACAACAAGTAAATGGATAACTGAGGAGAAAAAACTTCCAGTGTTAACGCCTTTACACAAGAGCGAAAATTAAACGGTGAAGAAAGCAGCCTTTTTATCTGAGCGTTCACACCACGGATAACGGCATCAACCAATCACGCTGAGCTGCGTCCCTATTTATGAAACAACGACACCGAGGCGCCGTCCAAGATGGCAGACTTTCTGTCAGCGCAGACCAGACCAACTCCTTCCGTTCCCTTTCACAATAAAAGCCAAAAATGATGCAAATAATTACAATTTGTACACGTTGCCCACCTGGTTATGTCAATGCTGGCCCCTCCTCCACCATCACTACCTGTGAGAGTCACCTTTCCCTCCTCACGGACTCAGAAAACTAACTGTAGGGACTTCATTTCCCAGGGGCCCCTGCTCGGTGGAGACCTCTCAGGAGATTCAGACGTTAGGTCACCTTAACACCACCAGAGTTTATTTCTGGGCTAACGCCCCGGGGGGCGGGGGGTCTGGAGATTAATCAGCTTCATTAACACTGGCGTCAACAGCCTGTCGCCAAGGCCACCTTTCCAGAGCAGCAGTTTTAAAGCCTTCATTATGGATCCTGCAATTACCCGCCACATTAGAGCGTGGAGCAGCGGGGAGCTGCTGTGTCGAGTATTACTGTGACCAGCCAGGTTTAATGGCATTCAGCTGCCTTCACATGCCGACAGGAAGACGACGACTGACCTTCTGCTGGGCGCACAAACCACGCTACGAGAGCGAGGAGAGTAGTTTACTTCAGGGGTGCCTTTCAAAGACCGAATAAAGCAAATAAATGAATCAATTAACCACCGTTAAGTCTCTTTAAAGCCTGACTGTATTGATCAGGAGTTAAAGTGACTTAAGTAAGGGATAATTTACAGTGAGGCGGTCATTGTTGTTGCTGCACTGGGTCTACGCGTCATCATCACACTGAAGGGGTTTATTTCACAACAGTGACCCTCTAGCTGTACATTAACCTGCTTATTACGCAGCTACTTACTGAAGAAAACAGTAATTGGACACAAGAACGCTGTGGTTGACCAATCAAACGAGTATTCAACAAAGCCGTGTAATCCCAGTGGTCACAGACCAGCTATGAAGTGCTTTACAACCACAGCAGTTATTGGCTGATTTACCAATACCAGAAACTGCAGCACAAACATGCAAAAAGAGCAGCGGTTCACTAAGGAGGGATTATAACACGGCTGGGATGATACACCTACCTCCAGATTCACCACTATCACCAAACATGGCTGCTGATTTGATACGTATTACGACGATTTATTGTTCGTTAACTTTTTTACCACGAGACCAAGGGAAGAAGATGTTGAATCATCCACTTCTAGGGACTTTTAATTTGGAAAATCTCTGAATGAATCCAGTAAAATGTCTGATTTTCAGCATGTCTGTAGTCAGAGATGTCCTGAAGTCAAACATATCAGGATCATTGTCAGGAATTATTGATTAGTTTTTATCCAGCAACCCAGAAATCAAAGAATAAAGACATTTCCCTCACAGATTAGTGGGATTTTCTTTTTAATTTATCAGGGACATGTAATGTTTTATACTTCTTTATACTCCGGCCGGCCGGACCGCACGTTACCGCCGTACGATGACGTTTCCCGTCCGTGACGGAGTTAGCGTGCAGCTTTAGCCGTGATGTCTAGCTCTGCTTTTCCAAAGTGTTTCCCTCCTTTACTGGATGTGTAGTGTTTACCAGGCTGGATTTAACATGGAGGGTGGAGGTCGGATCCACGCCCACCCTCCACCCTTTAATGCTTTCTGAGGTTTGTTCTGGTCGACGGATACCGAACGGATATGACGTCACGTTACTCAGACTACCACAATAAAAGTGCTAACTTCCTTCTACCTCCACATTGACTCAGATGAAGCAGCTGTAAATTGTCCCACTCAATATATATCTTGTTTGAAACTCCTTTACATATGTATGTAAAATGAATATACATTGGCTGATAATCTTATCAGATTTTTGAAACACGGTCAAATATCAATATCGGCCTCAAGAGCTGTCCATCTTCTTTCTCTGCTACTGTCCTCTGTGTGTCTATATCGTCTTATTTTTAGGTTTTGGACTGTCTGAAGACATCAAGTGGACTGTGATGGACAGTAATTTCTATAATTTTCTCGAGATAATTCATAAAATTGAGAGTGAAAGTACTCATTAGCCCTAAACAGCCCAAGACGCTGCTCTTGACTTGTATCCACAACACCTATGATGTTATTTTGTATATTATATATATGTATATTTTTATTTGCGCAGCATTTGGCAGAACTTAATCTATTTTGTTTTACAAAATAAAATTAAATAGATGGTCCTGAGGCGGGAAAAATGCTGCTGTGGCAAACAGTGATTCAGTTTGAGGAAAATTCAACATCAGCGCTCAGTTAAGAGCAGTAATAACCACTGCTCTGGTTTCTCTTTCACTAACTGATCCATGTAGAGTTAATGGACCCTCAGTACATAATACAGGGTTACTGTCTGAAAAAAGGCCACACTGACTGATCCAATTAGCAGCCCTCCACAGTCCATTCATTGACTTGTTCAACTAGTTCAAGATCTCCATCATTTTCTGCATCTCTATCTATCTGTGTGATAACGGCGACCACTGAACGATTCTCAGAGCTCTCCGCCATGAATGGAGGCTGATGTTTTTCATGTGCTGATCCGGCCTCTAGATTTCACGCTTCCATGGGCCTTGGAGTTGGTTCAGGGGTCCGTAAAGCGCTGCCACGAGGCGGATTAGAGGAGGGAAAGTGAGGGAAATATGAGCAGCAACAGGAGCGAGGCTGTAGGCGATCCACCTGACAACATGGCATCACTTTACACGATAACAACAAAACACACAGAGGAAACCAGGTTCGGAAACAGTCGTCCAGCTGCTGCAGGTTCAGTCCGGTCTGACGTCGACCAGAGGACTAATGAAGCAAACAGGAACCAGGCTCAACTTTTACTGGAGTGAAACTCATCCGGCAAGAATCCCTCACATGCAACAACACATTCCTGGTTCACAGATGCCACCATGATACTAACCTACTGCATCTGGACTTTATAGAGATGTTTCATCTTCTTACAGGGACCTTAAACAAGGCAGCTTTATTTAGAGAGCACATTTCAGCTACAGCCCTACTGATGATGGCTTTAAAGTAAAGCTGAAGGGAATTAAACTCCTTGTTACGGCTGAGAAAATCTCTGCAGAAATCAATTCTAACGGGCAGCGGGTGTCATTCACTGATATCCTCCACTAACCGATCGACTGCTGCAGCAGCAGAGCAGCTCCACTATGAACATGCATCAAATATAGTATAAGTATATAATAGTAAAATACTGTCCATCACTTTATTATTTGGCAATTCTTTATGTCAAAGCATCAGAAAATATCCATTCTCGTATAATATCATAATAATATGTTCTCTAAAACTGGACTTTTTTTCTGCTGTGCAATGAATCAATACATCAGTCAAACTATTGTACAGGACTCGTTTATGTTGAATATATCTTATTTAACGTCCCTCGTAGCACCTTTTCCCCCCTAGAACAACATTACGGCAGCCAGTTATCTTCAAGTTTCAACCTTCACACCTGAAAAGGTGAAGATGGACATACTGTACAAATACACATGCTAGCGCACACACACATAAAAACATGCATGCTGTGGCTCTTGCAGAGTCACAGCATGTCAGTGTATGTATGTGTGTGTGTGTGCAGACGAAGATGAAGTGGAAACACCTGGGAGGCTGCGTCCCCTCCTGCGTGGTGCGTTCAGGGACAGCAGATGGATCGGCCCCAGGAGAGCTGCAGAGACGGAGGTGATATGACGGCTCTCTATTTCCACCCTCATTATTCTGCCTCTGATTCGCTCCTCCGCAGCCACACGGGGTGAGAATTAATCCGCCTAAATGGGAGTTTGGGTTAAGTGTCTGACTAAGTGGATGTATGAGCAATAATGACAGAATACTCGGCTCAGCAGGCTACGTTGTGCGACTTCTCTCTGCATGTCTGCATAAAGAAAATGTAGGTAATCTAAAAAAAAAAATAGGGCTAAGAAGACATGTTTGATAAATTGAATTTCGGACAGTTTTTTAAGGACGCAAGACGACACACCAACATGACAACAAACCGGCGCCGAGAATGCCGACTGTTGCCTCAAATCGTCTTTGTTTTGGCCGACAAGTTGCATACAAACTAGTGTTGTCAACTCCTCAGTAAGGAAAGCAGCTATTGGCTATTGGCCTTAAAAGTCACTAGATGTCGCTAAATGACATCATCACTTAATTTGCATAATTGACCGTGTACTTGAAATTGTATTGGATGCTGTAGGAGAGACGAGTAACGTTGAGGGAGGGACAAAAAGTCTCAGTCTCAGTCTCCAAAAGTCTCCAATAACACCAGAAAAAGATGCTACGTGTTGCTCGTTGTTTTTTGAGAAAGCGTCACTAGAGGGGTCTGAAAACTCGCTGAGCTGGCGACACCGATTCAAACTCACCACAAAGATGACAGCTGACAACCAGTTAGTTCATACGTTCTGCACCTGCATGAAATGTAATAACTCTCCACACCAGCAGGTGGCGGTAGTCTGCATTCATCATTAAAAAGGGAAAGAGGAAGGATGGCGGCTATACAAGCTGTTGTTATGATAGGTGTGTGAAACAAAGCAGCACTCTCACTCATCGCTTAGCTTCTGTCCAGATGTTCATGTCGCTGTGTTGGAACGATCAGACGAGATGAAGATAAAAATGAGAAGTGTGTGTTTTTCCTCTCGCCTTTACTCGTCTTGCTTTCCTCACTTCCTTTTCTCTTCTCGTGCACTGATTCATTTAAGCTGAACAGCCAATCAGAGTGATTTCTCAAACCAACGAGCTCCGTTGCCGACTCGACATGCTGAATCGGCTAAAACACCTCCGACGTGGGCCGACTAGACCTGATGGTGCTAGACCCACTGGAAAAACTAGACCGGCAGACGCTCACAGACGGCTGACCGGCAGCTTGGTGTGTCCGGACCTTTAAGTGCTGAAAATGATCATTTATTAACCATCTCGAGAATAACTATCACAAACTGTACTTATTTTGATAATCAAACATCAAACACTCATCTGATGTAGAAGCCAGTTGTCCTGTAAAAATATTCCTGCACCCACAAGCTGACTGCATTCGTTCCTGGTTGACTTGTTTGTTTGTGCAGAGGCACCACTGAATGAATGACAGCACCTCCAAATTACTTTAAAACCCATTCTGGCTAAGAGCATCAAGGCCTCAATACTGTAATAGAGGCGATGCATCAATTTGAGCGTCCAGCTATAGATCTGCGGCGAAGGCTGCATAATCACAGCGCAGAGAGGGCCTCAGATCCAGAGACTGTGGTGGTCGCAAAGACTGATGAATTACACCCAACACAAGCAGCCCAGCCAGCTGAGAGGAGGCCATTACAGAGGATCAAATCCATCACGCTGCTGTGACCAAACACAGAGACCAATTAATAAAATGTAAACGCTTACACAACTCAGATGTCATGAGAGATACGCACCACAAGAGGAGATCCGCACACTTGGATGGTGTTTTTGTTGTTGTAGTTTAAATCTATATTCAGCACTTCGATCTGCAGCAGATCTCAGCGTCTTGTTAACACATGCTTACATCAGAGTTGCATGTTGGGTAAAAGATTTTTCATCATGGAGCAGTGTGCTGCTCTGCCTCGACCACCGATCGCCAAACACTGAGAAACCAACGGAGCTGAAACTGACGGCAGCAGCTCGACTCGTGTGTTAAACGTGCAGTTAAAAGTTTCCTGGATGGTTTAAACTACGAGAGGACAGATTACCGTGTGGTCTTTGAAGCCTAAATTTGAAATACATGACAGAACAATACAATACATGGACATGATATGAACAATACATGATGAAAACCAGAAAAAACACAGAGCAAAAACTAGAAAGCCTCTCAGAGAGCATAGCGTACCATCAAGGTCGTCTCCATAACGCCAACAGGAAGTCCATTCATTCCTATGGAAACCTGCGTGATCTCCGATGTGTTTGAAAAACTCATCTTTCCACTTTTTCAAGGTCTCGTATGATTACTTTGAAAAACCTGAACTTCTGCAGAAGATTTTGGACAGATCATATGTGAAAAGTTCAGCGGCATATTAAGCTAACACTGGTAGCATGCTAGCTAACATATAAAGTGCATGCATGTTCATTCGTCTTTTAACAAAATAATTCATAAAGTGGGAAAAGACCAGAACTGCTCTCCCACTTCTGCGGCGGCGTTTCCATCCGTCCATAGAGAGACGCCTTCAGTTTTCAGTCAACCAGTATTAAATAAATACTAAATACTGCAGAAAGTCTTTACACACTTTCCTCTGAATGGGACACTCAAATAAAATGACGGAGGCTGAGTGTGGCACACTGGGTAGCAAATAAGGAGTGATTTCAGACACAGTCCAAGGACATGTGAGACAGTCCTGGAGCACCACACCCATGCACAGGATCTCCTTTTAAGGTACATTTTGAACAGATAAAAATGTGCAGTTAATATAAATATTTGAATTGATTGACAGCCGTAGTTTGCATGTCTTTGCCACATGTAAAGCATATTTAATTCCCTCTGTGTTTGAACGGTGCTGCACATAAAAAGCTGCACCCTGGTATAAAAAACTGGGCTCAGATAAAGCCATGAATATGACATGTATTTAGACCTACCAGAGTTGAGCAGGCCTCGCCTGTTTGAGGCTCGGCTGTAGCTGAAGGCCCCGTCGGCCTCGGTGCGAGGCACCTGCCTGTACCTCCTCAGGATCCCCCGTCTCAGGTGAACGCAACAAGACGGCATGACTGGAGCGAACGTCCGCTATTATCCAAGGTGTTGCTTCACAGGTCAGACATGGAGTCGAAAAGGTTTGACCGGTTCTTCAAAAACGCCACCGAGTAAATCCACCACGGGTGAGTTGGGTTCAGTTCATTCAGAAACTTTCCACACCTCACCAGTAACCCAGCGTCCCGGCGTCTCGTCCTTTTACAGGAGACGACGTCTCTCTCTCTGTGGTGGACAACAAGCTCAGCCAATGGGACGTGAGCTGGAGCAGCGTCGCTGTCGTCGCCTGGGATTACCCGTCAGTCTGACAGAGAAGACGAGAAGCCGCTGGGTCTAATGTGGGCCTGTCTGCACCGGCTCGGGTTACCGGCCTCTGTGCTCGCAGGAAAACGTGATCCAGCACAGAGGAAGACGAAACCTGGACTCAGAAAAGTTTCTGAGACTGCACACAACAGCTATGAGCTCAAACACTGATATTTCCTATTCATCATGACCTCCAGCATTTACATGCATTTACCGCTAATGACCTGGTCAGCGTCGGCCTCCTGCTGTGACTGGATCTCTCAATATCTAGTCAACCTGGTTTCCTTCATTACATGACAAAGATAAACCTGGTAAACAGCTGCAGATGTGTATGTTTCTGATGCTACCTGCACAGGTGGAGGAGTGCTGCCTTGTGACAGGCAGTGTGGAAGGATTAAAGAAAGTTAGTTCCTCATTACATCCTGATGTTATGAGCCAAAAACTACAAGAAAAAACAAGACAGAGCTGATTTTCACTGCTGAAGAGAGAGTTGTTTGTGAAATTCAGGTGCATTTGCACACTTGAAAGAAAAAACAGTGTTCTGTCTGAACTCTACATCTCTTGTAGAGTTCACTAATTTGCCACTAATTTCTTGAACACAACTCTCAGTCTGAGGTTGTAGCGGCTCAGTTTTAAAGCTAGAGTGAAGATACTGGTATCATATGAAAGAATCCTTTGCTACCAACCAGGTCGAGATTGTCACAAAGAGGATAAATAAACACTCCAAACTTACATTTTTGTGAGGAAAAACTGATATTTTTGGGTCCCTTGACCTCCAACCATAACATGGCAAACTGCAGCCCAACAGGCAACAACAGCTGTCAGTGTGTCAGAGTGCTGACTTGACTATGACTTGACCCAGACTGACTGGGACTATCAGAAAGTGGGCATGTCTGTAAAGGGGAGACTGGTGGGGACCCAAAAAACCCATTTACATCCACACATCTGGAGGTCAGAGGTCAAGTCTGGAGCCTCATTTAACCTCCTTCACTACCAGCTAGTCTGACCTGGTTGGTACTGATGGATCCATCAGGTTCTCTAGTTTCAGATGAGACCAGGATGTAGTAGTAGTAGTAGTAGTAGTAGTAGTAGTAGTCTGACCTGGTTGGTACTGATGGATCTATCAGGTTCTCTAGTTTCAGATGAGACCAGGATGTAGTTGTAGTAGTAGTAGTAGTAGTAGTAGTAGTAGTCTGACCTGGTTGGTACTGATGGATCCATCAGGTTCTCTAGTTTCAGATGAGACCAGGATGTAGTAGTAGTAGTAGTAGTAGTAGTAGTAGTAGTAGTCTGACCTGGTTGGTACTGATGGATCCATCAGGTTCTCTAGTTTCAGATGAGACCAGGATGTAGTAGTCGTAGTAGTAGTAGTAGTCTGACCTGGTTGGTACTGATGGATCCATCAGGTTCTCTAGTTTCAGATGAGACCAGGATGTAGTAGTAGTAGTAGTAGTAGTAGTCTGACCTGGTTGGTACTGATGGATCCATCAGGTTCTCTAGTTTCAGATGAGACCAGGATGTAGTACTAGTAGTAGTAGTAGTAGTCTGACCTGGTTGGTACTGATGGATCCATCAGGTTCTCTAGTTTCAGATGAGACCAGGATGTAGTAGTAGTAGTAGTAGTAGTAGTCTGACCTGGTTGGTACTGATGGATCCATCAGGTTCTCTAGTTTCAGATGAGACCAGGATGTAGTAGTAGTAGTAGTAGTAGTAGTCTGACCCGGTTGGTACTGATGGATCCATCAGGTTCTCTAGTTTCAGATGAGACCAGGATGTAGTAGTAGTAGTAGTAGTAGTAGTAGTCTGACCTGGTTGGTACTGATGGATCCATCAGGTTCTCTAGTTTCAGATGAGACCAGGATGTAGTAGTAGTAGTAGTAGTAGTAGTAGTAGTAGTCTGACCTGGTTGGTACTGATGGATCCATCAGGTTCTCTAGTTTCAGATGAGACCAGGATGTAGTAGTAGTAGTAGTAGTAGTAGTAGTAGTAGTAGTCTGACCTGGTTGGTACTGATGGATCCATCAGGTTCTCTAGTTTCAGATGAGACCAGGATGTAGTAGTAGTAGTAGTAGTAGTAGTAGCTGACCTGGTTGGTACTGATGGATCCATCAGGTTCTCTAGTTTCAGATGAGACCAGGATGTAGTAGTAGTAGTAGTAGTAGTCTGACCTGGTTGGTACTGATGGATCCATCAGGTTCTCTAGTTTCAGATGAGACCAGGATGTAGTAGTAGTAGTAGTAGTAGTAGTAGTCTGACCTGGTTGGTACTGATGGATCCATCAGGTTCTCTAGTTTCAGATGAGACCAGGATCTTCCTCTAGCTTTAAAACTGAGCGGCTACAACCTCAGATTGTAAGCTAGAAATTAGTGGCGTTCAAACACATTTGTATTATTATGGCATTAACTTTGACAGCCCTAGTTAAGAGTAATAGGTCACAATTACCCCCCCAGCCAACATCTAACATTAATGAAATAAAATCTGATTGTATTTCTGTTGATAATCCAACCTCATGTGAGAAGTTTACATAAAGTCAAGATGCTGCTTGATGATGGTTAGGTTTTAGTGAGTCCTGTCTGTTCTTCACAGCCAGAAGTATCCACACAAACAGCCACTCACTCCCCGCCACAGTAAATCTCACCTCCGGTAGCGCTGTGTACTTTAATCTACACCTAAACCGTCTGTGAGGACGTAATCTAAAAGATTAAAGCCTGCCCTCAGCCCTCCTGATTAATTCCCCGTCCTTTGACAAGCAGATGAAAGCCGTAACGGCGTTCATCTGACAACACGATTCACACGGCGCCCTTGTTCGGCTCAAGTTTTCGGGGCTGGAGACGAGTGTGCAGATTGTTAACACGCCCCTGTGGGGCGACGGCGCTCGCCGACGCCGCGTCGTCCTTGGAGATGAGGAGCATTAATAAATAAAGTCAAGTCTGTGAAGACAGAAGTTTGATTTAAATGTGCAGGCCTGAAGGAGAGCGATGGGAAGGAAATACTCCTGGGCAGTAAAATCCTGATACTACAGAGGACGACGAGTTTAAACCTCTGATTTAAAGACGCAGAAATAACAGACTTTCATTATGACCACGAACGCAGCATTAAAACCAAAGCTGTCCAATGAAGCTCCTGGTTGTCCAACAGCAGAAGACCTCCAGGAACAGCAGCAGAGGACACGATGAAAACCAGCCCACGTGGTGTCGTCCTATTTCATGACCTTATTTCTAGGATTTTGCACTTGTATCTCTATTTCATGTTATGGGTCAGTGCTGCTTCATACACTGAATGTGCTCTCGTTTTGCTTATGGGGGGAACATACATCAGATTTAAAATTTTTCATTTTATTCTGTAAATCTGGAAAGCACTTTGCACATAGGTTTGTGTGGTCTAGTTGTACCTTTTGGGGGTTAGAAGTCGAAAGTTCCCCAAATTTCAGGAAATTGTGGCCAAAAACTTTCTCATATTTTAAATTTCAATTTTGTTTTTAAGCTGAACTGAAAAACTATTTAACGTGGGAGTTTCACATTTGGTATGACGGTCAAGGGTCCTCTTTGAAAATGGCCATGACAGTTTTTTCAAGTCTGGAGCCTCATTTAACCTCCTTCACTACCAGCTAGTCTGACCTGGTTGGTACTGATGGATCCATCAGGTTCTCTAGTTTCAGATGAGACCAGGATGATGTAGTAGTAGTAGTAGTAGTAGTCTGACCTGGTTGGTACTGATGGATCCATCAGGTTCTCTAGTTAGATGGACCAGTAGTAGTAGTAGTAGTAGTAGTAGTAGTCTGACCTGGTTGGTACTGATGGATCCATCAGGTTCTCTAGTCTCAGATGAGACCAGGGTGGTAGTAGTAGTAGTAGTAGTAGTAGTAGTCTGACCTGGTTGGTACTGATGGATCCATTAGGTTCTCTAGTCTCAGATGAGACCAGTATGTAGTAGTAGTAGTAGTAGTAGTAGTAGTAGTAGTCTGACCTGGTTGGTACTGATGGATCCATCAGGTTCTCTAGTTTCAGATGAGACCAGGATGTAGTAGTAGTAGTAGTAGTAGTAGTAGTAGTCTGACCTGGTTGGTACTGATGGATCCATCAGGTTCTCTAGTCTCAGATGAGACCAGTATGTAGTAGTAGTAGTAGTAGTAGTAGTAGTTAGTAGTAGTTCTAGTTTCAGATGAAACCATGGTTGTAGTAGTAGTAGTAGTAGTCTGACTGGATGTCCGATGGATCCATCAGGTTCCCTAGTTTCAGATGAAACCAGGATGTAGTAGTAGTAGTAGTAGTAGTAGTAGTAGTAGTAGTAGTCTGACCTGGTTGGTACCGATGGATCCATCAGGTTCTCTAGTTTCAGATGAGACCAGGATGTAGTAGTAGTAGTAGTAGTAGTAGTAGTAGTCTGACCTGGTTGGTACCGATCCATCCATCAGGTTCTCTAGTTTCAGATGAGACCAGGATGTAGTAGTAGTAGTAGTAGTAGTAGTAGTAGTAGTAGTAGTAGTAGTAGTAGTCTGACCTGGTTGGTACCGATGGATCCATCAGGTTCTCTAGTTTCAGATGAGACCAGGATGTAGTAGTAGTAGTAGTAGTAGTAGTAGTAGTAGTCTGACCTGGTTGGTACCGATGGATCCATCAGGTTCTCTAGTTTCAGATGAGACCAGGATGTAGTAGTAGTAGTAGTAGTAGTAGTAGTAGTAGTAGTCTGACCTGGTTGGTACCGATGGATCCATCAGGTTCTCTAGTTTCAGATGAGACCAGGATGTAGTAGTAGTAGTAGTAGTAGTAGTAGTAGTCTGACCTGGTTGGTACCGATGGATCCATCAGGTTCTCTAGTTTCAGATGAGACCAGGATGTAGTAGTAGTAGTAGTAGTAGTAGTAGTAGTAGTAGTCTGACCTGGTTGGTACCGATGGATCCATCAGGTTCTCTAGTTTCAGATGAGACCAGGATGTAGTAGTAGTAGTAGTAGTAGTAGTAGTAGTAGTAGTAGTAGTAGTCTGACCTGGTTGGTACCGATGGATCCATCAGGTTCTCTAGTTTCAGATGAGACCAGGATCTTCACTCTAGCTTCAGAAAGAAATTGCTAGTGTTAAAAATAATTTGCGTTAACGTTATTATCATGTTACCTTTGAGAGCCCTATAAACAATGTCCTGATGATCCTGATATCGGGTCATGGGTCAGGATACATGGGTCAGGACATCCGACTACATACATGCTGAAAATCAAATATTTTTACATTTAGATATTTTCTCAAGTAAAAATCCCTCGACGTGAGCCTGCTACAACCTTAAAATAGCAAGTTGCATTAATTAAAGAAATTAGTGGCGTTATTGCGTTGAATTTGACAGCTCTGCCCAAAACCCAAAGATATTCAGTTTACAATGATATAAAAGAGGAAAAAGCAGCAAATCATCACAATTCACAAGTTGGAGAAAAGGCATATTTAGCAGTTTTGCTTCCAAAATTACTGAATTAAAAGCAAAATAGTCCATAGGCCATTATTCTTCTGTCAATCGGCTTCTTTAAGGAACAATCATTTCCAGCTCAATACTCAGTATTATTATAGTACTAAGACTACTGGCTAACATGCAGGTGTTTTATTTGGCGCCATCTGTGAACCGAAACAAGACAAAACCAAGTCCACTGAGACTCTGTCTGACATCTACTCTATAAAAACACAGATTAAACCCACACAGGACTCAAAAAGAAAAACTTCAGATTAAAAATGATCCCACTTTCCACATCTATCTTAAAAATGGCCACAGTAACTGTCAGAGACACAGAGGAGCAGTAAATATGAAGAATCATGACTGTGGAGTTATAAAAGAAAGGCGAACTTCAGCGCTATCACAGCGACGGCTGAGCCTTCTCATAATGATCCATGCGAGTCTGTAACATTTATACACTACAATCTGTTAAACCCACACTCACAAATAAAAGCCTGTTATTTATGCGATGTGCAAATGAAGAAAAGTGTTTGCTTGCTTTGAAAATCATGGCTCTGAATGGCTGGTGGGCTCATTGACTTGCATTATCACGTTCTGCTTTTGAACCCTGAAGGGCGCGTGCACAAAAAAACAGATTACGACCCATAAATTTACAGCCTCCCCGTCGCTCTGCTTCGGTCCCGGCCAGACGGATATCCAAATTTATACCCTTAAACATCTGGTGTTGTTCTGTCTCTGTGGCCTGGAGTTCTGGTCGGGTTCAGCACCGTGTCAGCAGGATTATCTGACCAGCCACGAGATTCATCAGCAAGGAAACAAAAAGAGCCTGTTTGGTTTCTTGTATTTGACTTACTGTGCGTATGCTCCTTAACAGGTGATCAGCCTTTACTGACCCCAACATCCATTTAATCATATAGTGATCATAATGGTGCTTATGAGGAGCTCCAGGTTACAGCGTGGTGCTAATAACGCCAAGGTCGCGGGTTCGATCCCCGTACGGGCCATGGTTCCTTTTTTTCTCCCGAATTTCCCTCCGGGGATTAATAAAGGTTCATCTTATCGTATCTTATCTTAAAACGACAACAAAGTTACAAAAAACAACCACTAGGAAACAAAAAACGACTAAAAATAGACGCAGAATGACAACAAAGATAAGCATGATTACTAAAAACAGAGGCAAAAAAGTTACATAAAACAACAAAAAATTGATGCAAAGTTATGCATAATTAATAAAATGTATGCAAAATGACTAAAAGTAGATGCAAAAGGACCACAAAGACCAAAAAACAACTAAAATAGATACAAAACAACAACAAAGATATGAATAACTAAATGACTAAAACTGGATGCATAACCACCACAACAAGATGTGAAACGACTAAAAACAGATGCAAACAGACGCTCCAGTGATTCCACCTTTACAAGCTCAGATTAAGTGACTAGCACGGTTTACCGCGTGGTTAACAACCACAACAGGAGCTCAGACGTTTTCATTCACGCTACTGGCCTTAACTAGACGGCTCTATTATAACACGTTTCTCATTTTTAGGTTCCCGCAGCAAACTGAAGCAGCCACTGTCGACTCTGTTTGAGGGTGAATCCAAAACGTCCTTGAAACATCTGCTTCCATCAAATCACCTAATCCAGGTAACAGGAGCCAGGTGAGCTGACGGCTGCTCCACGTTCATCCTTTAGGCATCCAGCAGCCGCCTGAGGCCGTCTCCACCTCCACGACACATCAACATGTGTGATGAGAAATATCACTCTGGACCATCCTGGAGCCGTCTCCACCTTCAACCTATTTACTTTATATATCAAGAAATAATCAGTTTATACATTATATATTATCATAGCTGATAAGAGACCATAACTACATTCTCATTAAGATAAGATAATAAGATAAGATATTCCTTTATTGGTCCCACAGTGGAGAAATTCACACGTTACAGCAGCAAAGTGGATAGTGCAATAAACAAGAAGCATAGATTTTAAAACAGTATTAATACAAATAAAATAAAACAATATATACATAATAGAAAGTAAAGCCAAAATATGTCCAGCATATTGCTTACATGAGTAAACTATTTAGTTAGTTTATTATTGCACACTTAACATTTATTTTATAAACTAAACTAAGCATTTGTTAAGATGAGCAGATGATCTGTAAACCTTTATGAAAGAAAGTTTGTAAACATCTATAAACATTACCGAGATAGATGGACCAGAAACCAATTATTAGCCATTCAAAACTATCTACTATGAACTATCTAAATAATATTTATAGATGCTTTACAAAGTATTTAACAGTAGTATTATCTATCTAAATAATATTTATAGATGCTTTACAAAGTATTTAATATTTAACAGTAGTATAAACTATCCAAATCTGCAACAATAAACTGTTAAAATGAGTAAAAAGTACAGAATTACTTAGAATTTGTAAACGTTATTAGAATTTTGTTGCTCGATAACAGTAATATAACCATTAATTAAGTTTGATTAATGATCAATTTTACATTTAGAAATGGTTATTAAGTGTAACCTCAAATCTGAATCCTAAATTGACTATCGGATTCTTAGCTCATGAACAAAAGCCTTTCCTCAGGTTCAGACTTTGCAGACTGTTTGTACTGTTTAACGTATTATATTATTATTATTAAGGTATTATATGCAGTATGTCACATATTGCCGGGTGTCTCATTCTGGGGGGTATACTGTATTTGTCCCTTTCCCTTTGAGCCTCAGACGGAGGTTATTCATGGACGTGTCCCATTTTTCATACAATAGAGAGATCTCAGATGCATCGGAGGGCATCAGATAGGATCGTCTCGAGCACATCCTGCTTCTCTGTGGCGCCGCCTTGTAAACGTTTAACCAGCGACCAGAAAGCACTTTGCACCTTGTGATAAATGTGTTCTGCTCAAATTGAATTATGATCCAACTGTAGATAGTGGATTTGTTGCGGAGGCGGTGGAAGCTCAGTATTTCTCATTTAAATATTCATGCAGGGTAGACAAAGGAAGGAAATGGAAACCGAGTCAGATGAAATCCCAGGGTTCACGTTTCCGAGACCGAGGAGGAGAACGTAGGCGGCCAAGGAGGAGGAGGAGGAGGAGGAGGAGGAGGAAGGTGCCACAAGAAACTCGAGCTCTGTGGAAACGCTCAGGTGAGAAGAGATGAGATGTTGACGCACATCCGAAATCTCATCACAGCAGACGGACGAAAGGATTGTTTCCTCTAGACCACATAGAGCACAATGAGTTAAAATAAACACACACACTAATAATGACAAAATATTATTATAACCTTTATGTGACATCAAGGTGATTCAGAGACAGGAAGGATTAAAAAACTAGACTTTGAGTTGAAACTTTCAGGTTTGGGCTGATAAGCAGGGCAGCTAAGCTGAAATGTTTGTAACGGTTGTGCATTTTGCGATAAAATCATGAATTGGCTCAGATGCAGGTTTATATGTTATGAAAAGATATCCAGCGATATCTGTCAGTTTTATTGCTAATGAAAAGAGAAATGCACCGATGGAAAGCTGAAGACATTGCCATTCTGCCAAAACATCAAATTACTGAGTGGTTTTCAGGGTTTTGCTTTGGGCTAACCTTGGAGCTAACTTCCTGCTTAATAGTGACACTGGGTACTGACCTGGTTTTTCTTGCTATGTACTTCCTTTTGGAAAAATTCTGTTCAACAACATCTTTAAAAAAGACATTTAGCTCAGTTTTAACAAGCGTTGACGTCTTTTGACCTGCAAATCACCAACCAGGTGTCAACTCTTTCTCCATTTATGAAAAAGGATGCTAGCAGCAGAATAACGGCCTTCAAATCCATCATCATCTCAACACGGTACCTAGAACATCTTGGTTTACCGGAACGACCAACATGACCTCCAGATCCGAAACCGACAGAGCGCCGTCACAACGAGGCTAAACCGAGCAGCGCATTTCCAAAAAGCCTGCAGGAGCCGCAAAATGACGACTCGGCAGGGATGAAAAGCTTAAAAGTTTTCAGCAACTTACAGCCCCGGAGGCTACCGCGGGTCCTGTTCAGGAGCAGTGAGGTGCAGCCGATAGCGAGGACCCTGAGAGTGCATCCGCTGACATCTGGGCCTTTAGAAACACATTAAAACAGAAGCTGCCCTCTCCAGCCGGCTGTTTCATCAGTCTGCCACCGAGGGGGGAGCTAACGCCCAAGAATGACTCCGACGGCCGAGCCGGGAGATCCATCAAAAGCGGCGGGGAGGGGGGATGATTGCAGCGCCGGGCCATCCATCTCTGAGCGAATTACAGCCACCGCCAGGGAGAAATCAACCGCAAGAACGGGGGGAGTGGTGTAGGCAGGAAAGAGGAGGATAGGAGGACTGGATGGAGGGATGAGAATGGACTTTAAAAAGTAGAAAAAGGGATGGAGGAAGGAAAGCAGGAGGACAGTAAGAGCGGTGGATGGCTGACCTGCTCTAAACACTGATACGTAGTACTGATCCCTGTCGTCAATCCCAGAGATGTCGTCAATATTTCAACCACTGGAGGAGGATTTATCAAACTCGGTCTCAGCCATCGAATAGAAATGTTGATTTTAAACCCTCCAACGGCTGTTTTTGGTCTTATAGATCCTGAAGTGGGTAAAAATACATCATAACATATGTTAGTCTGCTGGTACGCATATCAATATTATTTATAATCAAGCCATCAAACGGAGCAAAAATATTAAAAATAAATGTACCCATTAATTTCTGTTTCAATTTGCTTCTTTATTTATCTTTGTAATAATTCCCTTATTTATTTACTCTTATTTTGTTAAATTTCCTTTTATCTATTTTTGGATTAATTTTATATGTATTTTATTTTTTACATTTAGTTTTACATTATTTTATTACTTTATTCATTTTTTAAATTTATTCATCATTTATGCATTTACTGCATTTATTTTTAATTATCCTATATTTATTTTTAATTATGTATTTATGCATTTATTTTTTTGTTTATTTTTTGTTTATTTTTTTTTGTTTTGTTTATGCATTTATCCCCTTATTTATTGCCAGAAACTTTTGTTTTCTACTCTTGACATATTTCTTTTTTACATTTCTTTACACATTTCTCCCTCATTATGTGAATGAGGGAAATGCAAATGAAATCTTAAAAATATTAAAAATAAATAAATAAATAAATAAGAGGGGAAATTTAACAAGTAAATAAATAAGGGAATTAATACAAAAGCAAAACATTTAAGAAGCAAATTAAAACAGAAATATTAATTTATGTCATATCTTATCAATTGATAATTGTCTACATTTATTTTTAATATTATTATATTTTCAATTCAACCTTTCCCGTTTTCTGTTGGTAAGACAAACTCTTTTTATTATTCTTATCCTTTTATGACCTCTCATGTTGTGTAGTGCAAGTTTTCACCATAACAGTGCTGGAAAAAAAGAGTGGAGGATGGGAGGAGAGAAAAGTAAAGGGAAGGGAATTAATGGAGAGATGGGAGGGAGGATGGGGACAGATGAAGCGTAGGAGGGAGAGAAGAAAGTGGTGGAGGGAAGATAAAATTAAGAATAAAGCAAGAGGGAGAAGAAATGAGATGGTACAAGAGGGAAGAGAAAAGGAAGAAGAGATAAAAGGAGGTAGGACAGAAAGGAAAGGAAGGAAGGGAAGGAGGAGAGGATGGTGAGAGAGGTGAAAAATGAGCCCAATATTCAGTCTGTCCTCCGTCCTCCTCTCCACCTCCACATGATGAATCTCTGAGGACGCTGAAGACGACGACATCCGTCATCAAGCTAAACAACCAGAAAAACTGGACTTCCTTATTTATCGCAGCATTTCCTTAAGTGAGACGTTTTCAGCAGGATCACGAAACTCAACCCAACGTTCAACCTGGGAAGAGGAATAAAAAGATAGAGCTCTGCACCACCCTCAAACCCAGCCTCCGTCTCAGGGGTGGAGCTCCGCAGATGATAAAACTGAAGCAGGTGGGCGTCCAAGTGAGGGAGGTGGTGCCGTCCAGCGCTGAGACGCTACCTGTCAAAGTCCGTCATCAGAAATCCTCCGAGAGCTCAGGAACCTTCAGCAGTGTGAGGTTTCTGCTCCGTCCATCCTTTCTACACCAGAAATGAAGGTACAGAAGATCCAGATGCCTGAGCGGCGCCACGCCCACGTACGCCGACCCATTTCATACAGCCACCGCTGGTTTATTTTACCAGGCTGGTCTGGTGTACCGTTCACCGTAGGGAGGAGGTCGAGGTGGATGGGTCGGGCCGGTCGTACCGGGCCAGGAGGCCGCCGTTTGTGTCCCGTGTCAAACCACCCGTCAACGCTGATTTATTTATCACGTAAGTTACGGACTCAAGTAACGCCACTTCTGGAGTTATTTCAAGCCAAACCACAATCTTTTACTAATCCTAAGTAGTTTTCTTGCCTAATCTTAACCAAGTTGATCTTTTCCTAAACCAAACTAAGTAGTTTTGTTGCCTAATCCTAAGTAGTTTTGCTGGCTAACCTTAACCAAGTCGATCTCTTCCTAATCCTAACTAAGTAGTTTTGTTGCCTAAACCTAACTGAGCAGTTTAAAGTATATCTTTTAGAACTAAAGATAAACTGTAAATAGGCAACTAGCTCGTCACAAAGAGGTTAAATAACACTCTGAACACACTGTCATGTCCATTTTTAAAGGAGTCCGTTGACCTCTGACCTCCAGATGTGTGGATGTAAATGGGTTCTCTGGGTCCCCACCAGTCTCCCCTTTACAGACATGCCCACTTTATGATAGTCCCAGTCAGTCTGGATCAAGTCCTAGTCAAGTCAGCACTCTGACACACTGACAGCTGTTGTTGCCTGTTGGGCTGCAGTTTGTCATGTTCTGATTGGAGCAGATTGTTGATGCTAAAGTCAGAACCTGGGAGGGTTTCTGGACAATATCTGTCATTGATTACTGTTGGTATTGATTTACAACAATAAATATGTACATACATTGACATAAAACAGCATATTTGTCCACTAACATGTTGATAAGAGGATTAAATACTGGACTAATCTCCCTTCAAGGCTCATTTTGAAAGGATAAAATGTGTGATTGATTTGCAATTAAATATCCTAATCGAATGACAGCCCTAATACATATGACATGATAAACTGGACTGGATTTGACACACTCATCACTGATGCATGTAACGCACAGAGCAGACATACGAGTGACACGCTGTAATGACTTTTCTGTGACATTTCCACACCGTGGACGACTCGGTATCCGTCTAGAAGATCCCCGTTTGCAGTCAGTCATCGGTGAGCACAAATGCTCAAAGCAAACGCTTTCTGCTGCACGACGTTCGGAGTGCAGGAACATGTGCATGTGTCTGAAAGGTTTATCACAACAGAAACACGTGAAAGGGAAGCGACCAGATGCGAGACTCCACCAAACCACCAGGGGGAGTCCGACCAGTTAGCTGTTCCAGACCGCCCTCAGTCAGATAGTGTGACAGTCAGTGGTGCACCTGCAGCACTGTGCAGACGCCACACATCTGCAGTACGAACACACTAAAAACACAGTAAAAACAGGCCTCACGCATACGCCCTGCAGCCGCTGTTAACGGCAGCTCCTCTCATACATCACGGGCTGACAGAGTGTCGTCCGCTGGCTGTGATGAGATCAGTGATGAGAGGTGTCAGGCTGATAATGAAGCTGCTGTGAAGTGAAGCTGAGGGGGGATTTCTCAGGAATATCTCCCATACTGTAACTTAGCTTTCAACAGACTGAAACAGACCAATCTTTACAACTGTAAATGAGTTTCACAGGTTGCAGATTTTCATGTGAAGGAATACACCTTTTTGTTAATTAGCGGTGACATAGCTGAGAGGTGTGGGGTGGTGGTCTACCCAGAAAGCATACTGAGATTGTTAAGTGGGGTCAACAGATTTTTCAAATCTTCACAGAGTCCACACATAACTCTTTTTTTTTTCCATTTCCCCGTTAAGTAATGAGATAAACATTGTGACTGGCTGAATGATTTATCACCTCATCCTTCAATTTATATTCCAAATAACTCAGCTTATGTATGAATGAAAATGGCAAGTGCCCTTTGATACCACTGTCCCTGCATCACCGCTGAGGATATAGAGGACACAGCCTGTCAAAATGAAAAATAAATCAATAAATTAAGGACTCAATAAATAAATAAATATGCCTATAATGTAGCAAAAGTCATATCATAAATAAATATGGCAAAATTATATTGAAAATAAATGTTGCCATTTATTTATTAACCTTTGTATTAATTCCCTTCCCTTGTTTAATTTTCCCTTTTATTTATGTATTGATTCATTTTTATTAATTTCTAAAAGTATTTATTTTGGCATTAATTTTCTATTTATTTTGTATTTCTTTTAAATGCATGTATTTCTGTAAGTATTTATGCATTTATTTATTTCATTTGTATTTCCCTCATTTGAAGGATGGGGCAAAAATGCATAAAGAAACATGTAAAAAATATATATATATATAAAGAAAACAAAGAAATAAATAAGTTTGGGGAAATAAATAAGGGAACATTATGTAGAAATAAATAAACAAATTCACAAATAAATAATTTAAAAATAAATAAAAATAAATATATAAATATATTTAAACATTAACAAAAATAAGGGCATTAACACAAAGATAAAGAAATAAATAAATCAATTTGTGTACCATATAATTATTAATTAATGAATGGCTACATTTACTTTTAATGACATATTTAGTAATTCATTTATTCATTCACTAATTTTTTACTTTAGCAGCTGTCGTCCTCAATGCTAGTAGTTTTGTGCAAGGACAAATATCGCCATCTCACCAGCATTTCAAAACAAAAGCATTTATTTGAGTAGTTGAGGACAGCCCCAGTCACCAGGGATGACCCCGCTGCTTCACTGATGACAGTAAAACTGCATCAAAAAGAAGTTTTCCATTTGCTATCTGCCAAGCCTTCAATTTCATGTCAGCTCACAATGGGAGTTCAGGCTGAGCGACGGCGGCGCCGCGCCACACTGTGATCATCAAAAACCCCAGAAAAAGGAAGAGGAATCAAAACGCTGCTTCCCTTTTCCCCACGGAGCTGAGATCTGCGTCTGTCAGACAACACAGACGGAGGTTTGCTGCTCGGATCCAGTTTGATACCTCAACCCGAGAGTGAAAGACGACCAGTAAAAAGGTTTCTTACAAGCAGCAGCTGGGTCTGATGGACAGATTTACAGGAACGGCAGGAAAACTGAGACGGTGCAGCGTACGGGAAGCACGGCAACAATTCAATCCAAATCCTTTTAGTAGCTGATTCCTCTCCCTGATCAAATTGCTAAATAACTGAATGGGGCTATTTTTATTTTTCTTGTACGTTTGATCCCATTGTGGATTTCAGAAATATCTGAGAGTGTGACAACAGATACTCTGAGCTGGATTCGTGCCGTTTCCAAAGCCAGAATAGCGCAGGAAAAACCTCTGAAATGGCATTTAAATCAGAGTCAAAGTGAAGCTCTGCACTGAGGAATTATTTTAGGGCCAATCAAGCCGGCGGATAAACACCACGACAACCCATGGACGTTCACGGTGTCATTAATACACATTTTAGACGTCAGGGTACGATGTCATGGTTGGACTTAAAATAAGTAAACAACATCAAACATGAACAGACTCCTGGTTAAAAGTCTTTCGCACTTTTTATCCCTACTACAGCCATTGGATAAATTAGACTTAAAGGTCGTTTCCAAAAGGCCCGTCAGCAGTGAAATAAACCCGGGGCAGCGTTTGGAAATCTCGGAGTGGGGCAACTTTCAGCTGCTTCCTCTTTTGACAGACAGCGTCAACGAGGCGGCGAGCAGACTGCTGAACGCCACCGCAGGAAGACATCTACAGCGCTCACAGGCATGTGGTGTTGTTTACGCAACACCACTTGAGTTTAGTTGTGCTGAAGAAACACATCTGCTCAGTGCAGCCATGTGACGATGAGCGAGAGCTGCACCGAACCACCACATCAGTCTGAAGGAAGGATTAACCAGCCGGTTTGTTCACAACGCCGTTCGATGCAGCTTTCACGCCGTAGAATAGACTTTTAAAGCTCTGGGATGTGTAATATATAGTCACTACATCCTGTTATGTTCACGTCACACCTGATCTTAATGTTAGAAACAGGTAAATTACAGATAAAATGTGATTAATTTGCTATTAATCGCCATTAACTATTTTAGTCAATACAGCTCTAATCTAAATGGTTCTGTACGCTGAAAGAAATTCATCTGGATATGTGCAGCTGCTTTTTACCAACACAACTAACGACAAGTCTCAGGTGTTTCTCTGTTTTCTTCATAATCATTACCAATGTCTGTAATAAAGCGTTACCACATGTGTACACGCATCACAGTACTGTCAGAAAAAGTAGTGTACATGGCGTGGACGTTTCTTTATAGAAAGTTTTGGGGGCACTAAGTACTGCAGAAATTCATACCCACTAGTCTCCGTTTTTTATGATAATCGCAAGCAGATTTTTGATGCTAAAGTCAGAACCTGTCACTGATTTGTGTTGGTCATTGACTTACAATAATATATACATATATTTGCATAAAGCAGCATATTGGTCCACTCCCATGTTGATAAGAGCTTCAAATACTTGATAAATGTCCCTTTAAGATTAATTTTGAACAGATAAAATATGTGAGATTTGCGATTAATCGTGATTAACAATGGACAATCATTTGATTAATGACAATTAAATATTTTAATTAAACGACAGATATAGAGACTGATATTTTTCTAATATCTCAGAATCTAAATTGGCTGCATTAACATTCATGCAGCTTCATAATGTTACTGATAATATTAGTACTGGATGGGAGTGATGCATGGATATTAAATACCACAGTTCAGTATCAAAAACTAAATGTGATGCTCTTGTTAGAGACACATCAGCAGCTGATGTAATGAGACACGTGACCGAGGACCAACAGATCTCTGCTTCGGTCCCAGAGGACACGACAGAGACGGCAGCCGTGGCGTCCATCACGTGACTGCAGCTGCAGAGAAGCGATGGCGAGCGTCCAGCGGCAGACCGAGGCAGCGGACCATGTAATTACCATATACCATACAATTTATGGAGCTCTGCCATGCAGCTATACTGAGCACAGCCTTCAGGTCCCAACTGGCCCTGAAGCTCAGGCCGCTGCGGTCACTTCGGTGATTTTAATCCCGCCTAATTTGGCCATTGCTTACCTCCTGTTTAATGCTTCTTGCTAAATTTAGGTTGTTTGTCTTTGGCGGACACAAGATTTTACTCACAAAACAGAAATGATCTCAGTGTTTGTTGATTTCAAGACTCTCCAAGAAGCATCAATCACAGCATGGAGCTGAATGTCTGCTATGAAGGATGACCGCCACGGGATCCCTGATCCTGATGGCGTCCTCTAAAGCAGAGCGCCGCACAAACACGAGGCCCGGCGGTCGCACATCGACGCAACTCGCAGTTCCTATTAAAACACTGTCATTCTTAAAGTACCGGTAGTAATATTGTTTTTTAACAGCAGGGTACTGCAATGCTGTTCTAGTATCGTTACATCGTGCAACACTACTCACTCACGTTTTCACCGTTGTCTTCGGCAACAAGTCACATGACACCATAGACAAAAAGTGAAGGGTAAGAACACAGGAACAGCGCCGATCATTGACCCCAGTGTTCATGGTGGCCAAACGGTGGTACTACAACTTCTGTGTCGTTGTGTAACATGATTAGATAAGATCTGGGTGCCTTTCCTGACGGACGTCGAGCCGTTTTGTCTTCACGCACCACTGAGCAACATTCATACGACTGAACGGCGCCCCACCTCCAATGCTGGATCCGGTTCTCTTTATACGTCCATACCGCTTATTTCACGGCTACTTACTTCAGAAATCAAACATTTGACACAAAATCGGTCCCCCAGAGTCCGACATCAGAACTGCGCCCATAGCAACGGTCTGTTAAACATAGCAACAGTTGTTATACTGTTTATACATCCATGTAGTTAAGTTTTATGTCTCTGTCGGGTCCTTTCCATCATGTTGTCAGACTCTTATAATAACAGTCTGAGGCTGTCACTTCAAAAACAAGTACTTCTAGTGGATGGACAATGACGGTACCAGGTGGTTGAGCGGCTGCCACGATCCAGTTATCCATTAAAACAGAAGCGGTACCTCCGTGTTTTACTGTGGTCAAACCTGTGGGCTTTACTGCACGTTCACATGGACCGAAACACTCAGGTAGGTTTACGATGGGATCTGCAAACATCAGCGTCACACAACTAAAACCAAGTCATCCAAGCCTCCAACATGTGATGTTAAAAATAGACAAAAGTTGTTGAGCGGCAGCTGATGACCGTGTATGGAAACAACTGAGTCTCTGCTCTGGATGGCTGACCAGAGACAGTCGCTCATTTTCTGCCTCCAAACTGTGAATGAACAAAAGACCGTCTGGCTCATTAAAATGACGAAGAACCACAGAGCCGACTTTATAAAAGGAGCACAGGACACCGAGCCTGAAACTACCCACCGACTTATTCATATGAGAAAATGGACCTACAAGAGGAGAATGAAATCTGTTATGACAGTTATATATCATAAGAAACAATAAATAAATAGACATCTGACAACAGTGGCAGGTACAGTACAGTCCGGTTTGGCTGAAGATACAGTATATCCCTGTGATTTATCGATTAATACACAGGATTCACATCTTTAAAGGGCTGCAATTAATATTATGTAGTTTTTTTTTTTCAATTAATCAGCTGATAAAAATACAGAAAGCAAAGCAACAGTAGCACTTTATAATAACCATTGATTATAATCTGTATTAAACTTAGTTAATAGTTATTTTACAGCTAAACAATGAAATAACTAGTGCTCACTAATTATCTGAAATGCTGTAATTTATGTTATTTTAACAGTTTCTTGTTGCACACATAACATTTTATATACCACGTATCTGTTAATGATTATAGAATTATTAGTGATGTAACAGATGTCTGTAAAACATCTATAATCATGACAGAGATACCTTTAATAACACTTTTAAAGGTTTATTAATTGATTTGGAAACCATCTATAAACATTTGACTGACTATTATAATGTTATAACTCGTGACTATAATTCATTAATAAATGTTATTAAATATGTTGTAAACCATCTATAGACATTTAGAGCCGATGGTTCATCAATCAATGGTTATTAGTTGGTTTCTGTCTATGAAATATTTATAGATATTTTACATATTTTTTTCTTTAAGTTTTACAAATCATTTAGTAATTATTAAAAAAATACTTAATACAGTTTATAAAATGTTATGGGCACAAAAATAAACTGTTAATAGATTGTGTAGTTATTGTCTCACTACTATTGAACAGAAATGATGGCCAATAATTAGTAAACATTATTATTTTATTTTCATTGCTTGTTAACAGTAAATAATTATTAACTATGTTTAACTTATTAACTATGTTATTATTATTATTATTATTATTATAAGGTGTGAACAAAGCAACTGACAACTAGTCAAAATACCAAAAACACACACTCTCATTAAATACTGCAAACCAAACATGTATCATCAATCATAAAATCCTCAATCAATATTTAGTGGAATAACCTCAATTGTTTATCATGGCTTTGCTGGAGCTTGGCGTGTCCAATCAATAGCTGATCAATACCACATTAAGTTTAATCTGATGCATTCGTGCTGCGATTTCACTCATATGAGGCAGATATGAGGCATGCTTTCATGTTATGTTATTTCCACTTTAGCATGAACAACCTGCTTTAATAAGTAATCGTCTTATGAAATGGATTGAACATGAACATACTGTTTCCTGACTTGTACGTGGTAGACTGCCCGTGTTAAGATAAGATAAGATAAGATATTCCTTTATTAGTCTCAAATGTCTGTGATATAAATGTGGTCTAATGTTTTAGTGTCTGCAGTAATGTAGCCGTGATCTTTATGAGTCAGAAACAGCCTTTTAACAGACGCCGTGTGTCTTTTAAATCCAATTACGTGGTATTGCCTCTGAATGCATCTCCATCAGCAATCAAATCTTCTCGATCTGCAAGAGACTGAATTAAACTGATCACGTTAGGACTTCAGCCATCAATTAATCCTGCTGCAACGAAAGCCACTGCAGGAACTCGGCATTCTGGGAAGTACGGCGGGCTCAATTTACCCCCGATTTCATTTGGAAATGTGAGAACCTCAGGCTTTAAATACCTTCCCGTGAGGCTGAAACTGAGCAGCCAACAGCAGCACAGGTCAGATAATGACGCATCAGACCGCAAATTCATCCGATTTTCATTGGAAAGGCCGTTACACATTGGCAGCGAGTATTCACATATCAAGTTTTTTTCTGACTATTGTTTTTGTTATGAATACTTTCACATACAGCTTGATTAGTACGCAGTGGACAGTTGATTGTTTGATACTTGAGTGCCAATTTGATATGTATTGTGATTTGATATTACAATTTCTTGCGATTTTTGTGAACTTGTTTTAACACTAGACCATGGGGGGAAAAGTTGAACCACACACTTCTAAGGTCTTTTACTTTGGAAAATATGTAATTAATCCAGTAAAAATGTTTCATTTTCAGCATGTATGTAGTCAGAGATGGTGACGGTGACGGCCACAAACAAAGACGGCAACGACGGCCAAATACAAAGATGGCGGCGTTCAAAAACCAAGATGGCGTTGGCCAAAAACAAAGGTGTTGACGGCCAAAAACTAAGACGGTGACACTCAAAAAACAAGATGACGATGACGAAAATGACAAACTCAAGGCTTCATCAGAATGGGCGACGTCACGGTCCAGGGTCCACTTCTCATATACAGTCTATGCATCCCACACATCCAATACTAATTTCTTCAGGTATCATTGAACTGCTAGGTAGTCATGAGGGGGAACCAAAACACAGTCACCCCGTTTGACATTCAAGAGAATGAATCAAACAGAAATTCAAAAAAGACTGTTATTTTCTTCCAAAAATAGACTTGAAAATGTTCCCAGTACATGTCAGAAAACACCCGTTGTGACTGTGACCTACCTCAGTAAAAGTCACCTGAGATAGAAACCTACAAATCAAAGCTCATTGTCAGCTAAATGTCTGGAGATGGAAGTTAAATGTCAGCAAAATGTCTGAAAATGTTAATGTACAATACAGGTCAGGAGAAAATAAGTAGAGGAAGAAGGGATTTCTTTATGCTTGGCACAAAAATCACTTTTCATTTTCTGGCTGAGAGGTTTCAGACGGGTCAGACTTCATCAGATCAGGAGTCCACAGAGAGCCGTAAACCAAAAGTGAAAGCAGGGATGATCTGACGTCTGCTCAAGTTTAACTCCCTGACCGAGAAACTGTCCCGAATCACCTCAGTGCACAGATCCTGCAATTCAACGTCTATCTGCCACTCAGTACTGTGGTTCTTCAGCACCAACATCTGTCACATAATACCTCACACTGAGATTTTAATGAAACCCTGGATTCGGTCAACCACCCCTTTTATGACGTTTTTACCTGTTTCACCTCCATCTCTGAGGCAAAGTGTAGCATCATTTACAGTGTAAAAGGTCGAGGAGGAAGTAATTTTAGTGATGTGAACAGTTCATCCATGGAAAGTAGGTTAATTGTAATTAGAACTTTAGCTGTTAATTTCGATCCCATCTGCACTGACCAAACTGGTGGTTTGAGCTCAGCCTTAAATTCACCTGATTACATTTCTAGAGTCATCAGGAAAGAAACTTTCTGTTGGAAACTTTTGCAGATTATGCCGACGATTCACTAGGAGACGTTTAAAAGACTTTTAGAGGACTGAAGTGTGACAAGTCACAGTCACAGAGTCACAGAGCTTTTAGTCACAGACTATAACATTTTGCAAAGACTGGGAATCTCGCAGGGTCACTATACATCAAACCAGCGGTACGTCATCCGGAGGAGGCTCTCATGGCCACGCCCCTTTTAGGGGAAACCAATCCCGTGCCCCTCATGACGGTAACAGAGTAACAGAAGAAGTAGAATCATGTCTCCAAACTTCTACTGTAAACAAACCGCTAACAGAAATGGCATGGCTTTAAGGCTCCAAGCTATAGACCAGACCAACGTGGCTTTAAGGCTCCAAGCTATAGACCAGACCAGCATGGCTTTAAGGCTCCAAGCTATAGACCAGACCAGCGTGGCTTTAAAGGCTCCAAGCTATAGACCAGACCAGCGTGGCTTTAAGGCTCCAAGCTATAGACCAGACCAGCATGGCTTTAAGGCTCCAAGCTATAGACCAGACCAGCATGGCTTTAAGGCTCCAAGCTATAGACCAGACCAGCATGGCTTTAAGGCTCCAAGCTATAGACCAGACCAACATGGCTTTAAGGCTCTAGGCTATAGACCAGACCAGCATGGCTTTAAAGCTCCAAGCTATAGACCAGACCAGCATGGCTTTAAGGCTCCAAGCTACAGACCAGACCAGCATGGCTTTAAGGCTCCAAGCTATAGACCAGACCAGCATGGCTTTAAGGCTCCAAGCTATAGACCAGACCAGCATGGCTTTAAGGCTCCAAGCTATAGACCAGACCAGCGTGGCTTTAAGGCTCCAAGCTATAGACCAGACCAGCATGGCTTTAAGGCTCCAAGCTACAGACCAGACCAGCATGGCTTTAAGGCTCTAGGCTATAGACCAGACCAGCATGGCTTTAAAGCTCCAAGCTATAGACCAGACCAGCATGGCTTTAAGGCTCCAAGCTATAGACCAGACCAGCATGGCTTTAAGGCTCCAAGCTATAGACCAGACCAGCGTGGCTTTAAGGCTCCAAGCTATAGACCAGACCAGCGTGGCTTTAAGGCTCCAAGCTATAGACCAGACCAGCGTGGCTTTAAGGCTCCAAGCTATAGACCAGACCAGCGTGGCTTTAAGGCTCCAAGCTATAGACCAGACCAGCATGGCTTTAAGGCTCTAGGCTATAGACCAGACCAGCATGGCTTTAAGGCTCCAAGCTATAGACCAGACCAGCATGGCTTTAAGGCTCTAAGCTATAGACCAGACCAACATGGCTTTAAGGCTCCAAGCTATAGACCAGACCAACATGGCTTTAAGGCTCTAAGCTATAGACCAGACCAGCATGGCTTTAAGGCTCCAAGCTATAGACCAGACCAGCATGGCTTTAAGGCTCCAAGCTATAGACCAGACCAGCATGGCTTTAAGGCTCCAAGCTATAGACCAGACCAGCATGACCAGACCAGATTCAAACTGGTCTGTAGAGATGTCTGGATCAGTAAAATCTGCCACTGTGTTGGACGGGGGAAGACTGAAGGGACATGACGGGCATCAACCTTTCAGGTTCAGGCAAGATCACTAAATAAGTATTAAACATGTATAAAACTGGTGAAGTTTGAGGACTACGACTAGATTTCTTTGAGATGGTGTCGCATCCTGCTCCTGGTGGAAATATTAAGAAATCTGTTGATAAAGAAAATAACAGAAACTGCTGGAGCCCTTCGAACTCCCTGGTGAGTATGTGCAGGCTAACATCAGCCACGGGAACGTTTGCTGTTAGCCTACGAGCTAACTGTATGTCTCGGCTGAAGACTGTCATAAGGTCCAAACTACTCCAGCACATTTCAATGTGGTCTGTGAAACAGGAAAAGCTTGGTAAAATGGGAAGAAGCCTCCTAAAACACATCCAAGTCTGTCCTCGCGCAAAGTAACGAAGCTGCTCCAAAATCCAATCAATCAATGACGCACAAGGTGATAAATAAAGGGACAAAAAAACCATATTTGATCCATCAGTTAACTTCAGTGGCTCTTTTTCAATCAAATAAGGACACAGTGGTAAGATAGACGCTGCTCCCGTAGATCACTTTACTGACAGTTATATGGACTCCACAGTCAACATTTGCATTAAAAATGCATTAATCACTCAACAGAACCTCTATTTGGATCAGCACCGTGTCCTCTGTGCTATTATTGGCCACTTAAAGGGCAAACACACACAGTTCAACCTCCAGCTACCTAACAGGTGGTGGCTGCTGGGGAAATGGCTGATAACACATTATCCTAGTTTCATGTTGTAACTTTTGGTGATTCATACGCACAACAACACAAAGAGGAAACACAATCTGAGATCTCAGCTCCCGCCAACAACGGTAATACAAAAGCATATCATAAAAATCACAAAACAAAAATCTAAGACATAAGATGCAAAATTCTTAATACAGGGTTGAAATTTCACATCTTAAAGGCTCATTGATCCAGTATCAGTACATGTGTGTATGTAAACATCAGGGCTGGGAAGATTCACCTATCTCCTGTCAATAGGTGTCAATACTATCATAATACTTGGGTGCCGGTTCAATATGTACTGCATTACACAACAGACTTTCTTTTCTTGTAAAGTTATGACTTTACTCTCCTAATATTACGACTTTTTTTCTCGTAAACTTATGATGTTATTCTCGTAATATGACTTTGTTTTTTCTTAAGTTATGACTATTCTTGTAATATTAGACCTTTTTTTCTCGTAAATTATGATGTTATTCTCGTAATATGATTTTTTTTTTTCTTAAGTTATGGCTTTATTCTAGTAATGTTAGACTTTTTGTCTCGGAAAATCATGTGTTTATTCTCATAATATTATGATTTTTTTCTCGTAAACTTATGTTTTATTCTCATAATATTATGATTTTTTTCTCGTAAACTTATGTTATTCTCATAATATTATGACTTTTTTCCTTGTAAAGTTTTCACTTTATTCTCGTAATCTGATTTTTTTTTTTTTTTACCTCAATGTGGCCCGAATATTCCCTCGTAGATTATGATTTTTAAGATTTGCGATTTGATGTTGCAATTTATTGTGATTTTTGTTAACTTTTTTACCACGAGACCATGGGGGGAAGAAGTTGAATCAGACACGTTTAGGGACTTTTACTTTGTAAAATCTCTAATGAATCCAGTAAAATGTCTGATTTTCAGCAGGTCTGTAGTCAGAGATGTCCTGAAGTCAAATATATCAGGATCATTGACAGGAATTATTGATTACAGTTTTTATCCAGCAACCCAGAAATCAAAGAATAAAGACGTTTCCCTCACAGATTAGTGGGATTTTCTCTTTAATTTATCAGGGTCATGTAATGTTTTCTACTCTGCTGAATATAATCCATCAGTCTGATTTCCATAGATGGATTCTGTAGATCCAGTTCCCTTTGTTAACACCTTATTTTGAAAAGCGGCCGTAGTCCCAGGTGTCTACTTCCTCTAACTCCTCCAAGGTGGTCTCTAGCTCTCCGTCAGCTCCGTTCTCTTTATCCATCCATGGTCAGCTCCATCGGGGCCGTCTGAATGCATTTAACATAAATGTCAGTATATGGAGCTCTACAGTCGTAGCGTCGGCCCGTCGGACCACGGAGACGAGAGCGACGGCCGGCCGGACCGCACGTTACCGCCGTACGATGACGTTTCCCGTCCGTGACGGAGTTAGCGTGCAGCTTTAGCCGTGATGTCTAGCTCTGCTTTTCCTGCAATGTGTGAAACCCAAAGTGGCATTCTGGCATTAAAATACTTTTATAAATAAATAGACTATTTCAAAATCATAAAAAAAGCTGATAAATGGGTGAAATCATTTTTTCCCACCCTTAGTAAACATGTCATCCTGCTCTGTCAGCAACTGTATCTTGTTTGTATGCTTGTGTTGTTCCTGTGTGTTTGTGCATACGTCTATGTTTCTGCTCTGCTATTTTTGTGAGGACCGATCTGAATTTAATACAGTGAGATTGACATTTTTCCACATTATATCCAGTCCTCACGTTCAAGTTAGGTGTACACATTTATTTGCTATAGATGTATGATATATATGTGTCTGTGTGTGTGTGTGTGTGTGTGTGTGTGTGTGTGTGTGTGTGTGTGTGTGTAGCAGGGTGGGTGGGATTGACTTAATTGAGCATGAAAGACAACAGCTGACCTCTGGTGCTTCAGTGTTGCTGCCAATCAAACATCTGCCCGCCTGAGGCTCAAGGACGACCACAAACCACCCACACAACCACACACAGTCCTTCATGCTCAGATTCACCTGTGGACACAGTCTGCGAGGAGACGGCAGCTCACGGAGCTCTCTCGGTTACTGCTGGAGGAACGTTATAGTCCTGTGAATCTCTGTGTTGAAGTTATGTGAGCAGTGTGGATGCTACCGTGACTACACTACCTGGCTCACATGGGGAACACAAGTTCATGATGCATGACGGAAAAAACCTCCAGAGTTTCTGTTCAGACAAAGAAAACCTGTTCATGTTCTACTTATCAGGTTACAGGATTTAGTTTGTGATGAGAGGGAGGTCATACGAGGAGGTAATAAGTCTCCACACCAGCAGGCGGCGGTAGTCGTCAATCAAAAAGGGGAAACAGGAAGCTGGAGGGCGGCGGATATACAAGCCGTTGTTATGATACGCTGAAACAAAGCAGCGTCTGCTGACCATTTTCACTCACTCACCACTTAGCTTCATTCCAGACGTTCATGTGGTTGTGAAATGTGCTGGATGATCAGATGAGGTCAGCCTTCTGGGTTTTACCTGTTGACTTTACTCATCATTCGTTCATCAAGCTGAATCAGCCAAAAAACCTCCAACGGGCAGATTAGAGCCGACGGTGCGGGACACACCACAAAAACTAAGCCGGCAGACGCTCATCGTCGGCCCCAAACTGTCCGACGGCTCACCGCTAATATTCGTTTAAATTTTAATCAGACGTATCAGCAATACTGGGCTTACATTTCCAACTCAGGGTTAACCACAAACATTAGCTAACATTTGTTTAAATTTGAACTGGACAAATAAGCAATACATTTCTGACTGAGGGCTAACTGCTAACGTTAGCTAGCAACCAGCAACACCTCTGCTGTTCAGTGTTGAATTGCTGAGGAAAAAGTGTCTGGCGGCCATCAGGAGGGACTCAGGTGACAAAGTGTCACCCAAACTAACTAGCTAGCAGAGCCGGTTCAAGTTAGCAGGACTGGTTCCAGGTTTTTGGGGGGCCATATGCAAAATTGTGTTTTTTGACCCTTTTTACACATTAATTTTTTTCTTTTAATTTACCTGCATTACTGTCATGAAAATCAAAACAAATTAATAATAATAAATATCATAAATTATATCATAAATTATAAAAAAGCAATAAAATGACTGGATAAATTATTCATTTATCAATTATTATTCAATTATTCAAAACTAAACTAGTTTTGATGTTTGACTAACATTAAAGGTGAATGATTAACTAGTGATAAAAACAAACACAGGGGTCTATTATAGTCAACAAGAATGTGCAAATAATGAGAAACCTACAGTGATTACAGCGGCTTTACAGCAGTTTTCCCCCTGAATCTGCACCCAGTAATGTTTTTATAGATGAAACCATCTATACAGCCTGTACACACAAATACATATACAAAAAGACGAAGATATCCTGAGCAGAAACATGTGAAACTTTCAGGAGAACGCTGTCGATGCCAGCATGGGCTTGATAAAAACAAGCAGCATCCTCACATTGAGTCTCATCCTCTCACTTGTTATGACAACATGCCGCTGCACCGATTGGTCTCCAGGCTGCGTCAGTCAAGCAGAACCAGGCAGCTGATTGGACGGCGGAGGGACGAGTGGGCTCGATGGTTCAAGACAGAGAGCAGATCAATGGCCGCCACCATGCTGGCTTGTTCACCGAGACGCAGACCTGGACTCTGTTAGCCCCCCTTACTGTGTCACCATCACACACACACATGCATACATGCAGAGGGCTTCGGACAGGCTGTGCACACCAACAAGGGCGAGTAAGAAATTAAAAAGCAGCCCCCTACCCGACTCGTTGTTCTCTGAATCCATCTTGTTGTGAGACGAAACTGAGGACGGCCTGCCAGGTGGACCTCGACGCCTCCGTCTCTCTGTCTGTTTCCACCCTCTCTCTCTCTCCCTCTCTCTCTCTCTCTCTCTCTCTCGCTATCTCTATCCCCCCTCACACACTGACTCTCATCTCTGACCTTGCAGTATTTGTGTTTCCCTTCGCCGCCGCCGGCAGCAGCAGCAGCAGCAGCAGCAGCAGCAGCAGCAGCAGCAGCAGCAGCTCTGCTGAAGGCTGCAGGTGAAGCTGCAGAGCTGCACAGATGAGTCCAAACAGCTAAAACGCTCAAAACCTCCGTGGTACCGACTCCCCTGAGAGATGACGTTAAACTCCCTGCATGCACACACACACAAATATACACATGCATGCACACACACACACACACACACACACACACACACACACACACACACACACACACACACACACACACAGTGATATGAATGTTTTCTGGGATTGTGTGTGTGTTGAAGGTGTTTTAATCATTCTGATTGGGGCGCAATTATGCAGATTGTCTGTGAGCTACTGCTGTTAAAGGAGCTGTAAGATGTGTACTTGTGTGTGCAGTGTCTATCTGCATGTGTGTCGGCCTCTGCTGTTGTGTAACTCATTTTTTCAGTGTGTGTGTGTGTGTGTTTGTGCTTCTACCCTTGTGAGGACCAGCTATTATTTTTAGACCTTGGGCGTGAGGACATTTTTAAAAGTGTGTGGAAAAAGAGGACATTTAGAGAAAATTAGGACATTTTTTAGAAGCAAAGACATTTTGGGAATGAGAGGACTATTTCTTCATGAAGGGAATTATAAACTATGAAGAGCCATGAATAAATTTAAAGAAATTTCATGAATATTCAAGGGAACTGTACGACGGAGTATTGGGGCCATATTGAGGGAATGGAGTTATATTATTACAAGAATAAAGTCATAACTTAACAAAAAAATATAATACCAGAATAAAGTCCTAACTTCAGGAGAAAAAAACCCTTAATATTATGGGCATAAGGTCAGAACCTGACAAGAAAAACAAGATTGTAATATTACGTAATATAATAAAGCGATAATTTTAAGAATAAAGTCATTGGTTTAAGCGAAACAAAAAATGTAATATTACATATATTATATATATATAACAAAAATAAAGTAATAAGTTTGATTTAAAAAGTTGTAATATTACAAGAATAAACTTAACAAGAATAACTTTATGAGAAAAAAATCTTAATAATAGGAGAATAAAGTCATAACTTGACGAGAAAAACAAAATCGTAATATTATGAGAATAAAGTCATACGAGAAAAAAAGTCTAATATTAAAAGAATAATGTCTTTTTTCTCGTAAACTTATGACTTTATTCTCATAATACAACTTTTTTCTCACCAAAGCCACCAGACTCCACTGAAAAAAGCAGTAATTTTACCTCAGAACAGGGGAGCTGCTGGTCGGCCTCGATCGGTTAGTTTGTGTTATTGTGTTTTAAATGGTCAGTTCAGAATCACCAAAGTCAAACAACACTAACAAACTAACCGACTGAGGCATCGAAGCTTTGCTGTTTTTAACGGAGTCTGCTAGTTTTGGCAAGAGCTTAGATAACAGCTTCAGTTCCCCATCAGAAAGATCAAGCTGTGAAAATACACTTCAACTGATACTGATTTTTTTTTAGGTGTCTAAAATATTGTGATTAATTAACAAATCCCAGTATTTTTCTGACTATCAACTAATCATTGCAGCTCTATCAGTCCTGATACATCCTGTGCCTGCAGAAATTCCTCATTCGTGTCTCATAATTTTTGTTTTGTTTCATCACTTTGCTAATTATACAATAAATGAAAACAAATCTTTCTCCACCATGTGGGAAACCCTCAGGTCAGCGTGTTCAGACATTCTTTCCACAGATTTCATAAACAGCGTCTCACATCCAAAAAAGGCCAGACTGCAGAGCCGGAGGGATCGCACAGCGAGCGGCTGGACCGCCACCGCGTCGGTCACATGGGCTCCGCCGGCTAATCCGCGATACTCTGAGAGCTGAACACGACCTGACACTCACAGCAGAGATGGACGTCTTTACAAAATCAGGCTCGGCTGAATATATAGCAGAAAGGAAAAGAAATGTAAATACTGAGATGAGAGGCATTGTGGGAGCTGTAGTTATAGAAGCAGGAGTCTGCAGCACAAACAGGCAGCACTGCAGCAAAAGATCTGCAAACTATCCATATTTGAACAAAGTACAGTTCCTGTTAGATGACTTTTCCTCAAGTAAAGGTTAGACTGACATATCAGGGGGAAAGTCTAATAAATATTGGCAAGTTAATGTCATCCAGCTCCTGAAATAAGTGCATGTTTATCGGAGTAGAAAAAAAAATGATCTTTCACTATCAATTTTGACAAGAAGTGCTCGAAACAAAGGAAAGTTACGAGAGCTGTCAAAGTTAATGGTTTTAACTGGTTTTAACGCCTCTAATTTCTTTAACGCATGAACGCAACTCACGATTTTTAGGTTGTTGCGGCTCAGTTTTAAGGCTAGTTTGTTGTCAAGGAAAAAACTGTCCATCATGTCCATTTTCAAAGGGGTCCGTTGACCTCTGACCTCCAGATGTGTGGATGTAAATGGGTTCTCTCTGGTCCCCACCAGTCTCCCCTTTACAGACATGCCCACTTTCTGATAATCCCAGTCAGTCTGGATCAAGTCCTAGTCAAGTCAGCACTCTGACACACTGACAGCTGTTGTTGCCTGTTGGGCTGCAGTTTGCCATGTTCTGATTGGAGCAGATTGTTGATGCTAAAGTCAGAACCTGGGAGGGTTTCTGGACAATATCTGATATTGATTAGTGTTGTTATTGATTTACAATAATAAATATATACATACATTTGCATAAAGCAGCATATTTTGTAGTTTCATATGATACCAGTGTCATCATTCTAGCTTTAACACTGAGCCCACTAAAACCTAAAAATCACAAGAATGAGGCTGGTTTTCATGGGTCTATCAGTTATTATTATTATTATTATTATATATCAGTCTATCAGTTATTATATATTACTATTATATATCAGTCTATCAGTTATTATATATTACTATTATATATCAGTCTTATTTTTATATATATATATATATATATATATATATATATATATTATATCAGTCTATCAGTTATTATTATTATATATATATATATTACTATTACATATCAGTCTATCAGTTATTATTATTATATATATATATTACTATTACATATCAGTCTGTCAGTTATTAGCTGTCGTTCTCTGAACTCCTGCTGCAGGTCTGGCTGCTGGTCCTCAGAGGTTTTACCAAGTTGAAGTGTTTCCTCTCTTGGTCAGACATGTTTTATATCAGCGTTTGAACAGTGGAGCTTCGCTGTTAGTGGCTTCACCGTGATCATTGATTCTGAAGATCATTGATTCTGAAGACCAAGTCATTCCAGATCATTCCAGATAGCACCTAAACGCTGCTCGCTCGCCTCGGCTCAAATCACAATGCTGTAACGTCTCACGGTAACGTCAAGTACTGGTCTCATACAAACGCAGTATAGTACTGTTTTAAATGCATCAGTACCCCGGTACCAATTTAGTACTGGTATACCGAACAAGCCTAATATATATATATATATATATATATATATATATATATATATATATATATATATATATATATATATATATATATATATATATATATATATATATATATATAAAAAATAATAATATGTGCACAATATGAAGCAGAGGCCAGCAGCCAGTTAGCTTAGCTTAGCACAAAGACTGGAAACAAGTGGAAAACATAGACTATAGGAAGTGGATGTAGTCACCATGACATCCTGTCAAGTTCGGCATTCATTCCAGATGGCCATGCTGTGAAAATATCCATATATTGGAATGATCAGATGAGATGAAGATGAAATTTATATTTTAATATAATTTACATACAAATGCTTTGTCGTTGATCTGCACATGGTTGTGTGTTTTAATTGGAGCGTGCAGTGATTCCACTGAAGCAGACCTGTTAACATGCTGTTAACATCTCTGTACCGACACCTGCCTGATGTCGATAGACACAAGAATACATCCGACTACAAACCACGCCAGAGGAAAACTGTGAAATCCTCCAGAAAGTGCAGCAGAGCAGTAAGCCGAGCCTCCCACAACAAGCACACTCAGATAAAAGCTTCCCTCTCTGCAAAGATGCGACTGGCGGAGGAAACAGAGGGAGGCGCGCCTCCTTTGAAGTTATATTTAGGCCAAATCCTCCTTTGCAGAACAAACCGTCTTCCACTATGCATACAAATCACCGCCAACAACTGAGGGAGGAACCGTCCTGAGAGCACAGGAGCCGACTGCACACATGCAATTAGCCGGCGGAGCATCAAAACCACGCAGGCCCGCTGGGCTGGATCACTGTGATTCCTCCTGCATCCCGAACACTCCCGTTCCCCCGGGGACACAGATGCATGCTGGGTGAGCGGGTTCTCATTGGACGCAGCTTTTAAGATCTGAACACACAGACGCCTCGCTGCAGGTGGTCCAGATCTATTTAGACCATCTATTTACCTGTTTCTATTAAACTAGGGCTGGGACAAGACACCTACTATCACGATGCTTGGGTGCCGATTAGCACTGCAATTCAATATTTTCCGATTCACCGCTGCTGCAAAGAGCTGAATTTGCGCAATTCATCCTCTACAGGAAGTGTCACAATTTGTGATTGTTCAAATAGTTGTTAAGTTATACAAAAAAAAAAAATCGATCCGTCCAGTCTTAAAACATATGCTGTATATTTCCTTTGAATTAACCGTTTCAGGCACTGGTAGTAACGTTACTGTGGCAATTTTGAAATAATAATCAATTAATTCCCAGTGATTTTTGATTTGACTTTTACTTGGAATGCACATCCCTACTATGTATACAGTACACGTCTATGGTTCGAAGTATAACTTTTAACACAACACCAGGGAAAGTAAACAGTATTTCCCAGCAGGCATCGTTCCATGCAGCCGTCTATCTCAGATCTAACCATGTGCTTATCCGACTGTTCACTGGGCCTGAAAGAGCAGCAAGCAGCGAGAACGAGTGACGGCAGCGACGGCGGGTTGTCCTACATAATGACTTAATTGAAGAGGTTAACTCTTTGAGGATAATGAGAGCCTCTAGACCACAACAGACCCAGGAGTGAGAGAAATGGAGCAGCACACACACAGGAAATGAGTGCTGATTATTAATAGCAGCAGCACTAAACGCTGCACTCAGACAAACCAACGCTGGTCCGTCCACTTCCTGTCTCTGTGTGAATCAAACGCACTTCAAAACATTAAAATACATCACTCCACCCGAACGATATATGTTCATTTAATTTGTCCAACATACAGACTTCTAACCCCTAAAAGGCACAAGTGGACCACACTGTCAACCATCAGTTGGACGGACACGCAGAGCGCTATAAAGCCCCACTACGTTGTCGCGGGGCTATAACCAGGCTGACATAAGTATAGCTAATATGCACACGTCAGTATTTGTTTATTTATTGTAAATCAAACCGTCGTCCCAATATTGAACAGTGTCACCACACAAGGCAGATTGGTGAAGTCGTGAGGAACACCGCTGTTAAGCGACGGCAATATTAACGTTACTGTCCGAGTCTAGACGCCACCGAGGCTAACAGGTTAGTAACATCAAGCAGGAAATGTAAAGACATAATGACGGAGGAGAAGGATGACGTCGTCGAGAATATCAACATTTTCCTCAGATACATTATAAAAATTACCAAGAAAAACAATATATGACTAAATGACAATATACTGAACAATATTAACTTATTCTGCAGCGATAGATGAACTTCCATAGGCTCCACCATTTCTCACAACGTCAGCAAACACGTCACAAGTCGTGAACTCTGAGATTTCAGAAACTTTCCACTGACGAGGTCGTGAATACGACATGAGGAGGCGTTCAAGGCCCAGCTGGTAAACATGGTAAACACCACCCCATTTGAAAGCACCACGTGTTAATGTTGTTTAAAAAAGGTCTAGTCCTGGCTGACCCGATGCTGCACGTTTTGTTGATGGCCCGAGCCTATAATTAGTTTTTATTTATTAATTCTTTTTAAATAACACACTTTTCTTTTGGATAAGAAGTGTTTTGTTCCTTATGTTAGACTACTGCTGTGAAGACAAACAGTTATCAAATAAATGAAAAGCCTCCTTGGCCTCCTTGCGGTGCCATAACCGAACCAAACCAAAAACCGTGACCCAAACTGTGAACCGAACCATGAATTTTATGAACCGTCCCATCCCTGCTACTATAGCAGGGATTCTTTGTTCAGCTTTTAGCAAACAGCTTAGTCAGGAAATGACTCAAATAAATATGAAAGATCATAGAAATGCTAAAACACACTGGAGGGGGGCTTTAACTTTGACCAGCGACAGCACAAAGTTCATACCGTCTGCAGTATATTTAACATATTCACACACACACATCCATACACACTGCCCCATTCTGTCACTTTGGCCCATCAGGGATCGATGTTGAAGGTGTCACATTACCGCTAATGTAATCAGCAGTTTACCACTGGGAGTAATTACAGAGCAGACACGAGGCCCGCGGGGCTGCCGAGTCCTTGAAGCTGCAGACGCTGCCTGCAGCGAAACGCCAGCATCCAGACACATCAGCAGTCTGAAATACCACCCCCACCAAAACATAACAAGCCCATCTGGAGGCGGGGGGGCTTCTCGGGCCACAGATTTCTCATCGTCTAAGCAGCCGAGTGGGTTTTTCGGAGAAAGAATCGTTCTCCGGTAAACAGCAGCTGGTTACCTGCCAGCGCAGCTGCTGGAGCTGGAGGACAAGAAAGGCGAGGGCGCCCAAAGTCCAACTTTCCCGAAATAGAAAACCCTGTCAGATATGACAGCGCACACACACTTTACGAAGCCTCGTATCTCCTTTATTTACGCTGCGCTCCACTAGGCGTGTTCAGGAGGTTAAAGTGAGGACAGAGGAATGACGAGGGAAAGAGGAAGGATGGAGGCGGCGGCGTGAATCACAGGATTTAGGAGATGTTTGATCATCGTAATGCGCCTTATGTTGCCATGTATTAGGAGGATGTGTAATACAGCAGCCGTATCCACAGCTGACAGAGTTACAATAGATGCAACACAATGGGGAATGCTGAATTAGTGAAAAAGATGTAAAGGATTTGGTGTGAAAAGCGAAAAAGGCCAAAGCACCAATATTTCAGATTTAAACCCAACGCTACAAGGGAACTCCCAACGTTAATGAGGTAATCGCCATGAGGAGGACGGACGGTGTGTTCGGCGCAACTTGGAAACCTGCATCCCCGGTGCGAAAGCTGGACCGAGAGACCAGACACACCGCCACCCAACATTAACGATTAAAGTAAGCGTGCTACATACTGACCGCCATTTCTTCTTGTAAAATGTACGGCATAAATCAACAACACCGGTGTTGTCACAAGTTTTTTATGATGGGAAAACTTCCTCACCATGACATCGCTAGCTAATTCCCTATAAACCCACCAGTTGCAGACTCACGCATGATGCCGGCGTGACCAGGTTTTATGTTAGTCGTCATATGCCTATCTCATGTAGAAGACCAGCAGATTAAATTATTGACGGCTAAAATGTCTGTTGGGAAATATGACAAATAAATCAATTCATAACATAATAAATAATGTAATATCATGTGACCTATAAGATATGTTGCCACAACAACTTAAATATAGACTTACATTCTACAAATATTTATATGCCTCCGCTGCAATAATCCAATTCAGTTTGTCACATTCAGTGAACATCTCCTCCGCTCTTACATCCGTCCATCCATCCATCCATCCATCCATCCATCCATCCATCCACAGTCCTGGCTCTGTAAATGGGAAACACCGAGTCTCAGACCGAAACCACTAGCAGCAGTCAAAGCTTCCACTGAGGTTTTTGAATGAAGCTTTGAACGTCTGTCATCATATTTCACAATGTTTTCTGACTGCAGTGAAACTAGGGATGATAATTTTGAAAAAAAAAAATTTAATTGATAAGCGACCCTGGTTAACTGATTATTGACGGTTAACTGACAAGTTTAGTGCTCCAGCTGCAGGATATGAGCACAACAGACAACTGAGTCCCCAGTTCACCATCAGGAGAGTTACTGTAGCAGCCACGGTGCTGCGTTCACTGTCTCCAGTTCACCGCCAGGAGAGTTACTGTAGCAGCCACGGTGCTGCGTTCACTGTCTCCAGTTCACCATCAGGAGAGTTAGTGTAGCAGCCACGGTGCTGCGTTCACTGTCTCCAGTTCACCGTCAGGAGAGTTACTGTAGCAGCCACGGTGCTGCGTTCACTGTCTCCAGTTCACCGTCAGGAGAGTTACTGTAGCAGCCACGGTGCTGCGTTCACTGTCTCCAGTTCACCGTCAGGAGAGCAACCGTAGCAGCCACGTTGCTGCGTTCACTGTCTCCAGTTCACCGTCAGGAAAGTCACTGTAGCAGCCACGGTGCTGTGTTCACTGTCTCCAGTTCACCGTCGGGAGAGTTACTGTAGCAGCCACGGTGCTGCGTTCACTGTCTGCGGTCAATGCCCAACTTTAAACATTCAAGGTCAGTGCCTGACCTTAAACATTCAAGGTCAATGCCTGATTTTGAACATTCAAGGTCAACGCCTGACCTTGAACATTCAAGGTCAACGCCTGACCTTGAACATAGGCAATGTCTGACCTTGAACATGCAAGGTCAATGCCTGATCTTGAACATACAAGACCAATGTCTGACCTTGAACATGCAAGGTCAATGCCTGATCTTGAACAATACAAGACCAATGCCTGACCTTGAACATACAAGGTCAATGTCTGACCTTGAACATACAAAATCAACGCCTGACCTTGAACATACAAAGTCAACGCCTGACCTTGAACATGCTAGGTCAACGCCTGACCTTGAACATACAAGGTCAATGCCTGACCTTGAACATGCAAGGTCAATGCCTGACCTTGAACATACAAGGTCAATGTCTGACCTTGAACATACAAAGTCAACGCCTGACCTTGAACATACAAGGTCAATGCCTGACCTTGCATCTCACAGGTTTCACAACTTACTGTATGAGGTAGCTACTAGACCCAACCTTTGTTCAGCGTCACCATCTCTACTTATGCTACGTCTTAACCGAGTAGACAGTCAGTTATCCCTGTCGACATTTAGTCCAGTGCAGTCTTCAGGTAATATGGGAGAAAAATACATGACTACCTGCTGACAGAAAACATGAGACAACACAGATCGAGAAAGTAGTTTATAACATGTGAGGCGGCTAGTTTGGCTCGCCGGCTGTGTGTTAACAATTAAATGAAAGGTCAGTAGTTGTGCTTACAAGACCTGCAAACTGTCAGCAGCTGCTCCAACACAAATAATGTTCAGTGTAACATGTTGGACATGGACATATAAAAGGAAGTTGCCCTGGACCAGGAGATCCCTCTGCAGAAGGTTATCAGCTAATTTGTAAAGCTTCAGGAGGCTAACCCTATACGACAGAGTATCAGGGCAACGCTGAGGAATAAACAAATCTGAGATATCAGGAGAAAAAGTCCTAATATTGTAAGAATAAAGTCATAAGTTTATGAGAAAAAAAAGCCATAATATCATGAGAATAAAAGCATAAGTTTGAGATAAAAGTCGCAATGTTATGAGAATAAAATCTTAATTTTAAGAGAAAAAGTTGTATATGAGGAGTCCGTATGAGAATAAAGTCATATGTTTGAGAATAAAATTGTAACATTGAGAATAAAATCATAAGTTTGAGAGAAAAAAAGTCATAATATTATGAGAAGAAAGTCCTAATATTATAAAGCAGTAGTTGTACATGTTATTGTCGAGGTGAAATTGTGTTAAAATGAGGAACGTGGAGCATCTTGTTGAGTTATACTTCAGTCCAGATTTCACTAATAACCAAATACTTCAACCTCTGCTGAGCTGAATCCATCTGATGCAGAGGAGAAGAGAAAACAGGGCACAACAAGCGTTTCTGTGTTGTCTGGTACGATGACCCATTTGTTAAATTCCCTCCATGAATCCAGGGATGTTCCCTCTGTGGAGCACACCTCCACAAACCCAACATATTCAAACAATACCACGAGAGGAATCAGGTGGTGAAATCAGTCTGTTGAGCCGGAGCACAGGTTGTAGTCAGAGCCTTACTGACTACACCGTGCACACGCACGGCTGTGTCTATGTTCAGGATTAAATAAAAGGTCAGTCAAGCTGAAGCACATGCAGAATGTCAACAGCTGCTCCAAAAGCAATTAATATTCAATGTTCAGCTAACGAGTTTGAATGCAAACCTCTCCAAAAATGCACCACAAGTTGACTAGCTGTGGCAGAGAGCGGCAGAATTACAAGACGTGTTCAGAAAAAGGCTTTTGTTTCAGTCCTGGTGAGTGACATTATGGACAAAACCACAAAGTATTTAAAGATAAATGATTGACAAACAGCCTGCTGAACACACACTTAGCAGGTGACTGCAGCGTGACAATGAACCCATATCTAAAGTCAGAACCTGTGAGGGTTTCTGGACAGTACCTGTCATTGTTTTGTGCTTTTCATTGATTTCCAGTAATAAATCTATACATGAATTTGCTTGGAGCAGCATATTTGTTGATAAGAGTATCAAATACTTAACAGTCCTACCGATAAATAAATGTGTGATTAACTTGCACTATTTTAATCGAGTGTCAGCCCTTATTCAGTTTGCTGTCATAGACCAACCATAAAATATTCACATTTCAGGAGCTGCAATCAGAGAATGGATTAATTGTTTCCATGAATAGTTGGTAATTAATTTAATAGTTTACAACTAATCGATTAATCTTTACAGCTATAATCTGAATACTATCGTCGTCTTCTTTCTTTTATGTTAAATGCATACCTGTGAGGGTTTTTGGACAATACCTGTCATTGTTTTGTGTTGTTCATTGATTTCCAGTAATATACATATATATACACATACATTTGCATAAAGCAGCATATTTATCCACTCCCATGTTGGTAAGAGCATTAAGTACTTGACAAATCTCCCCTTAAGGTGCATTTTGAACACATTAAAAAATACAATACAATCAAATCAAAATGTGCTGTATCACAATTAACTATGGACAATCATGCAATTAGTTATGATTAAACATTTTAATCGACTGATAATTGTTTCTGTACTTTTTACTTCTGCAGCATTTGAAATGCAGGACTAAATTGTAAATTTTAGACTGTCGTATTTCTACTTTTACTGAAGTAAATGATCTTCTTCCACCGTATGGTTTTATTAAAGAAACTACTGTAAAAGGTTAATCGATGCGTTAGCTGCAGGACTGCAGGTGACATAGAAGCCTCAAGAATGCCACACACAAGGTGCGACCGTGAACGCACCACACACTTCTTTAACTTCAACCCTCGCCTCTCCCGTTGTTATCAGCTCAAACTGTGACAGTAAACGCAACACATGCACACTGTATGGTAATTTCTCCAACATGTCAACACACACACACACACACACACACACACACACCCACACACACTTACCGGCTGGCATCCTGATGCTAATGTACCGCAGTTCCTCTGTATGCTGAGCACCGATTGGTCCTGGGCTAGTTAGCCTCCATGTAGCTTCTCCTGCTGCCTCACTTCTTCACCTGGCATCGGAATGACGACTCGTTAGCGTGAATTCACCCGTTCACGGGTTCACAGCGACGCGTTGAACAGCCGTTTTAAGTCGGAACAGGGAGATATGGAGCCTCGGTGACGGGCTAAAGCTGCCCGCTGCCCGTGACACCAACCGACTGTAAACACAGATTGACCGGAGGAATTAGCCTCCGAAGCTAACTACCGCCTCAGGAGAACAAGTCCAGACACACACACTCACACACGGACATTAAAGTGAGACGTTATGGGGGATGAACCGGTGGACACATACCTGTAGGCAAACAGCAGCAGGGCAGATTAACTCCTTCACGTTACTACAGAGCTTCCTGCTTTACGGTGACAGGCGGACAACACGGAAGTATGCTGCTGCTACTGCTGCTGCTGAGCAGCTCCCAAAAGTCCCAAACACTCAGGGACCGTGAAGGGGCCGCGGCACAGATAATCATAGCAGCCTGCTGAGGTGTATGAGGAGTCAGTATGAGGAGTACCAGTGTGAGGAGTCAGTATGAGGAGTACCAGTGTGAGGAGTGTCAGTATGAGGAGTACCAGTGTGAGGAGTCAGTATGAGGAGTACCAGTGTGAGGAGTCAGTATGAGGAGTACCAGTGTGAGGAGTCAGTATGAGGAGTACCAGTGTGAGGAGTGTCAGTATAAGGAGTACCAGTGTGAGGAGTCAGTATGAGGAGTACCAGTGTGAGGAGTCAGTATGAGGAGTACCAGTGTGAGGAGTGTCAGTATGAGGAGTACCAGTGTGAGGAGTCAGTATGAGGAGTACCAGTGTGAGGAGTCAGTATGAGGAGTACCAGTGTGAGGAGTGTCAGTATGAGGAGTACCAGTGTGAGGAGTCAGTATGAGGAGTACCAGTGTGAGGAGTGTCAGTATGAGGAGTACCAGTGTGAGGAGTCAGTATGAGGAGTACCAGTGTGAGGAGTGTCAGTATGAGGAGTACCAGTGTGAGGAGTCAGTATGAGGAGTACCAGTGTGAGGAGTCAGTATGAGGAGTATCAGTGTGAGGAGTCAGTATGAGGAGTACCAGTGTGAGGAGTGTCAGTATGAGGAGTACCAGTGTGAGGAGTCAGTATGAGGAGTATCAGTGTGAGGAGTGTCAGTATGAGGAGTACCAGTGTGAGGAGTCAGTATGAGGAGTACCAGTGTGAGGAGTGTCAGTATGAGGAGTATCAGTGGGAGTGTCAGTATGAGGAGTACCAGTGTGAGGAGTGTCAGTATGAGGAGTATCAGTGTGAGGAGTCAGTATGAGGAGTACCAGTGTGAGGAGTGTCAGTATGAGGAGTACCAGTGTGAGGAGTCAGTATGAGGAGTATCAGTGTGAGGAGTGTCAGTATGAGGAGTACCAGTGTGAGGAGTGTCAGTATGAGGAGTACCAGTGTGAGGAGTCAGTATGAGGAGTACCAGTGTGAGGAGTGTCAGTATGAGGAGTATCAGTGTGAGGAGTGTCAGTATGAGGAGTACCAGTATGAGGAGTGTCAGTATGAGGAGTACCAGTGTGAGGAGTGTCAGTATCAGGAGTATCAGTGTGAGGAGTGTCAGTATGAGGAGTATCAGTGTGAGGAGTACCTGTATGATGAGTACCAGTATGAGGAGTGTCAGTATGAGGAGTATCAGTATGAGTATCAGTGTGAGGAGTATCAGTGTGAGGAGTGTCAGTATGAGGAGTACCAGTGTGAGGAGTCAGTATGGGGAGTACCAGTGTGAGGAGTCAGTATGAGGAGTACCAGTATGAGGAGTGTCAGTATGAGGAGTACCAGTATGAGGAGTGTCAGTATGAGGAGTATCAGTGTGAGGAGTGTCAGTATGAGGAGTACCTGTATGAGGAGTGTAAGTATGAGGAGTATCAGTATGAGGATCAGTATGAGGAGTATCAGTGTGAGGAGTATCAGTGTGAGGAGTGTCAGTATGAGGAGTACCAGTATGAGGAGTACTTGTATGAGGAGTACCAGTATGAGGAGTGTCAGTATGAGGAGTACCAGTATGAGTATCCGTATGAGGAATCAGTATGAGGAGTATCAGTATGAGGAGTATCAGGATGAGGAGTACCAGTATGAGTATCAGTATGAGGAGTATCAGTATGAGGAGTACCAGTAGGAGTATCAGGATGAGGAGTATCAGGATGAGGAATATCAGTAGGAGTATCAGGATGAGGAGTATCAGTATGAGGAGTCAGTATGAGGAGTATCAGTAGGAGTATCAGTATGAGGAGTATCAGGATGAGGAGTACAGGATGAGGAGTACCAGTATGAGTACCAGTATAGGAGTAACAGGATGAGGAGTAAGTATGAGGAGTATCAGTGGATGAGGAGTATCAGTATGAGGAGTACCAGTATGAGGAGTACAGGATGAGGAGTACCAGTATGAGTACCAGTATGAGGAGTATCAGGATGAGGATGAGGAGTACCAGTATGAGGAGTATCAGTATGAGAGTAGAGGAGTATCAGGATGAGGAGTACCAGTATGAGGAGTATCAGTGTGAGGAGTATTAGTATGAGGAGTATCAGCACGAGGAGTATCAGTAGGAGTACCAGTATGAGGAGTATCAGTATGAGGTGTATCAGTAGGAGTACCAGTATGAGGAGTATCAGTGGGAGTATCAGGATGAGGAGTATCAGGATGAGGAGTATCAGCATGAGGAGTACCAGTATGAGTATCAGTATGAGGAGTATCAGTATGAGGAGTCAGTATGAGGAGTACTAGTAGGAGTATCAGGATGAGGAGTATCAGGAGGAGTATCAGGATGAGGAGTATCACTAGGAGTATCAGGATGAGGAGTATCAGTATGAGGAGTCAGTATGAGGAGTATCAGTAGGAGGAGTCAGGATGAGGAGTACCAGTATGAGTATCAGTATGAGGAGTATCAGTATGAGGAGTATCAGTATGAGGAGTATCAGGATGAGGAGTATCAGGATGAGGAGTGTCAGTATAAGGAGTAACAGTATGAGGAGTACCAGTATGAGGAGTCAGGATGAGGAGTACCAGTATGAGTATCAGTATGAGGAGTATCAGTATGAGGAGTATCAGGATGAGGAGTATCAGGATGAGAAGTGTCGGTATAAGGAGTAACAGTATGAGGAGTCAGGATGAGGAGTACCAGTATGAGTACCAGTATGAGGAGTATCAGTATGAGGAAGACCAGTATGAGGAGTACCAGTATGGGGAGTCAGGATGAGGAGTACCAGTATGAGGAGTATCAGTGTGAGGAGTATCAGTATGAGTATCAGGATGAGTATCAGTATGAGGAGTATCAATATGAGGAGTACCAGTATGAGTATCAGTATGAAGAATCAGTATGAGGAGTATCAGTAGGAGTACCAGTATGAGGAGTATCATATAATATACATATAGGATACCAGTATGAGGAGTATCAGCGGGAGTATCAGGATGAGGAGTATCAGGATGAGGAGTACCAGTATGAGTATCAGTATGAGGAGTCAGTATGAGGAGTATCAGTATGAGGAGTATCAGGATGAGGAGTGTCAGCATAAGGAGTAACAGTATGAGGAGTACCAGTATGAGGAGTCAGGATGAGGAGTACCAGTATGAGTACCAGTATGAGGAGTATCAGTATGATGAGTACCAGGATGAGGAGTACCAGTATGAGTATCAGTGGAAAGAAAAGAGAATGAGGAGTATCAGGATGAGGAGTATCAGTATAAGGAGTACCAGTATGAGTATCAGGATGAGGAGTACCAGTATGAGTATCAGTATGAGGAGTATCAGTATGAGGAGTATCAGTATGAGGAGTACCAGTATGAGTATCAGTGTGAGGAGTCAGTATGAGGAGTACCAGTATGAGTATCAGTGTGAGGAGTATCAGGATGAGGAGTATCAGTATAAGGAGTACCAGTATGAGTATCAGGATGAGGAGTACCAGTATGAGTATCAGTGTGAGGAGTATCAGGATGAGGAGTATCAGTATAAGGAGTACCAGTATGAGTATCAGTATGAGGAGTATCAGGATGAGGAGTACCAGTATGAGTATCAGTATGAGGAGTATCAGTATGAGGAGTCAGGATGAGGAGTACCAGTATGAGTATCAGTATGAGGAGTATCAGGATGAGGAGTACCAGTATGAGTATCAGTATGAGGAGTATCAGTATGAGGAGTCAGGATGAGGAGTACCAGTATGAGTATCAGTATGAGGAGTATCAGTATGAGGAGTCAGGATGAGGAGTACCAGTATGAGTATCAGTATGAGGAGTATCAGTATGAGGAGTCAGGATGAGGAGTACCAGTATGAGTATCAGTATGAGGAGTATCAGTATGAGGAGTATCAGTATGAGGCCACAGTGAGGGAAAGCATCAGTCTGACATTCAAACAATCAAGTCATAATGTTTTGAGAATAATGTCACTTAATGTCATGTCAAGTTTAACAGAAAATAGTGGTATTATCATGAGAATAGTCATAATATTATAAAGTACTTTAGTTAAAGTTTCACTACATACTTCATCTTTTGTCTGTCTTGGCAGTATAAGAAACCTAAAGAATTGAGCAGGAAGGACTATAATTTAAAATGATGGACTTAAATGTGACGCTGTACGCTCAGTGGTAGAGAAACAGTCAATAGATGTCACATAGAAGTGGTGAACATCATCCGAAAGCTGAGAACCTGAAGATTAATTTGAGATATAGCTCAGCACTGAGTGTCAGGTTGTTCTAGGCAGAAATCAGAAACAAACAATGAATTACTCAAAAGTCACTGTGAAAGTGTATAAGGGTTTAGAACATTGGGATAGAGGTAAATGATGTCCATCATGCTGTATTATGTCTCATACGGTGTTGCACCAATATTTTACCACTAATAAAAATGATCAATAATCCTCCAAAGTACCACATTAAGACACCAAGACCTGGAGGAACATTAGAGAAAAAGCCATGCTGGGATTTGGGATCAAACAATTTTGGAGATTTCTGCATTTTTTTGGTGATTGGATGGCGAGCACTTAAACTGTTGTTTAAACTGCTCAGATACCAACTTATAGTCAGTGTAGCTCAGAAACCCATCCACCCTCTGAATGCTCTAGGTCTCTGGTTACCAGGATGTAGTAGTAGTAGTAGTAGTAGTAGTAGTAGTCAGTGTAGCTAGGAGAGACATCCACCCTCTGAATGCTCTAGGTCTCTGGTTACCAGGATGTAGTAGTAGTAGTAGTAGTAGTAGTAGTCAGTGTAGCTAGGAAAGACATCCATCCTCTGAATGCTCTAGGTCTCTAGTTACCAGGATGTAGTAGTAGTAGTAGTAGTAGTAGTAGTCAGTGTAGCTAGGAAAGACATCCATCCTCTGAATGCTCTAGGTCTCTAGTTACCAGGATGTAGTAGTAGTAGTAGTAGTAGTAGTAGTAGTAGTAGTCAGAGTAGCTAGGAAAGACATCCATCCTCTGAATGCTCTAGGTCTCTAGTTACCAGGATGTAGTAGTAGTAGTAGTAGTAGTAGTCAGAGTAGCTAGGAAAGACATCCATCCTCTGAATGCTCTAGGTCTCTAGTTACCAAGATGTAGTAGTAGTAGTAGTAGTAGTAGTAGTCAGTGGAGCTAGGAAAGACATCCATCCTCTGAATGCTCTAGGTCTCTAGTTACCAAGATGTAGTAGTAGTAGTAGTAGTAGTAGTAGTAGTAGTAGTCAGAGTAGCTAGGAAAGACATCCATCCTCTGAATGCTCTAGGTCTCTAGTTACCAATTATATTATTTTATTATAGTAGTAGTAGTAGTAGTAGTAGTAGTATTATTATGAGTTGTGGTTATTCTTAAGGTAGTAGTAGTAGTAGTAGTAGTAGTAGTAGAAGCTGTGATTATTCTAGAGGTAGTAGTAGTAGTAGTAGTAGTAGTAGTAGTAGTAGTAGTAGAGGCTGTGATTATCCTAGAGGTAGTAGTAGTAGTAGTAGTAGTAGTAGTAGTAGAGGCTGTGATTATCCTAGATGTTGTAGTAGTAGTAGTAGTAGTAGTAGTAGTCAGAGTAGCTAGGAAAGACATCCATCCTCTGAATGCTCTAGGTCTCTAGTTACCAGAATATAGTAATATAGTAGTAGTAGTAGTAGTAGTAGTAGTAGTAGTAGAGGCTGTGATTATCCTAGAGGTAGTAGTAGTAGTAGTGTAGTAGTAGAGGCTGTGATTATCCTAGAGGTAGTAGTAGTAGTAGTAGTAGTAGTAGTAGTAGTAGTAGAGGCTGTGATTATCCTAGAGGTAGTAGTAGTAGTAGTAGTAGTAGTAGTAGTAGAGGCTGTGATTATCCTAAAGGTAGTAGTAGTAGTAGTAGTATGGGGACTATCATCATCACACATGAATCCAGGTGGACTCATTGGATCCACCAGCGTCTCAGCTTTACACTGAGACCCAGTTTATGGGGTTCAGGACTGTTTAGGGACCCAGGATGCAGAAATACTCAGATACACCATTTTAGAAGAGAATGAAATTAAAGGGGAGACTGGTGGGGACCCAGAGAACCCATTTACATTCACATATCTGGAGGTCAGAGGTCCCTTTGAAAATGGCAGTCGTTCCTCGCTAAAATGTAACCCGACTTTACAGCGTTATTTAACCTCCTTCCCGACACGCTAGCATGACATGGTTGGTACTGGTGGATTCCTGAGGTTTTCTAGTTTCATTCGATATCTGAGCCTGCTAAAGCCTCTGAAAGACGGTAAAGTTATTCGGGATCGCCCCCTGTCTACGCGGGTGTCTTGGGGTTAATCACGTCAGAGCTGCTGGATTGTATATCACACACATGTACATAGTGAAAGAAAACAACAAGATGTCATTAAGATCACCAATGAGACTGAAAGAACTAAAAATATCTGTCAGAGCTGCTGTGAGAAAGTGTGCCGGTTGTGCTTTTTAAGCTCTTAAGGACCTTTGCTGCGCCGTCCAGTGGACTTAGAGGTGATTAAAGGCTTTGGCCCCACAGATGGCATGCCAAGCGTCTGCTAAAGTCAAATGACTGACAGCAGCCAGCAGCACCCCAGCCTGATGCAAAATAAATAAATAATAAAATAATAAAAAAAAAAAGATCCTGTTTGTGTAATTACTCTAATGCAGCCACATCCACATGTTGTAATTGTCCAGTGAGGCTTAAATGAAGCTTACTGAGCAAACATCAACAGATTTATCAGTCAGACAGCAGTGAGCCAACACTTCATCAGACAGGAACATTAAGGACTATTATAATTTAACCAGGGAGGTGTTTCATTAACGTATTTACTGCTGAACAGCATGTACAGCAGGAGATATCAGATAGGGAGGGAAAGACTACAGGGACACTTCCCCACCTCATGACTTACACTAAGAAAATGATTTTTTGTATCACAAGTTTTCTGAAAATGTGTTTAAGTATGCAAATGAGGCATTATTTTAGCAAATATGTGCTAATTTCAGACATTAAAAATCCATTTTCTCCATGTTTTAAGGAATAAAATGTTATAAATCAGGCTGTGAATAATATATGAACAAACCCTGTGAGGAATGACACTGGAGAGTTTGGTGGATCTAAGAGCTGCTAAAGTGGAGATTTCTGGATCAGAGTCTGAGACAAAACGGCCGTTAATGATAGGGATTTGAAAATTTTATACATTTTGAAGACACTACAGGTAAATAGGGTAAAAGATTCAACCACTAGATACCACCATGAAACTTTCCCAGTTGGTTACTGACATTAAGACAATTACTTTTTGTATTACAGGTTTTCTGAAATGTTATGTTTAAACATGTAAATGAGGCATTATTTTAGTAAATATGTGCTAATTTTCATACATTTCCAGAACATAAATCTGAATACTGGATAAAGTCAGGTTCAAAATTCTGGTTTCATTTTGTTTACATATTAGAGTCAAAGAAAGAAAGAAAAGAAAGAAAGATATTCCTTTATTAGTCCCACAGTGGGGAAATTCAGTTTTACACTCTGTTGTTCACACACAGTACATATACATGTCAATGGAGAGATGTCAGAGTGGGGGGGCTGCTCCTGACAAGCGCCCAGAGCAGTTGGGGGTTTGGTGCCTTGCTCAGGGGCACCTCAGCAGTGCCCAAGAGGTAAACTGGCACCTCTCCAGCAACCAGTTGGTCTTGGTCCATGGGGGACTTGAACCGGTGACCTCCGCGTCCTAACCCAAGTCCTTACGGACTGAGCTACTGCCGCCCCCAAAATCTTGACGCCCAACGTGGGGCTCGAACCCACGACCCTGAGATTAAGAGTCTCATGCTCTACCGACTGAGCTAGCCGGGCTTTTTACAGCAGCTTTCTGATATCTTTTTATCACTCTATAAATCAGGAAATACTGCCAGCAGACATTAGAAATACATTTTCTCCATGTTTTAAGGAATAAAATGTTATAAATCAGGCTGATAATAATATATGAACAAACCCAGTTGTAAAAACTGGAGAGTTTGGTGGATCAAAAGCTGCTAAAGTGGAGATTTCTGGATCAGAGTCTGAGACAAAACGGCCTTTTCAGATATCGTCGGTCTACGATGCCGAGGGGCACTGACCAAGCTTGACCATCTGTAAAAACATTTTTTTTTTAAAAAAGAGAAACATATGTACATTTATAAGAAGAAAACATGTTTAGTCTTGTACTAATCAATATAAAACTCCGGAGACATCAGACTGCCACCACTGAGCAGCAGAAAGGTAAACTCAATAAAAGAAATCTTTTCATATCAAACACAAAGTGGTGACACTGAGAGACGAACACTGATGTTTAACGATTCAGGAGGCAGCGTCCTGCACCGATCCTCAGCAGAGTAATAACCGACAGGTGAAGTCAATGAAACGCTGACACACTCACAGTTTTCCTATTAGCTGGAAGATGGCTGCTGATTGATTTGGTGCAGTAAGTCAAAACCAGATTACAAACGGACAGACTCTGGATCAGGATGAGCATTTCCTGCATTTACACACCAACAGTCTGGAACAGAAAGATTTATATTTTCATCAGCTTTTCCACTAAAGTTAGCTGGTGGGAGAAATGAGTTAGTGACCAGTGTCCAAAACAGCCTCCAGAAAATAAAGCTCTTTTTGTTGGTGTTCACGATTCATTTATTCTCCTTTGGAGATTTTCTTCACTTAAATCCAGAGTGGAATCCCCAAAAACTGAAAATCAGGAAAATTTGCAGAGAGATAAAAAGCAGTTTATTTTCAACTAGAAAATACATTTCCTGTTGAGAATGTGTGGGAATGCTGACGACTGAAATTAAATGCAAAACACTGCTGAAAATACGGCGCTGAATTGTCAAACTGGCAGAGCTGAAAGCTGAACTGCGTGACCCAAAACAAGTAAAATACATCGCTAGAAAAGCAGGAAGCTCAACTGTAATACTGTCAAATGTGGAAGCTGAAATTAATTAACTCGTTGGACAGAAAGTAGTATTTTGCTGGAATAAACTTTTAGAATTATAAGTACTTAGGCAGAAAGTAGTATTTTGGTGAAATGAACCTTTAAAACAATGTCGTGACACAGAAAGTAGTATGGAGTAGTGAAAAAAGATAAATACCTCAAAAGGTATAATAGTAGAAACACTAAAGTGATAGCATTAAGCTAGCTGAATATTTTGAACAATTTCTGCAGCTGAAAGTTTGCTGAAGTATTTAAGGCACAAAAAATGTACGGAGGTAATCACTGAATGAATCGGTCCGGTTCACACCTCCAGGTCTGGTTCCTGAACCGAACCCATGTGAGGATGATATATTGATTCGGTTTTACAGCTGGTCTGGTTCACGTTCACAAAGTTAAAACTTAAACTGTCCAGAAACTGTGAACAAAACTCAGGTGGTGTAAACGTCATTTGATTATTGGTCACACAGATGGAGGGTAAAAAGACAACAAAACTCCTAATTTCTAGCTGGATTTCGTCAATCATGGAGCACCGTCAGGTTCTGTTCGTGTTGGTGTTGATCTGTTATTATTATTATTGATTAATGCAGACGTACCTCAGTGTTGTTATACACCTTCTGGAGTAACTGATGCTCTCTTCCATCCAGATATTCAGGAGGCCTCTGACTGAGTCCAGGTTTGTCCTCTGATGCTCCACATTTTGCTAGCAAACATGCTAATAGCCACCGCTCACCAGAGGAGGAAAAGGAGGTGTTCTTTTAACCAATGAAATGACAGATAAAATGCTTCCTGTGATTGGTTTGAACGGTGTTCACACCAGAACTGAACCGAGTTCAGAGCTCGGACCGAGCCCCCCCATAGAGGCGGACCAGGGAGCGGTTGAAACAGAAACAGAGAATTTTGCACTAAATTAACTGTAACTGTGGAGGATACTCACTTGATTTGTCAAACTCTGACTGCCGAGGCCTCAGATGAAGAAGTGTGAACCTACTGAACCCTTTCCATAGTGAGAGCAGTATTTCCATTCACTTAAACACAGTTCATGAATCAGATGCAATGGGTGTGCTGTCGAACGATGTCTGGAACGAGATCGTTGTCTGCTGATAGGAGTGATGACAATCGATCTGTTTTGTCATTTAAGTTCGGAGGCGTTGTTTCCAGGCACAAATAATCAATAGGAAAAGAAGAAATCGGCCGCGAGAAATGAAAAGATGTGCAAGAGGGTATCACAGCCTCTGGAAGGACTGGGGATAAAATACTTTTCTTGGTAATGAGAAACAGTCAAACACTGAAATATCCCTTAGAAAGAAGAGAAAAAATATCCAGTTTTTAAAAGATTAGCTTGGATGTTTTACCAACATGATCTCACAGAAATGACCATGACCTGGTTACAGCGCATTATGCGGTGGCAACTCATGGAATAGCGCCGTTTGGTAAGCACAGAGGCGTCCTTTAGCAACAGTAGGTGACGAGCCGGGCTGTCAGCTAACTCCATCATAAACCCACCCAAGGCCCACTTAGGTAGGGTTAGGACATGTGGATGACCTTTAATAAAACAAGTGAAACATAATACAGTGTGTTATGTGCCATTGTGCATGAGTAACTGTCGGAAAGCGCTGACCAGTCGACAGTATTTGATGTGTTGGGAGGGAGACAGGGTTTCCGCCACCACCCAACGCACTGTTAAGAGGTTGTGGTCATTTCACGTATTTCTGTCTCTTTTACTGCGTAGAGTCGTTTGAAATGTGTATTTTCCTCCTATAAACCTTAAAATTGCATTCAATAATCCACTCAGTGCGTTAAAAGGCTCAGTGAAAGAACATAAATCCGAGTGCAGGTGAGAGAAATAAATACCTCCTTTACACTATTGTGACAGAGAGAGGACTCTATGAGCAGCTATTCGCTCTTTTATTATCAACACACTTTATACGTCCACAGTTTGAAAGAGCACAGTCAAAATCGACACACACAGATGCTTTAGACGTCCTTCACATGAAAAGGGATAGATCTGATAGCAAACACACATAAAATGCAATCAATCTGCCTCACATTTTATACACCTCTCTCCACACAGCAGAGGTGGAGGTGAAACGTGCTGTCAAAGCCTCAGTTTGCACTTCAAAGGTTGGCGTGGGTGGAGGACGGACGCCCGAGGTGAGCTGCTGCAGAGTCATATAGGGAGAGACTGACGGAGTTTAACCTCTGAAAACGTCCTCAGCGTCGGACAAACACCAGATATCAGCTCTGATGGATGTTTAACACCGAGCCTGGAGGTGGCGGAGGTGGTGGTGGTGGGGGGGGGGGTTTATATATGTTTTATAACCTGTATATGTTTGCACAAGGAGGGGTTTACGTAGAATACCTCTCTACTGTATATATGCTGAACATACTGCATTTAGTTGTTTCAGAACATGTAATGACAATGAGTTCAATCCAAAAAATGAATCCAATTAATTTTACCATGATTTTTTTTTTCACAATACTGTGACTTTATTTCTTTCTTTGACATACTATAGACTTATTATAACACTGTTAATGAATTGAACGTCTTGTTTCCACACTTTTACGTCTGTAAATCTGTACAGTGTGAGACTACACCCCCTAGTGTTCAACGCAAGGAAAGGAAATTCTTGCATTCACGGCTGAATAGAGACTAGGGCTGTCAATCAATTAAAATATTTCATTAATCACATCATTGTCTATGTTAGGGGTCGCGGGGGGGCTGGAGCCGATCCCAGCTGGCACTGGGCGAAGGTGGGTTCACCCTGGACAGGTTGCCAGTCCATCACAGGACACATAGAGACAGACAACCATTCACACTCACATTCACACCTACAGGACATTTAGAGTCATCAATTAACCTAAACAGCATGTCTTTGGACTGTGGGAGGAAGCCGGAGTACCCGGAGAAAACCCACGCTGACCCGGGGAGAACATGCAAACTCCACACAGAAGAGCCCCAAGCCGGAATCGAACCTGCGACAATTGAACCTGCGACTAACCACTGCACCACCGTGCTGCCCCCATGATTAATTATGATTAACATAAACATTTAGATAAACATTTTTTCAGTTCTACCATAAAGGGAGATTGTATAATGTATATATTACTCAAACAAATATGCTGCTTCTAAATATGTATATATTATTATTGTAAATCAATAACAACACTAATCAATACCAGATATTGTCCAGAAACCCTCCCAGGTTCTGACTTTAGCATCAACAATCTGCTCCAATCAGAACAAACTGCAGCCCAACAGGCAACAACAGCTGTCAGTGTGTCAGAGTGCTGACTAGAAATTGAAATTAATGTTTGGTGGATTATGTCTCTGTTGTTCCAATGCTACATGTACTTTTCCAGCGTTAACCGCTGACTAAGTTTCAGCTTGAGAAAGAAATGACAGAGAACAAAGCTGCTGTGCTCTTGGTGTTCGAGCCGTCGCTTCAGTTCTGTCGGATGTGAAAGGCGTCGCGGCGCCCGCCGTGCGCCCTGCTCCTCATCAGACGGTTAAGAATAGCAGCGTTCAGGTGAAGGTGTGATGGCAGGTTGGGAGGAATGAAAGTGTACCTGCTGTAACTGAGAGATCAGAGATCCTGCAGGGAGCAAAAGTTTCAGAAACAGTGAAGTGGCTGGCCAGCCTGAAAACAGGAAATAATGGAAGAGTCAGTGAAAGCAGCGTGAATTTCACTTCAGTGTTATATTTTCTCCAGGCTACTGCTGCAGCGTATTTGGCCCCACCTCCACCTGCTGCTGCAGTCATGTGACTACAGATATGGCCGTCTGCTGGTGACAATCTGAGATGCAACTGCAAGCTGTGAAAAACTAGTCAGTTGACCCTGAGATCAAATGTAGTTTTTATCAGCGCTGTCAAAGTTAGTGCAGTAATACAGCATTTACATCAATTTAGTTCATTTCTTTAATGCATTAACGCAACTTGTGGTTTTTTAACTCCGTAGACAGTCCGTCAATACCACAGATTTGTTTAGGCAACAAATCCACTTAGTTAAGATAAGGGAAAACACCATGGTCACTGACTTAGATTTAGGCAACAAAACCACTAAGATAGGTTAAGGGAATCCGTTATGGTCACCGATTTAGGTTTAGGTAACAAAACTACTTTGTTAGGTTTAAGGGAAAACACCATGGTCACTGACTTAGATTTTGGCAACAAAACTACTGAGATAGGTTAAGGGAAATCGTTAAGGTCACTGATTTAGGTTTAGGCAACAAAACTACTTTGTTAGGTTTAAGGGAAAACACCATGGTTACTGACTTAGATTTTGGCAACAAAACTACTTAGATAGGTTAAGGAAAACCGTTATGGTCACTGACTTAAGTTTAGGCAACAAAACCACTTCTTTAGGTTAAGGGAAATAGTCGATTATTGATTTCCAATAATAAATATATACGCACATTTACATAAAGCAGCATATTTGTCCACTCCCATGTTGATAAGAGGATTAAATATTTGATAAATCTCCCTTTAAGGTTCATTTTGAACAGATAAAAAATGTGATTAATTAATTCATTTGTGACATTTTTTCATTCACTTTGCAATGAGATCCCAAAAAGCTGGAAGTACAGGAGCCAAGGAGGCAACACAAGCAGCCCGAGGTGGCCAACCACTTCCTGTATTTAGTGCTTCTTATAAGGCCAAATTCAAAGTGGTCAACTTTGCTCTGAACTCTCTGCACCAGCTGTGGCTTTAAGAAAACGGCTGTTAGACTGTCAGGCGTTGGCTCCCCGACGGCGTCGACGGAGCGGCGTGACGGCGGCGTGACGAGCCGACCGGTGACATCCAGCCAATGAGCCGAGGATGCAGGAGGAGGCCCTCAGCACAGAGCGGGAAATAAACCGACTCCCAATCAATGTGTCGAGGAAAACTCTGAAAACAGTGAGTCACCCCACACAGAGGGGGGAGGTGAGCGCAGGATGGAAGAGCCTGACGACAGAAGAAGTTTGTCCTGAAACAGCCAGGTGAGGGGGGGGGGCGGTGGCGGGGGTTTGATTACCTGCAGGGACGCACGGGTGGGCAGGATTTAATGACTTGTCTTCAGCTATATAACATGTATACTGACAAAAAGTAGAATAATGTCACATACTGAAGCATATTCAGATTTTAAGATGTTTGGGTGGATGGATGGATGGATGGATGATAAACAGACCTACAGTAACCATCTTCCTCACCTTAGAGGGCAGAGTTGAGCTGCTGGGAATTGCTGCAATGCACTCAGCCACATTACACAGATCTAACAGAGGTCTCTGGTGTGTTGGGATTAGACTGAAAGTAGGGCATGAAGGGCAGAGAGGGAACCTGCTACTCTCCGAAAAAGACAAAGCAAGAGGCAGACGAGTGTTTCCAGTGCATCAATAATCCACGAAGAACCCATAAAGTAATACTCTTATTAAATATACAAGTTGTATCTATATATGTACACAATGTGGGCTGGCAAAAACAGCACAGTCTACGAGTTAAAAACATGGCTGTCATTTCAGGAAGTGATGGATGACGTTTTGTTACTACGGACCGTATAAAAGAAGCTGACGCTGTCGCCGTGACGACGCCTGTTGGTTTGTGTCATTTTGAACCCTGGTTTTTTAGCATCTTGGTCGTCGCCATTTTGGCCTTTGGGAGCCGGAAGTGACCATATTTGGAGAAGAAGGTAGAGCTGGGAAAGATTGAGGACCGACTGGGCCTGGTACCGTAAGCATCGCAAATGCTAAGCTACCAGCTAACGCTAGTGCTAGCTAACATAGTTAGCAAGGTTGGGTTGCTAATTTGGCTGCCAAAATACCTACTAAAAAATGAACAGAAACAGGAAAACGTCAAGGTGACTGACTTAAGTTTAGGCAACAAAACCACTTAGTTAGGTTAAGGGAAAATGTCAAGGTCACTGACAAACAAAACAAAAAAAATCACTTAGGTTATGGGAAAATGTCAAGGTCACTGACAGGTTTAGGCAACAAAACCACTTAGGGGAAGGTTAAGGGAAAACATCATGGTTATTGACTTAGGTTTAGGCGACAAAACCACTTAGGTTAAGGGAAAATGTCAAGGTCACTGACTTAGGTTTTGGCAACAAAACCACTTAGGTTAAGGGAAAATGTCAGGATCACTGACAAGCAAAACAACAAAACCACTTAGGTTAAAGGAAATGTCAAGATCACTGACAAACAAAACAACAAAACTACTCAATTAAGGTTAAGGGAAAACACTGTGGTCACCTTTGTTTAGACAACAAAACCACTTAGTTATGTTAAGGGAAAACACCATGGTTACTGACTTAGATTTAGGCAACAAACCTACTTAGTTATGTTAAGAGACAATGTAAAGGTCACTGATTTAGGTTTAGGCAACAAAACCACTAAGTAAAGTTAAGGGGAAACATCATGGTCACTGATTTAGGTTTAGGTAACAAAACCACTAAGATGGGTTAAGGGAAAACATCATGGTCACTGATAGGTTTAGACAAGAGAACCACTTAGTTAGGTTAAGGGAAAATGTCAAGGTCACTGACAGGTTTAGGCATGAAAACCACTTAGTTAGGTTAAGGGAAAACATCAAGGTCACTGACAGGTTTAGGCAAGAAAACCACTTAGTTGTTTTAAGGGAAAACGTCGTGGTCACAGACAGGTTTAGACAGGAAAACAACTTAGTTACGTTAAGGGAAAACATCGTGGTCACTGACAGGTTTAGACAGGAAAACAACTTAGTTAGGTTAAGGGAAAACATCGTGGTCACTGATTTAGGTTTAGGTAACAAAACCACTAAGATGGGTTAAGGGAAAACATCATGGTCACTGATAGGTTTAGACAAGAGAACCACTTAGTTAGGTTAAGGGAAAACGTCATGGTCACAGACAGGTTTAGACAGGAAAACAACTTAGTTAGGTTAAGGGAAAACGTTGTGGTCACTGACAGGTTTAGACAGGAAAACCACTTAGTTAAGTTAAGGGAAAGCACGAGACTGGAGCTCGGCTGACAGTCTGAGGCCGAGACGCGCCGTCAGGTCCGTCGACGCTGCAGATTCTCCTCCAGCTGATCTCCAAAGACTCCTCGCCGTATGGAGGACGCCGCTGTCGGCTCTCCTTACTCGCCTCATGTGGGTTTTTCACATGTCGGAGCTGAGGAAACAAAAATCGATGAGAAATTTCCTCCTTTTTTCTGTCGAGTTCTTTGTCAGTCGTCTTCTGATTGGTGTCGTATCGGCTGCAGCACTAAGGAGCCCTTTGATTTCCCTCCCTGAGCTAGTTGACATTTATTTCACAAACACTTGACATTTGGAAATAGGCTCCCTGTGTGAACGCTGTGTGTGTTCAGTTGTAAGTTACCCCCCCGTCCTCACACACACACGCACACACACACACACACACACACACACACACACACACACACACACACACACACACACAGTCCTGTGCCATTAGCAGCCTTTGTACAGAGCAGCTGGATGGTCGAACTGTCTGCTGGTTTCCAGATCGACTCCGTTTGGACTGAAATCGAAGGAGGTTTCAGAAAGTAAACCGTCTCTGGAACTTTTCACTCTGTCAATAAATCAATACATTCTGATCAATTTTCACCAAGACGAGGACAAAAGGAAGTTTTCCAGTGATTTTTACCTCACTGGCGTCAGTTTGTTTGTTTGTCTGTCTGAGATAAATATGTCTGAAATATGTAAAAATCTCCAACAAATATGTTAAAAACGTCGAAAAATATGTGAAAAATGTTTGAAAAATGTTTGGATGTATTTCACATATTTTTTGTAAAACAGTAACCACGACGGTTTTATTTAGTTTCGGTCCAGTTTCAGTGACGATCTCACCATAAACTAAAATACACCCGGATGATGGAGCAAGCTGACCCGACGGGGCAGCCGTACCCGGGTACCTCTCCGAGTGCTCTGCTTTTATGTATACTTAAAGGGACAGTGTGTAGGATTTGGCACCATCTAGAGGTGTGGTTGCAGACTGAAACCTTGTTAATACTCTTCCGCTCACTCCTCCCTTTCCAAGACTGCAGTAATGCCGTTGGCCTCGCACAGAGGCCATCCTAGCGTTACCATGGGTTTGCACTTTTAACGCAGGCAGCGTGGCCGCTCTAGTGGCCTCTCAGCAGAGCGTGCACAAATTCGTAGCCTATAGAGTCAATTTAGGGAAAAACAACAGGCTGATTGAACTGATTGATGGGCTGATCGAACTGATTGATGGGCTGATCGAACTGATTGATGGGCTGATTACATAAAAAGACAGTTGCGTTGGTCTTAAAGGTGTGTTGGCCACCAGGAAAGTGCCTTGTCTGCCAGATGGCCATCCAGCTCTGAGTGTATACTGAAACGCCGTCCCTACTCCGTCCAATAGAAAGGCAGGACGGGGGTCTCCGGTGTGGCGCTGACCAAGCGGCAGGACGTGACGAGCTGGTAGTGAGAATGTGCCGGCGTGTTCGTGAAAGCACGTCGGTTCACTTCATCCTCCTCTGGCGCAGGTCGACCTTCATCTGTCTCCGTCCTGCAGCAGCGTTTTGAACAGCTCTAAAATTACAGCTGCTGCCGTGAAAGGTAAAACTCAGCAGAGGATTCGTTCTGATCAGTTTGTCAAACTGTGACTCACCTTCAGTTCATCACACAGTCCCACAACATGCTCTCCCTCCATTTGGTCGTGAAGAGATGAAGCTTTTTGTTTTGTGTTGCTCACTGGAGCGAAGAAGAGGACAGACCATGTGTAACAGAAAAGCTGCAGATTTACAGCAAATACCATCCATCCATCCATCCATCGTCAACCGCTTATCCCGTTAGGGGTCGCGGGGGGCTGGAGCCGATCCCAGCTGGCATAGGGAGAAGGCAGGGTTCACCCTGGACAGGTCGCCAGTCCATCGCAGGGCACATAGAGACAGACAACATAGAGACAGACAACCATTCATGCTCACATTCACACCTACGGGCAATTTAGAGTCATCAGTTAACCTAAACAGCATGTCTTTGGACTGTGGGAGGAAGCCGGAGTACCTGGAGAGAACCCACGCTTACACGGGGAGAACATGCAAACTCCACACAGAAGAGCCGCAAGCTGGAATCGAACCTGCGACCCTCTTGCTGTGAGGCGACAGCACTAACCACTACACCACCGTGCAGCCCCAGCAAATACCAATTATTCAGAAAAAACTAAAGAACTTTAATAAATAGTATGAAGCGTACCTAAGACATGAGGGTGGTTTCAGTCTTCTCAAATCAGTGTGTTTCCCAGTATGTTGAACTTTTCCTTTAATATTTAAGGCCTTGATGCACCAACCAGACATCAGAGAACGAGAGGTGATGAAGGCCGAGTGCTGCGTCGCTACACGTCGCGTCGCTACACGTCGCGTTACACGTCGCGCTCACGTCGCTACACGTCGCCTCACGTCGCTTCACGTCGCCTTTGTCTCAGCTGACAAGAGGCATTTGAACACAAAGACAAAGACTACAGCCAACAACCAACTACTACTTATATCAAAACTCAGCTGCTGCCGCCATTTTGGACTGAAAAGGCTTTTTATATTTATAATATTTTATTGTTTCGACAAATTTCGGTAGAGATATTAAATATATTATAATAGAATAGAAATGATTTTGTTTTACTTTTGTACGGCACATTCAACTGGTGTCGGGTCGTCTCTTTCAGTCCAAAATGGCGGAAGCGTAGCTCTGCTGCTGGGCGCTGATGTTGCAATGGAGCACCTGACTTTCACCAGTTTCATCAGCTTACAAGGAAATAACTTCACACCAGACGAGACTTACACTGAGAAAGAGACGTCTGTAGCGAGCTGTGACGACAGCGTGACGTCCCGCAGTAAATATTGATCAAATTCAAGGTTTATTAAGGGAGGCCGAACTAGTAGGATGAGTTTGACTGTAATGATCTGTAATAAATTAATCTGATATTAGAAGACAGAAGTTAAGAACTTATTAATCACTGTATTAGCATTGGAAAGACACAGTTGTCTATTGCGGTCTTGAGCAGGACTTGATTTGATCTGGACTTGGACTGAGTTTTACCCAGAGATCATCAGGCAGCAGCGTTCTGCTCGGTTTCAACATGCGACTGCAGTGTTCCCCATGAGGCTTATTGGATTTAAGGTGGAATAGACGGTCCTCGTGCAGGAAAAGCATTACGATGCTTCGAGTGTCTTGTGGTCGGTGCTCTTGAAAGCTCAGGGAGTTTGATAAATTGCATTTGAAGTGATCCCGGCATTAACAAGATCAGAGGTTTTGTAAGTCGATAGCAGAGACGGGCAGACACACAGTAGCTGGAGTTCACACTGACAACGTAAAACCATGCTTCAGCCCACTGTTAGAAAAAAAATGCTCCCTGAAAAATGAGCCAAAAAAACCCCACAGAAACAATGAACATCCCAAAAAAGTGATGCATAAGAATGTCAGAAAAAAAATCTGAAAAATGTGAAAAAATGTCCAGAAAATATGTCAAAAATGTCTGAAAAATATGTAAAATGTCCAGAAAACATGTAAAACATGTCTGAAATATATCTATATCTCTATCTATCTATCTATATATATATATATATACATATATAAATACATCTAAATCTATATTTATGTTAGATATAGATATGACAAAAATGTGGGAAAAATATGTAAAACAATATGTGACAATGTCTGAAAAAAAATTTTAAAATATGAAAAAGCTAACTGCAGTTATATCTATATTGTTTACGGCGTCTTTTCGATGGGAGCTTTTGGTGAGATGTCCTGTAAATCTGGATCTGGATGTAACTGAGCCGTATTTCTCTCTGTAGACATCCGGCTGCTTCACAGACCGACTGTAATTTTAATCCTTTACTGCAGTTTGGTAAGAAAACACAGACTACGGCGTGTTGTCCTCCTCTCTAACCTCACATCTTTATTTCTCCTCTCTGCATCACTGATACTATCTGTTCGCTGGAGCAACGTAGGAGGAAAAACCCATCAGCCCCTGTGGTATGGCTGCATGATTACATAATCACTTTGATATCATAAACGCATTACAGTGAAAGCGTTTACCCCCGGGGAGAAACAAACCACTTTTCACAGTACACGCTCCACCTCTCGAAAACCCCGAGGACGCCTCCTCCAGCTCCGTGAAGGTTTCTCTCCTCCCAGAGCTTCAATCAGTCGGTGACACTATCAGCCACCGCCATCCAGCCCACCAGCTCCAACCTGGAACTACTTCCTGTTTGGAGGCTCTAAAATCTCTGATCTCTGATTCGTGGAGAAAGTGGATCTCCATGGGAAAAGATGGCATCTTGAATCACGTCAGAGGGAAAGATGAAGCAGAGAGCTGGAGGGTTTGTGGCTGTACACTGATGTTTGCATTGAGTGTGAGCTCACTAACTGGACAGTAGATATGTGCTGGTGCTGCTGTTCACTCTGTGAGGAGGGAAGCTGTCCGTCATTATCATTTTAATGCACATTTATTGGATCACTTGACAGGCTGGTAAATAAAAGAACAGAAACAAAATGGTGGTGACTTTTAAATATCAAATACACTGCAAACGCATTTTTATGTTATGATTTTTGCTGCATCGAGCAAAGACCAATTTTGGGTGCTGCGCGCTGCGGCGAGCGCAGCTTAAATATGAGCTCAAACTGCGTTGTGTCGCCAGCGTAGACGACTCTCTCCCGCCGGGAAACGACAGTTGGTGTAGCTGTATGGTTGTCCGGGTGGAAACAGAAGAGATTATACACACTGCTCAGTTCCAAAAACATACTGAAATAATGAAAAGGAAAAAAGTGTGAAAATTTGCCATAAATCAGCAGAAATACAGGAGAACTGTGACCTCGGGAGGGCGATGAAAATGGGAGTCACCTGGGAAAATCGTGACTGTTGGCAAGTATGACGTGTCTACATTGACAACAATGACGTGCACGGCTCTTAACAAGGCTTGTGATCCAACAGTAAACGACGTTAGCATGACGCAGCATCTCTCATATTAGTGCAAACGGAGTCTGAACGAAAGACAGCAAAAAAGGTGAGAAAACATCCGAAAGACTTTATTCAAATTCCTGTGGAGCATTAACCAAATTCGTTTGTGGGCACATAGAAATCACTCATCACTCACTCATCTTCAACCTCTTATCCGAGTCGGGTCGCGGGGATATAATCTCTCCATCGCGTCCTTTCCCTTAAACCAACACATTGGACATTACAGAGTGTTAAAAAAAAGCCTTTCATGTAGTGGAAACAGAAACCCAAACAGCGTTTTCACTGAACTGTTTCTGAGGAAGTTGTTGTGTTGCATAAACAACTAATTCACAAGAGGAAAATAGTTGAGTTTGGATTTTCATGAGCCCACAGATATGATATGCTTTCATTTTTTAGGAGAGGAAACTGTCTTCTGGGACCACAGAGAGCCTCAGGAGGTGAGTATTACATACAGTTTATGTTGTTTTGGGGTGAACTGCTCCTTTAAAACACACCAGTGAGCCAGATTGCTGCATTGGTCCATATTAGGTGTGTTGAAGACAAATATGAAATGACTCCTCTGGCTCTTTACAGATGTGCAAACATCCAGCTGTGATCCGGTCACACTCACACAGGTTGGTTCTGTAAACAACCCGCCTCCCCACTAACTGCTGTGACACCCGGGTCACCACGACGCCCTTCTGCTCCATCATCACCCTCTTTTCCTGCTCCGCTGACGAGTCACTCATTCCTCCCATCTTCTTCTTCCGCCTCTGTTGTTGCACCTGCAGCACAGCTGGTTTCTGCGGCGGCGAGCGCTCCTGTCTGCGGGGGCGGCTGTTTGCATCAGCCTTCGTCCAACTGCTCTTCCTCGCTGACGTACACACACCGCCACGTTTCTCCACGCTGGTCGAACCGCCACGCGCCATCTGCTCCCATCAGGAGTGGGAGATTGATGCGCCGCCTGTATAAAGCTACAGGGATGACTCATCGACTCCCCGCCACGATGGCTGCTGCACTGAGAAAGTATGTGTGTTGTTTAAGAAACACTGTAAGACTTTCTCCTCTTTGCCACATCTCACTGCTCCACTTCTTTACCTGCTCAGAGCTTAAACCCCCGTTCTGACCCAAGTCTCTGATCAGTGATCGATCACTTATTGATCCAGCTGTTGAATAACAGTGTCAAAACACAGGAAACATCATGAGGCCATACGAGGGAGGCTGAATCTCTCCTCGTTTTCATATCAGGGTCATCCCAACACATTCTCACTCATCACATACCGCCACATGGTCGAGATATGCATGGTGTCCTTTCAAAATAAACGTCTGTTTTCACAGGAAGTTAGGTTTAGGCAACACAACCACTAATTCACTCCCGAGACAGACGATGAACTGCTGTGTCTTTCACCCGTGTGGTGTCCACACTGGTGGCGTTTATTCTGAAATATGTGCTGGACAGTGTTGCAGGGCTCCATGAATGAATATAGTAGTGGATTTTAATTGTGGATTATTAAATGGTCATTATGAAAGTCAAACTTTAGAAAGAGCAGCAGCAGAAATGCAGAATCATGCAGGCATTCGGTAACACTGCAGGCAGCCTGGCCCAAGCGTTAGGGCTAGAAAACATTACGGTTGACGTTAACTTCACAAGGACTCGGCTGACAACACCCACGAGTCACATGACTAAAGACTCGTGATAAAATAAGTCAGTCAGTGTTTTTAAAAGTCCACCTCCCCTCCCGTCCTGAACGGACTCCCACGCTATTAAGACTACGTCACTTGCTCCGACCTCCCAATAACACCGTAGTAGGGTTTACATTACGTTCGCTGAAAGCCTGGTTCGTCACATAGTGCTGTTAAAGGGCAGCCGTGAGCGTTGGTTTCTGATGCCGAGGTACGCTGACCAAACGGCGGTATTTGGTTAGCTGGGATGGAGAACAGGTTGTTCATCCACGTCCAGCCTTGTTCCCAAAGAACTGCACCACCATCCTCTTAGAAGACACACCGGCCATTTGTTAATTATCCACAGGACCAAGACTTGGATAGGTCCCTCCCTGGACCACGGTAAGGATTATACATATTTACAGAGTAAATCGCTGCCGAGGGACTCCGAATTCCAAGTAGCACTTCCAGACATTTACTTCAATTTGAATGTCATCATTATCATCTGGAAAAACAAACAAACCTGGAGGGAGAAACACTGCAGATTATGAATCAGAGACAACAAACATGCTGTTTTTTGAGCTTCACACATCTTCACCCCCCCTCCGTCTTTAATTTGCTTCCCAGACATATTTTCATATCTGAAAGCGGCGGCCCCGGTCGCCTCACATTGTGCCGTTGCCTCTGATTGTTGAGCTGTGATCAGATTCCTCATTGAGATGCAGATGAAGGGCCGACCTGCTCCAGGCTCAGACGGTGGCTTTGGAGACAGCCGCCGGGGTTGTTTGTTCTCCCCTCCGTGATCTCAGCCCGTCACCAGAGCAGAGACTAACAGGATCTCTTCCTCCTTTTCACGAGCAGCTGCACAGCTTCACCTCTCTGTGGCCTTATTGTGGTGTGTGAACCGGCGTTAAACCACACTGGAAGTGCACAGTGACTCTGTGTTGGTACAGAATCTCTCTGATACAAAACACACCCATGAACACAATGCAACTATGAAAATATAGCTGTAGCATTCACATATAGTATAATAGCAGTTTTCCTCTATAAATGTACAGCAGGTATGCTCTGTTACACAGTTAGAGGTCTTTAGAGGTCCACTCTGCTCCCAGTGAGTGAAACCTGAATACATTCAGTCTAATCGGGTCAGGAAGTGGTGCATGCATGCTTCATCTGTAACCTCCAATGGTGAAAAACAGTGGTTAGCACTGTCGCCTCATAGCTAGAGGGTTGCAGGTTCGAATATGGCTTGGTGCTTTGCTCCCTGTGTTAGTGTGGGTTTTCTCCAGGGGCTCCGGCTTCCTCCCACAGTCCAAAGACATGCAGGTTAAATGAACATGAGCATGAATGGTTGTCTGATTGGCGACCTGTCCAGGGTGAGAGCACAACCATCCTTTGTTTTACGACCTTTCCCACTTCCAAGCTGTTCTGCAATCACCTTCGATAATCTGTCTTTCAATTCTGCATCTCTTTAATTTCTTTATCGTTCAGCTCTTTGTGCTGGGAGACAAAGTGAATGTTTATCAGTTCATCAGTTTGGATGGACGGTGGCTCTGAATGGTCAAACAACCCTTTTTGCCTTTTGATGGGATGTGAAAGAAACGCAGAAAAATTTGGACAAAAAATATGGACTTGGTGTCCAAAGGCCTTCACTCTCATAAATCCCGCACTATTACAGAAATGTGCAATGACTGAAGAAGAAGCGCTGCCAACAGTCTTTATATGCCAAAGCTTTGTGGAGGTACAGTCTGTTGAAATATGTTCAGAATGTCCTGGTGGCCCCTGATCGGTTGACGCCGTGCGCCAATAATATTTGGATCTGCGGCGGGAAATTTCACTCCCAAGAAATGTTGTTTAATTTGTTCAACCTGCAGTAAGTGTTTTATTTTGTGCATTTTTTCTGCAGAAACGCATCAGTGACATATCGTCACCTTTTAGCAAACAGCTGTTTATTTCCACATCCAGCCGTCACAGAGCGACATGGTCATTGACCTGGAGTCTTTGTGTTTGTGTCCACCAGATGAAAGTTGGTTTTGTATTTGCATCAGAGGTTTTAATTACAGGTTACACCCAAGTGTGAAGCAAATACAAACTGCCACAAAGCCCTGAGTGACAGCGGACAGCTTTTAATGAGTGTGGGTGATAATAAATGCATAGTTGAAATAGGTGGACAGTGAATAAACCTTGGGGCTGCACGGTGGTGTAGTGGTTAGCGCTGTCGCCTCACAGCAAGAGGGTCGCAGGTTCGATTCCAGCTTGCGGCTCTTCTGTGTGGAGTTTGCATGTTCTCCCCGTGTAAGCGTGGGTTTTCTCCGGGTACTCCGGCTTCCTCCCACCATCCAAAGACATGCTGTTTAGGTTAATTGATGACTCTAAATTGCCCGTAGGTGTGGATGTGAGCGTGAATGGTTGTCTGTCTATATGTTGTCTGTCTCTATGTGCCCTGCGATGGACTGGCGACCTGTCCAGGGTGTACCCTGCCTTCGCCCTATGCCAGCTGGGATCGGCTCCAGCCCCCCCGCGACCCCTAACGGGATAAGCGGTTGACGATGGATGGATGGATGGATGGATGAATAAACCTTTGTGAAGAACACTAGATTATTCACTGAGGTGTATAATTATCACAAGCGAGAGAAGGCAGTGGAAGAATACTAAATCCACCAGGTGAAAAGAAAAGGAGCGAGTCTAGATGGTAATATCTGCACTTGCTCTTCATGCATTTGTCCTTTATCTCTGTGTTAAAGTTAAAGTTGAAACTAAGGGCTGAGCGTGTGCATTATCGAAAGCTACTGCTGATATTATAGGCAAGTCGGTGAACTTTTAATCTGAAAGGTGGCAAGAGGACATGGGTCAAGGTGATCCTCCCACACATGCACAGTTATCATTGTTCTTTTACCACTGGTGGTGTCAGTGTCCTGCATGCTGGAGGCTGTGGAACCACATTAAAGAGGAAGTTCCTGTCACCGGCCACGTAGAACACACGTAGATGTTAGATGTTAGTAGAACAGGAACGTCCACATAGACCGCTGCTTCACGCAGAACAGGAACATCCACATAGACCGCTGCTTCACGCAGAACAGGAACGTCCACATAGACCGCTGCTTCACGCAGAGCAGGAACGTCCACATAGACCGCTGCTTCACGTAGAACAGGAACGTCCACATAGACCGCTGCTTCACGCAGAACAGGAACGTCCACATAGACCGCTGCTTCACGCAGAACAGGAACATCCACAGAGACCGCTGCTTCACGCAGAACAGGAACGTCCACAGGAACATCCACATAGACCGCTGCTTCACATAGAACAGGAACGTCCACAGGAACATCCACAGAGACCGCTGCTTCACATAGAACAGGAACGTCCACATAGACCGCTGCTTCACGCAGAACAGGAACATCCACAGAGACCGCTGCTTCACATAGAACAGGAACGTCCACATAGACCGCTGCTTCACGCAGAACAGGAACGTCCACATAGACCGCTGCTTCACGCAGAGCAGGAACGTCCACATAGACCGCTGCTTCACGTAGAACAGGAACGTCCACATAGACCGCTGCTTCACGTAGAACAGGAACGTCCACATAGACCGCTGCTTCACGCAGAACAGGAACGTCCACATAGACCGCTGCTTCACATAGAAGAGGAACGTCCACATAGACCGCTGCTTCACATAGAACAGGAACGTACACAGAGACTGCTGCTTCACGTAGAACAGGAACGTCCACATAGACCGCTGCTTCACATAGAACAGGAACGTCCACATAGACCGCTGCTTCACGCAGAACAGGAACGTCCACATAGACCGCTGCTTCACGTAGAACAGGAACATCCACATAGACCGCTGCTTCACGTAGAACAGGAACATCCACATAGACCGCTGCTTCACGTAGAACAGGAACATCCACATAGACCGCTGCTTCACGCAGAACAGGAACGTCCACAGGAACATCCACATAGACCGCTGCTTCACGCAGAACAGGAACATCCACATAGACCGCTGCTTCACATAGAACAGGAACATCCACAGAGACCGCTGCTTCATGCAGAACAGGAACATCCATATAGACCGCTGCTTCATGCAGAACAGGAACATCCACATAGACCGCTGCTTCATGCAGAACAGGAACATCCACATAGACCGCTGCTTCACGCAGAACAGGAACATCCACAGGAACATCCACATAGACCGCTGCTTCACGCAGAACAGGAACATCCACATAGACCGCTGCTTCACGCAGAACAGGAACATCCATATAGACCGCTGCTTCACATAGAACAGGAACATCCACATAGACCGCTGCCTCACATAGAACAGGAACATCCACATAGACCGCTGCTTCACGTAGAACAGGAACATCCACATAGACCGCTGCTTCACGCAGAACAGGAACATCCACATAGACCGCTGCTTCACATAGAAGAGGAACGTCCACATAGACCGCTGCTTCACATAGAACAGGAACGTACACAGAGACTGCTGCTTCACGTAGAACAGGAACGTCCACATAGACCGCTGCTTCACATAGAACAGGAACGTCCACATAGACCGCTGCTTCACGCAGAACAGGAACGTCCACATAGACCGCTGCTTCACGTAGAACAGGAACATCCACAGGAACATCCACATAGACCGCTGCTTCACGTAGAACAGGAACATCCACATAGACCGCTGCTTCACGCAGAACAGGAACGTCCACAGGAACATCCACATAGACCGCTGCTTCACGCAGAACAGGAACATCCACATAGACCGCTGCTTCACATAGAACAGGAACATCCACAGAGACCGCTGCTTCATGCAGAACAGGAACATCCATATAGACCGCTGCTTCATGCAGAACAGGAACATCCACATAGACCGCTGCTTCATGCAGAACAGGAACATCCACATAGACCGCTGCTTCACGCAGAACAGGAACATCCACATAGACCGCTGCTTCACGCAGAACAGGAACATCCACATAGACCGCTGCTTCACGCAGAACAGGAACATCCACATAGACCGCTGCTTCACATAGAACAGGAACATCCACATAGACCGCTGCCTCACATAGAACAGGAACATCCACATAGACCGCTGCTTCACGTAGAACAGGAACATCCACATAGACCGCTGCTTCACGCAGAACAGGAACATCCACATAGACCGCTGCTTCACGTAGAACAGGAACGTCCACATAGACCGCTGCTTCACGCAGAACAGGAACATCCACATAGACCGCTGCTTCACGTAGAACAGGAACATCCACATAGACCGCTGCTTCACGTAGAACAGGAACATCCACATAGACTGCTGCTTCACGTAGAACAGGAACGCCAACGCAGATCGTTGGTTTTATGTAGAACGGCCGTCTGTGGCAGAATCAGTATAAATATAATGAATAATAATAATAATGTATAATTTCCTTACTGAGTGCTTTACAGATCACTGAAACTGTAAAAAAACATTTGACGTGTTTTTTCTAATTAAAGCTGCTTACATTAAGATAAAGAGATGAGATAGAAGTGCAGAGTTATAATAAATAAAAGCATAAGAATAAATCAGCTGAAGAAAATATACAGCAGAGTAGTGACGTGTTCATTTTAAAGGGAAACTATTATTGCTTATCTTCAGGTGCATACTTGTGTTTGGGTTTCTACTTGAACATGTTTAATTCTTTAATGTTCAAAAATGCTTTATTTATAATGTTTCTCATACTTGCTGTGCTGCAGGACATTTATTAATACTGCATGGAAAAGTCAGAGCCACTTATTACTTTTCCAAACAATTTTGGTCAGTGGTTTTGACCGGCAGAGAAAGCATAAATGTATAAAGTCAGTCAGTCTCGTGGGTAGGAAGGCTCAGCAGAGGATGTAGCAGGGAAATGGGCTGGTACATATGCTGGGAGGGAGATTAGAGAATGGAGAGCAGGTGAGTCTGGGAAACAGGTGACTGGACCAGGTGTAAACACTCCGAGGCCTGCTGGTTGGATGGAGAACGGCAGGTGACTTCATGACTGACATGGAAAAGGTACAAAAAATAAAAGTGAACTGAAGCACTGAACTTCAATAAAATCAAGCCACTGTTTATTTTAGTAAAAGATATACAGTATCTGGGCGCTGCCTCGACTGAATCACCTTATTTCCTTCCTTCCTTGGTGGCGGCAGCAGCGGCGCCTGGCTCTAAAAACTGCAGCCGCCTCGATCTTGTGAGCTTATCGTCGCCCATGTCTGCATGGCGTCAGAGCAAGTCGGCATCGAGCCGTTCACAAATCGAGCCGGCATGCGCCATGTGATCGATTTTGCGCTCATCTCCAACCAGCCTTTTATTGCTCCTTTCATCCTTGACAAAAGCAGCGCAGAGCAGATCCACACTTTTCATTCTTACCTTTCACAATAAAAGGCATTTTTGCGTTGTTTATTCGTCGCGTCCTCATTGTGTACAAACCTCAACTGTGACTCGACTTAAAACAGTTTGCAATCTCAGAGAGTCTAAAACAAAATGGCACAGGATGGTCGATTAGCTCTCCCTGTAACCTTCTTTGTATTCTGTGCTTATGACCCTGCAGGACCTGGTGTGGATGAGTCGGGCAGCCTCTCACGCTCATGAAGTCCTGGTTCGGCTCCCCGGATCAGCCGTCTGGGCACACGGGCGGCAGTTAGTCCATTGATTGCACTTTGTGACGTCCGTTTGCTGGAGAGGAAGACGGACATAAATGGCTCCGAGGGCCTTTGAAACGGGAACATATGCCCTCTTTTGAAGACGAGAAGCCGTTTTGTGACACATGCACACCATTAGCCCGGCACAATGGAGAGCCCTCAAGGCTGAGCACTCGTCCTGTACGTGGGAAATGAGTCTGAGCTGCAGCGCTGCGAAGGCATGAATTATATGTTGCAGTCTATTTGTTGAGCCTCCTCAAGCTATTCCCCAACACTCAGAGTCAGCAGGGAATACAGATACCATACAGCAGCTGCTTAAAGGACCATTCTCCTGGTTTTTAAAGTTACACATCATTTACTGCAAAACAAGGACACACAAAAGGACATAATAACAAACGATAATTATTTACAAAATAATTATTTATACTAAATAAACAAAGCAGTGTTTTTGTCTTTGGCTCAGAGTCGTGGATATGATTTGTCTTATTAATTATCAAGGCTTTGGCGAAGCCTACAAGTGGATCTAAATGTGTAAAATGTTCCCACCTGCTTTGAATGGCGTCACCTTTCTAATTAGCGTCGGCGTCCTCCAGCCTGTGGAGGGAAGTCATGAGGTGTCAAAACAATCTGTCGGTGTGCAGCCGTGTTATCAGAGAGATGATGAGTATCATTGGGACGCCATGTTCTTACCCAGACGAACAAAGAAACATCTAAAGAAATGACAGCGTCTGTTGGGACGCAGTCAATCTGAGAAAGGTTAAACGCGTCAGTCACGGAGGTCTGTTCGAGTCCGAGACGTCTGCTAGTGTGTGATAAGACGCTGGCTTTCAACATGATTCATATTCATGTTGAGATACGAAATATTTCTTGTCATAATTTGGGTGTCTATGTAACACTGGATATATCCAAATGTAATAGAAAAGTAGGGATTTTTTTGTTGCTGATCACTGACAGCTGTTTTAGGGTTTTTCTTTACAGCTCTCACAGTGTTTCTGTCATCAGCTGCTGATGTTTCCTCGGTCTGCCGGTTCTCCGTCTGTTGCTCGGTACACTGGTGGTTTCTTTCTTCTTCAGGACGTTCCAGATGGTTGTTCTGGCTATGGCCGACGTTGGATCAATGGCTCTGATGGATTTTCATCTTCTCCCATAGACAGCTCTCTTTATTGTTTGAATAATCAATGTAACAGGACACACCTGGGCAACAAAAACACCTGTCTGAGTCAGGTTCAAAGAAAAGGTGCTTCCTCTAAGTTGTGTAACAATCTAGATGTGAATACCTGGAGACAGAAGCTGATCTCTGGTCTCAGATTCATCTGTTGACGTCAAACCGTTGACATCTACAGCAAAAAGAAAAAGATCAGCCTCACTGTTTCAGTAGTTTAGGGGGACTGTATGTACGCGCCCATAGAACCCATTTTCAATCACATATGTGGAGGTCAGAGGTCAACGGACCCCTTTGAAAACGACCATGATAGTGTTTCCTCACCAACATTAGTTATTTACAGACTTAACAACTGATTTCCCTGATTTATGGTCCATTTTTTGCACTACTTTTCCTTTTCATTATCTCAACCTGTTTCTGGAACTGAACAGTGTGTATAAGCACTACCTGTATTTCGGTAACGAAATAACGGGTTTCAGCGCTACGGTGGTGGTGTTGTCACACTGTGTCTGACAGGACCTTCAGTCAGTGAGAGATAGAGAGAACTGAGAGAGGGAAAAAGTTAAGAAAAACAGACCATTATTAGTGTTTGCCAGAGATTCACACCAGAGGGATGAATTATTCAGTTCCCTTTCCTGGGAGTTAAAGGTAAAATCAAAAGTTTAACTTAATATTTTGTAATTTTTGGCTCTTGTAAAGTCACCAGAATGCAGGAAACTCTGCAGGAAAAGTCTCTGAAACCTTCATTTGTCTGAGGGAGGACTCCCAGATCCCCGACTTTGGCTTTGAAATCTTTTTTAAGGACTCGAGGTTGGTAGGAATGGCTATCTAACCTCCTTCTTGACAGGCTAGTGTGACGTGGGTGGTATCAGTGGATTCTTTAGGTTTTCTAGCTTATATGATACCAGTATCTTCACTCTAGCTTCTGTTGATGCATTACAGAAATTAGTATCGTGAAAACAAATCAGCGTTAATTATTATCGTGTGAACCGGCGTGCTGATCTCTCATCTATTTCTCTGACTGTGTTTTTCATGCTCGTCTCCATCGAGGAGATTACCTCCAGAGTCGCCACGGTTACTTTGACCTTTGACCTCTGAACTGTTAGCTGTTGATGATGCTGCTAATCTCCTGGAGCCTCAACAAAGACACAACAACACAGAAGAGGAGCAGACTGTCTCCTCTGCAGCTATTCACTACGAGGAGAGGCAGACAGTCGCGCTGTGATATCCCCCTCCCCCAGATCAGCCCTCCTGGATCACTATTATCACATCTGGCCCAGCGCTCAGCAAATCCCTTCCATATTTTTTTCAAGTTAGAGCGAGAATGAATGAGAAAGACGATTAGTGAGCGTAAGCCACAGTGTGTGTGTGTGTGATGCCTGCACACTGCCGTCTGTGTCATTGTTGATGTGAAGTCGTGTGTGTGTGTGTGTGTGTGTGTGTGTGTGTGTGTGTGTGATGCTATGCAGGCTGAGATCCCGCTAGCTGAACCGAACCACGGCAGCCCGCCAGCCAGCAGCAGCTCGTCCTGCTCTATTGTAGACAGGAGACAAAAAGACAAAAACAGAAAACAAAATGAAAGCCAGCATCTCTCTCTCTCTCTCTCTCTCTCTCTCTGTAGAAAGCGACACAGCTGCTCAGTGAAATCTGTCATTTTCACAGAAGCTGCAGAAGACGTCGAATCAAAAACCATGAAAGCTGGTCCAACCAGGGCAGCGGCGCCTCCGTCCTAACAAGTCTCTGCTCGGCAGGTATCTTCATACAAGCTGCTGAATTAAGGCATAATTCCTTAATACAGATACTCACATATGCTTGTTAGATTTGCAGTAGAAGTAGTACTTTTATTCAGTCATCACACATAATACAACAAGTATGAACAGTACAAACAGTACTAACAAAGTCAGCAGTCTTTGTGTTAAGTAGTGACTGAACAGCCAGAGGCAAAGTACTTATATATGCCTAAATCAGGGGGGCAGTTATTGTTCCTGGGGGCCACATGACAAACCCAGACTGTTGCCAACAAATACTGTCAGACGTGACCTCTATTGATCACTACAGGAAACATGTTATTCTGATTGATCAGCATTTATTCTACTGAAAATCCCTTCAAACAGCAGATTATTAATAAAATGACATTATATACAGGAGTCTATGAACCGTACAGGACTGACTGGTTAGGGTAGGAATGTTTCCATTAACTAAACATTTAACTGAACATTAATACTTACATTTAACATTTAACTTAACATTGACACTTACATTTAACATTTAACTTAACATTGACACTTACATTTAACAGTTAACTTAACATTAACATAAGGAAGTATATATGAACAATAAATTATATACAAGATCTTATAACTTAATATATCCCCAGATTTATACAGGATTTCTACTGACTTTCCACAACACAACATTTGTCTGTGAATTGATGACATGTGACCCTGCCTCACTGATCCCAACATGGTCGTAGTGGCCAAACGGTGGTACTGCAACTTCTGTGTCCTTCATGTGATGCCATTGGGCCCAAAAAAACCTTTTTCTCATTGACTTCCATTAAGAAAGAAACATCTGTAACTCAGACTCCACTCTCCACTGTTTACTTTCTGTAACTGAAAAAGCAGTTTGAGTAAACTTTGAAGAGCGATGTTTTCCTGTCTCCTCTCGCCGATGATCCTGTTTGGCTTATTTCACTCTGAGCTGTTTGACTAAATAGTTTAAACCTGCAGTATCCTATAAAGTAAACTGGTTTAAAGGCTAAAGCCTGGTCTAGCTTACTGAGGAACACAGTATACAGTATATACTGCATACTGTAGTACAGTAGTATGTAGTAGGCGGTTTCGAAAACAGCAGTAGTCGATGAAAATAAAAGGGCAGTCCTCTTCCTGTGTTGCTCGATGTACTTTGTTTGTGCCGTAAATGGAGCCTTCATGTTCCCAGATGTACCGTATGGCAGACAGAGCTGCAGAGTGACAGCGAAGCGAATCAGTCTAAACGTAGATTATTCTACAGACATTATACTGTGCAATCAACATTTACAATGATAAATTAAAGCATTAAAGCACCTGTGTATTGCCACTTAAACAGGATCCATATTTCCCTCTACAGCTCCATCCTTGTTCCAATGTTCTGCTAAACGTGGCCACACAGTCAAAGTTAATCCCTCGATCATTACGAGCATCCAACACTAAGCGGGTCAGAGGTCAGAGGTCAGAGGTCACGGTGACGTGATTATCTTCTTCTCAGGCACTCATTTCTTTCAAGTGAACTGAAATTAAAATGAGTGTTTATTTCTCTGCACAGTTCTGGTGCAACGTCACAGAGCTGCTCCTGTGTTGAGAGGGCTCACTCTGTTTTAAATTCTCTTGCATTGGGGGAAGACTGGAAGGAGCCCAGACTGAGGAGCATAATAATATTCTGTTGTTCAACACAGGCCATTTTGGTAGAATATGACAATAGAAATCATTTTGTTTCACTTTTTTGAGACTATTTTACAAACTTTTATGAATATTCAAGTATCCAAGTTAGTCTCAGTGAACCAGCATGCACAATACCAGGCGCCTAAAACTTAAGCAGCTAAATGGAATTCAGCCATCATTCAATATTGTTACAGCTGTGACTCGGGCTACAGGTATAACAGCTTGTGTACTTGTGCTGAACCATCATGGTCCGGTTCACGCAGCCACAAGCACAATACACAGTGTGTAGACCAGACCAGCATGGCTTTAGTCTCCAAACCATAGACCAGACCAGCATGGCTTTAAGGCTCCAGGATATAGACCAGACCAGCATGGCTTTAAGGCTCAAGGATATAGACCAGACCAGCATGGCTTTATGTGTCCAAGATATAGACCAGACCAGCATGGCTCTATGTCTCCAAGCCATAGACGGTTTATAGCTCAGGATATGGAAGACAGATGGCTCTATGTCTAGATCAGACCAGCATGGCTTTAGTCTCCAAACCATAGACCAGACCAGCATGGCTTTAAGGCTCCAGGATATAGACCAGACCAGCATGGCTTTAAGGCTCCAGGATATAGACCAGACCAGCATGGCTTTATAGCTCCAGGATATGGACCAGACCAGCATGGCTCTATGTCTCCAAGCCATAGACCAGACCAGCATGGCTTTAGTCTCCAAACCATAGACCAGACCAGCATGGCTTTAAGGCTCCAGGATATAGACCAGACCAGCATGGCTTTAAGGCTCAAGGATATAGACCAGACCAGCATGTTTTCCATAAAATGTATGCCAAGATGAGACGCTTTATGTCTCCAAGATACAGACCAGACCAGCATGACTTTAAGGCGTCAGGATATAGACCAGACCAGCATGGCTTTAAGGCTCCAGGATATAGACCAGACCAGCAGGGCTTTCAGGCTCCAGGATATAGACCAGACCAGCATGGCTTTAAGGTTCCAGGATATAGACCAGACCAGCACAGCATCTCGAAGTGACTGCTGAAGTTGTTTTCTTTGAATTCAGCTACGTTTGTTGCAAACTAAGCACACAGCTTTACCGCCAACCTCTGCAAAAAAATACTTAGTTGTTGGCTGAAAGAAATGGTAAAAATGAGATATTTTAAAGTCATGATAACTGAATTATCCCCATTTTCATATGAGCGAGAGATCAACGCTGAGATTTTCCATATCTTTACCTGTCGAGCTCTGAGAACTAAACATCCAGCTGCTTATATAAAAAACTGCATTACTGCGCCTCTTCTTTGACCCATCTTTTTTCCTTTTGTCGGTTTATCTTCCGCTCAGCCCCCACCACGCCGCTCCGGCTGTTTTTAGCCTCGTCCTTGTGTAGTCTAAATAAAAAACACGGGTCATCAGATATTCTCTGAGGAAGATCAACGGCTTTGTGGAGCTTCATTTAACCTCCCATTGTGTGAGCGCTTAGTGTGTGCATGGGGGGGGGTTTAATGTAGACATCAGCCAGCAATCGTTCTGCATCGACATCACCTCTTACAACTGGAAATACTTGTGTTTTTACTTAAAAATTATGTTTTCATATCTTGCTTTTTTGATGCGTTATTTGAAAATGTTTTTAGAACCATGAAAGTATTTTTAGAGCAACTCGAGCATCTTGATTTAAAATACATTCCCATTAGGGCTGTCAAAGATAGCACGATATTAACGTATGAGTATAACATGTCATGGACAAGCGAGTAACGACTCTCAAAGCCAGAGATCTCGCAAAATCTCACAAGATCAAACGTGACTTTAGTGTAAACAAACATGGCGGACGACGGACAGAAAGAATTAAAGATGTTAGTTAAACATGTGCATTAAAGACTCAGATTATGACCTTTAAGAGCAGCAGTAGATATTTGGTGTTACAGGGTTATTGACAGTATACGACTGACTAAATTAACTTGATTTTTGTGTCGTGTGTACCCATTAATAGACTATGTAAGTGAATTTAACACATAAGTATATTGAAATTAATAAAAAAAAAAAAAAAGTAGCCTGTTAAAAATGTTGCTTCCAGTGTCGCACAAGAACGTGGGATTTTTGTGTTTCCTCGTTGGATTATAATACAGGCAGAGATGACTTGCAGGACTGCAGCTTCCAGAAGATAGAAAACAGTTAAAATCAAAGTGTAAGCATATCCAGTGTGTGTTTGTGTGTCCACAGAGATAAGACGCCAAGGTTACAGCTCTGTCCTGCCTTCACATCAGCCAATGATCTTCTACAACGTCGATAAACAGCGAGACACACGAGAGCATTCGACTCAATTATTCATCACTAAACTCTTTTGTCCCCAGTTAGCCGATCAATAGCTGCTATAATCAGCTTTCCGATGAAGGGAGGTAGCACACCACTTTACATATTATGTTTCCCTTTATTATGCTTCTGCTCCAAATGTTTCACGTGAGCGAGCGGAAAAACAGCCAGTGGAGGCTGCAACTGTAGTTACACGCCAGAAAACAACGTCGCCAGAATCTGATCAGCGATAAGTTTCACGGCAATTTGTGAAATAGTCATGAATTTTAATCTCTTTGATTCATGTACATTGACACAAATTTTCTTTTTTTGTGGCACTCAGCAACATATTTTTTGTGCGTTTACCTACAAATGTCCAGCAACACATGATGCACATATCAATTTCTGCTCCAGTCATTTCAAAATAGTTTAAGAAAAGATCGACTTGGCTAGGATTAGGCAACAAAACTACTAAGTTAGGTTTAGGAAAACATTAACTTGGTTAGATTTAGTTAATAATACTATTTAGCTAGGTTCAGGCAACAACTTAGTTAGGTTTAGGTGTCAAAAGTACGTGGTTAGGTTTAGGCAAGAAAACTACTTAGTTGGGTTTAGGAAAATAGCAATTTGGTTAGGTTTAGTCAACAAAACTACTTAGGCAACAAATCTACTTAGTTAAGGTTTAGATAAAAAAATGACTTTTAATGTTTAGGAAAAGACTTACGTGGTCAGGTTTAGGCAACAATCCTACTTAGTTAGGTTTAGGACTGATGCCTCCTTGTACCTTTAAACTGATCTGATGCTGTCTGGATTCTCTTGGTGTTGATAAAAACTTGTTTTTTGATCGTAACAACATTGTGACATTTAGCCCAGGACTCTGACCCAAAGCTTCCCAGACAAGCCTGTTAATGGGTTTACTTGTAGGGCCAACATTTCCTCAGGCACAGGCAATTTAATCCTATATACCATCCCGATAGCTCTCCGCCCCTCCCTCCCCGTCGGCACTATTTTCCACTAGATTGGGTAAAGTCTCGTCTCTATAAGCTGATGATCCGTTTGCTTAATAAAACTCTAGAGAATGATACTCGCGGCCGTAGTTAAGCTTCTTAACCAAGATCCCTGTTTGCAAGCAAAATGTAGAATATGTCAGTGCTGTTCATAGGTTAGAGGGAAGAAAACTACTCAGTGAGATTTAAGTTGCACAGATTGTTTTCTTCTGTAAATAACCAGGATTTTAATGTTGATATAAATACGAGCTGACAACACTCTTAACCAATGTTGTGTAATGCACTGACTGGTTTGTGTTTGTGGCAAGCACACATTTATATGGCCAGCAGAAATCTACATCAAAGTACACCTTGATGACAAATGTTCAGATCTGCCGGACAAAATGATTACGGTAGCCTCGCTCCAGTCCTGGGAATGCTGGTACACTTCTACAGTTTTCAAACCGGGTGAACAGGTCAAGTGTTAGCGGCTGTTTCTGTGGCTGGAAAACCAACCGAGCTAATCGTCTCTTTGTAGGAGGGATGAAGACCGGGGACGTCGTCTTTCTGCGCCAGACGCTATCGCTAATGAATCAATGTGGATGTGATGGACACAGCTGTCAGGACGCATTTTATAAAGAAGACAAAAAATGACGAGAGACAAATCTGAACAGGCCTATATTATCAAACATTTGAGCAAATAATATCATTTTGGCCCATTTTCTATGTATTTTTCCTATAATTACTGATTTTTTTCTGGATGATTTGTGGCTTATGATATATATTTGATATATATTTGACTGCTTATGTGTTGTTGTTTCTTTTGGATGTGTTTGTGTATTAGTGATTTTGTTGTCTCTAGTTGTTCTTGTCCTTTTTAACAGAGGCATAGTTCATCCCCTCTATGGGGGGACATGAGACAGTGTTGTCCAGCTCTGAGAGGAGGTTCAGCCATTGTTTTATAGAGAGTAGGTGTCTGGATTTACAGTTGAGGAGAATAGTTTTCTTGGCGATAACTAAAGCCACAAGTAAAGATGTGTTGCTTGGCGTTCGCCAAGAAGGCAGATGGATGGCGATAGTGGGATGTTATATGCAAAAAATTTGGAGAGTTTAGTTGTTGTCTTTCCAGAAGCTTTGAAGGGGGGGATCCGAAGGATGAAGGCAGCATGGCGGGTGTTTTCCGTCTCTTTTAGACGGGGCATGTGCACGGCCCCGAAGGGCTGGTGGGTGGTAGTTGAGACGAATGGGTTTTCATGCAGGAGACTGCTGTTCATATCTTGTGCATCATGTTACAATCAGCTGTTTGTGTCCCATGTTCAAACGTTCATTGTTGTTTTCACTGTGCAAACATAGTAGATTTGTTAAACCATGTAGCTCTGTCCTAAACTAAACTATAGCGGTTTTGTTGCCTAAAGCTAAAGTGAGGAACAGCAGCTACTGTGGTTCTGATGTGAAAATAACATGACACCAAGGGGTGGTATGTGACGAGCAGCGCCAATCTCAGAGAGATGACAACAAAACAAAACATGGCTGCTGGCGAGGAAGAGCCAGACAAGACAGATCGTCAGGCCTCGTTTCAGGTCCAGCGGCTGGGAATATTCGGGGGGAGATGTCCTGAAGAATCACTGGCTGTTTGCAGGAGATGCAAAGGCCTGATAAAACAGCAACACGACCAATCTCTCCACGTACCTACTTTATTCTTTGTTAAATATTAGTACTCTACCATTTATACTGAAAATCAGATCAGAAGCAGCAGGTTAAACCACTGTTCATTCAACTTGAATATTTTGGTTTTTTGATAAATAAAAATAAAATCGAAATAAATAATATATAAATAATAAATATTGCACTGCCCTGTATCTTGGGAACTGAAGCAGCAGGTCCTGAAGTTACACTTATTTTTATTTTCAAATAAAAACTGTATGTATTTGCCATTAATTGGTTGTGTTTAATTGTTTCTATCCATAATTAATATATTGATCCCCTTACAAGATAATCTTTGAGGGATCCTGATCTCTACTGTCCAGTATCCAGATAATTATTTCACACTGATTGAATTTTTGGCTAAAAAAAAAAAAATCATATTGAATCACTCTAGATGAACCAAATATTGTCATTGACTCGTATAAAGCGATTCGTATCGTATCATAAAACATATGGTCCACTGGCAACCAGACAGATTGCATTAAACAGCAGTCAGCCACTTTATTTCAACGACATACAGTGAAAGTGAGCGTTCTGCACGCTCATCCCTTTCAGAGCTCAGTAATCAGTATTCCTTTTGTATTTGACTACTGGATCCAATTTGAACGGCAGCATGACGTTCAAACCGAGCTGCACCTCAATTCACCTGACAAAAGCGACCAAAGAGCGAGCTCCCCTCGGGTCTCTTTATCTTCCTTACTTTTAATTGGGCCACTCGATCAAAGAGAGATGTCTTGCCAATGAAACACTGTGTCATTTTAATTTTCTCTCATTAGCTTTTAAATTACTAAGCAGCGCTCCGACGGGATACCAGTCACTTTTGAGATGGAAATGAAAGGACGGCTCGGGTAGAGGGGAAAAGAAAAGACTGCAGGATCTCTGCAGAGCAGCTGTACGCCTGCTGATATCAAGCCTGGATATGGAGGAATTCTGACCTTTGACCTCTCAGACGGGAAACACTGTGGTGGAGAGCGATGGGGGTCTCCTGCTCTGTTGGCAGTCTTCAATCTCTTTGTCTTGTTTAATGTCGTATGTACTGTATGTCTATATATTGTGTGTAGATATAAAACAGTAGATGTGACGGTGAGGAAATTTTCCAAAACACCAGTGTGACTGTGATCTTTGCTGTCGGGTGGCGGTGTGTCTGGCCTCTCCGGTAGAGGGTTCAGCTTTCAGGTTTCCACCCTGCGGAGCAGCGCTGGCCCCCAACGTTATGGTTCCCTGACAGCGTTGGGTTTAAATCTGAAATACTGACAAATAGGTGCTTTTCACTTTGCATCATCTTGTCTATCAGCTCTCTCACCCAGTATGTGAAATCTGACTCCTGCTACTCTGAGACTGTACATAGCAAACTCTGTCACTTTCACTTTCTAGTGTCCGACTATCTATTGATAACACGCCGTTGATACGCCAAAATAACTACATGGGTTTTATTTCGGCACCAATGTTCTAACGACTCACCAGGATGGAACCATGTCGGCCATCTTAACCTGGATCCAATTATAAACCTGCTGTAACTGGAACCTATTGTGAAAGAGGCTTATGACAGCTAAGCTGTCATTATGGTCCTTATGCTCAAATACTGTATTTTATTCAAAGTAAGGACTGTGAAACAACTGTTTGTCTAGACTGAACCAAAAAAAACAAAACTTTGACAACATTTTTACACAATTTTAATTGTTGTAACTCAAACAGAACAAATGGTACTTTCAATAAAGATCTCATAATTGTGCATTTATATAGCAGACATGATTTTATTTCTTCAATTTTGTCTCAACTTAATATCTTACTGTCTTAGTAAGTCTTAGTATAAAGCAATATCCTCTACATATGTAGAAATACTAAATAGAACAAGTATTATGACCTATAGGCAGGTAATTACACTCAGTCACTTCCTGTTTATCCATTTTTTTTGCAGTCACCCCTCGTGGGGTTTGTTTTGACGCTGAGAGAGGTTGAAGGTTGACTGAGCCTTGCTGAGAGTAAATGAGCAGCTGTTTTAGTTGATGAAGTGAAGTTTTGTTCAGAAAGGTCAGTGCCTTCAGCAGAACTCCTGATGGACTCAACTTCATTTTCATTGCAAGGTAACGCACTTGATAAAAACCCAGATCTCCTCAGATGAAATCCACGTTTAGAAAGCAAAAACAAAGCGGTCATTAATTTATCATCTTCTTCCTCCTCAACAACAGGAGCAGGACTGCAGTGACGAGGCCCCGGGCCCCTCAGCTTGAACGCTGCAATGTGTGGGTGGTGATTTTTTTTTTTTTTTTTAAATAAAGCGCCTCCCGTGAAGCTTTCCACGATGAAAGGCTGAAGATGTGTCAGCATCTTCTCCCAGCTCACAATCTCCGTCGAAATGGAAAAAGCACTGACCTCTTATTCTAGTTCACACTGTGAAACCTGACACTCTTCTTGCACTATGTCAGCCTCTTTGCTTCACACCCAACAGCCATTATCAAGCTTTCCATGTTCCCACCATCTAAAAGCTCTTTTCCTGCATTGACCTACTTGGGTCTTTTTCTCTTTTCTTTTCCGCTGCTCGTGTCCTGCTGGTTAGACTGACGGGTCATGAGTCCAGTTGTTCAGGGTGTTAGCAGTTAAATTAAACAAAGGGCGACCTGGGACAGGAGTGGAACAAGTCTATCATTAGATCCAGCCGGGAAGTTTTAACCTCAACAAGGTGACTTAGAAAGAACCTTATCCGTCAAATCACAAACTCTGATTTTACACAACAGCACAGCTGTTACACAGGAGCCAGATGTCAAGATGGAAATTAAAGTGTGCATATCAGTCTGAAGACAAAACACCTGCTGTTACTCGACTCTATTACCTTTTTGTACAATAAGTAGTTGCAGGATTGTTTACCAAACCATGTTCATACAACACTGAATAATCAATCATTAAAATACTGTAATCAGTTCATCATTGGATATAAAAGGAATTGCCTAAAACTAATAAAATTTGCAAGTATTAAACTACACAAGGTATTTCCTGGTATATCCTAAACTTGTAAGAATATAGTTTGGAAACTATTTCACAGCCTAAATTTACGTTGTCCTAAATTAAAGCTGTTTCACACCATGCACGGATATTCGTTTGAAACTTTGCATGGAAATTTGTAATATATAGTGGATTCTTATGAATGCTTGCACACCCCTGCGGGACATTTGTGAGGGGAAAAACAGATTTCCGCCAGCAGAAATATGTGTTTGACAAATTAAATTACTTGTTCTAATTCATAGCCGTCGTTCTGCATAATTACGCGTGTACTTCTGTTTGTTCAAGGTGTATAAATGCTACGATGCTACATATACTACAATTAGTGACACAGTATAAAACCGCGAGACCCGTGTTCAAGAACGTTGTTGACCAGTGTTTTGTAAGTTACGTTAGTGACGAGTGTCACACGCCAGACTACTGACCAGGAAACTCGTTTTGTAAATTACGTTTGTGAGGTTTGTGACATGTTTTCCGTAGTTGGGTTACATTGTTTCTGTACCTATTTACTTTGTTTACATACTTATTTTAAACTCAACCATGATATTTTCCCTGAACCTAAGTGGTACTGGTGCCTGGATGGTTTGGAACTGAACTGTGGATGTTTGCATGGCCTACAAATGACACCCGAAAAATACTCATGACACACAGGATGTCTGTGTAATGGGGTATTTATATGTCTTCCAGTGAGGCTGGGTTGGTGTGTAATAGGCTGTTTCTGGGGTAAAAGACTGCCAGACAAATGAGCTTTTTTCACTTTCTGGACTGTTAGTGTTTCAGATTAACAGTGGCCCCCTTCTCAACACCCAATAATGTACGACAAAATGCAGCTACCTCAACAACCAAATAAAGGACAATGTATGGCTTGAGATCGCCCAGCAGCTGGGATACGTTGAAGATGGCAATGTAGCTGATATGCACTAGCTAACGTTTTAAATGTTGGTCAAAGAACGAGAATTCCCGGACGAGCCCCCATTTCTTACAGCCCGGCTCTTAGGCTGCAACAAAAATGGGTATGGAGACGAGGTCGATGCAAAATAATGTTCATTTTATTTACAAAATTAACAAATAAACTAAGACCAGTGTCAGTAATCAATGGTGTATGCATGCATAGAGGCATGTGTGTGATGGATGGAGAGAGAGAGAGATGTCAGTGGGGAGGGGGTTATATGATGAGGGCTACAGCGGGCCCAGGTGTAGTTCATCATCGGATGGTGGCTCCGCCTCAACCAGAACCTGCAAGAAACAGAAACAGACCAGTGAGCCAACACACCTCGTGGTGGGGAGGGGTCATCACACCAGCCACAACAGCTCATGATTGGTTCATGTGTTGTGTAGTTAACGTTAACCCCTTAGACATTCTCTGTCTGGTTTTGTTATGTGGAGTCGACACTATTTAGGAGGAAACTCGTTAAATAAAACACGTCTGAGCTGATAAACCAGTGCGCATAGTTGTCATGCAAAAAATTTGCACACAGATTTTTCCATGTAATAAAAGAAATGTGGTTTTCTGGGGAGGTACTTGCTGTAACTATGTTTTGAGCAGAGGGAAGGGGAATACAAGTACTCCAAGTATCCCTGTTACTGTAAAGGTTTAGTCTTTTCAGCCTTCGAGTATTAATTATACAGTTTTTACACTGCGGTTGAGATGGCTGTGTGAATATCTTGTGCAGATCGAGTGCTCATTGCTGGTAATTGATTATCTGATATTCATGACCGGTCAGCAGAAAACCCTGATTGATCTGTTCCTGATTGACCGATAGAGCCGCAGAAAGATAATAGGAGGGTGTTAAAGTAAAAATCAATATCGTTTAGGTTCATTTACTGTTGTGTTTCCCACTGATAGATGGACACATCTGCAACGAGGTCACGAGTTCAATCCCCGCTGTCTCTCTCTGTGTCTGCATGTCCCATGGCTGCCATGGTGTTCGCTGTTGGCAGTGATGTAAAAGCTGTGATGTGAACCCGACGTTCTGGTGTTTTCCTGCAGCTCCCCAGTATTTCTGCCGTCGTCTCCGGCCGACCGTGCACGCTTTCTGCAAATCTATCCACATACATTTTGCTCTGGTTGGAGTCAAACGGTGTCGGAGCCAGCGAGCAGGTGGCTGATTGTCAAACAGATGAAGGCGACAGGCTGCATGGCGATGAAGTGGGAAGAAGGAGCAAATAATTAAGGACTCACCGAGTACACAAAAAAAGCAAACACTGGTGTTTAAATTTTACTAAAGAATCAATCCTCCGCAAATCCCCTCCATGATCCACCAATGACTGTGGATGGAAGTGGTAGGAGGGAAAACAGTGGATTGAGACAAACAGCAATGATTTTAAATAGAATATTAATATTGTTTTTGCCCAGGATGATTGAGAGACTGCAGCTAAAAGTGTCTTATTCTATTTTTTCCCAAACAAGATGCAGATTTGTGTAAACAGCAAAAGCCTACGCAGATTCAATCCCTTCTGGCCCAGATGGATATATGAGACCATGAGAAGTTAAAGAGGATCTGACGGTGTGTGAACACAAGAGTGAAATGAAGGAATTATCTTTGGTGCATCAGCGAGTGTCTTAAAATCTGATAAGAAGATAATACTTGCACACAAACAGAACATAGCATAAAATCCAAAGAGGAGTAAAACTTGAGTGATGGGATCACACGTAGAAAATTAAGAAAATGTCTGATTTCAGCTGCCGAACATTGTTCTCAAACAGTGCCTTGTTTACACATCCAGCAACACTCATTCAGTCGGAGTCACGTTTGTGTCAGTCCAATACAGCGGAAACCACTTAGAGTGATTGAGGTGCAACATGTTTATTACATGGATACAATGCAATGAGATGGACAGCTTCTCTATTTGTTGGCTCGCATTGCCGTTTTTGGCCGGCTGAACGGCGCCCCTTTGTTGGAGTTAATCGTTCTCGCTTCTGGTAGCGGCGTGGAGGAGGATGGGCGCCGGTGTGCATGTGTGCCACAAAGCCGGTTTCAGGGTATTAACGTGACCAGGTGTTAGCAATCCACTTCACAGAGGTGCTTTCCCAGCGGCCGCTCGTTTTTTCTTTTCCTGTTACGATGTCAATGTGCAGGCAGCGTCAGACAGAGGCAAAGGGGTAAAACAAAAAACAAAAATTCAATTAACGTAGTATTAAAATGTTTTCTATACGTTGCATGAACACTGTTAGCGGACTACCTGACTACTATATGCTAATCATATATACACTGTCTGTAGGAATGATTCTGTCCTGATCTTTTTGAACACTATAAGCGTTTTTCTGGTCTCACAGCCTCTCAAAATGCTTCACACACTACATGTCACATTCACCCATTCACACACACGTTCATACACTGATGGCAGAGGCTGCCATGCAAGGCGCCAAACTGTCCATCAGGATCTAATCTAGATACTCATTCACACACCGATGTCTATGCCTTCAGGAGCAATTTTGGGTTAAGTGTCTTGCCCAAGAACACATCGACATGTGACCGGAGCAGCTGGGGATCGAACCGCCGACCTTCCGATTGCTTGATGACCTGCTCTGCCCTCTGAGCAACATAGGCGGTTTCCACTTATGCCACATGCTTCTGTTTGCTGCATGGAGAGTGTGTATTTTCGGTGAAATAGGCCTTTGGAACAATAGCCAGGCTTTATCATGGCCATCAGCAAATGATACTCCAAGACACCCTTTAGCGCCAGTATGAAACACACCTGGCGTTCCATTAACTACAATGTAAACCCCTCCTATAAAGAAAGTGTTACCGTTGTATGTTTTCTCAGTGGCACCAGGAGAATCAAATCATGTTCTCATTTTCTGAATGAGATGACACACATCCAAGAACCATCTAAATACCCCATTTAAAAGATCGCTATCCCTTGGTACGTCTGAAAACTGGGCCTTACATGAATGCTGCTGCTTCCCTCAACCCTCAATCCCTATCCAACTAACCCCTCAGTCCACCCCTCTCCGCTCCTACAACCAACAGGATAGTGATATCCACACGGACAGAGCGTCATTATTTAGACAGAAGATCTGTTAAGTGAGATATCAAGTCTGTCCGCATTAAAATTGTGTTTGGTTGTGCATCAGTGACTCTTGATGATGATAGTTCCAGGTAAGAAGTGTCCAGAAAGCTCTGAAGGCAGTGATTTCTTGAAATATAGTGAGGAGGTTTCCAGCGCTGGACCACAATCTGCCAGCCAGACTTGGTGAGTTTTGTGGCCAGGGGAATGGTGGAAATTATCATTTAGAAGATGAGCAGCAGGGTCCATTGGTATCCCCATTAGTTCTGCCGGGGTACCAGCAACCTTCGCCCAGAAATCAAAACCATTACGTTTTCATTGTTTTGTTGTTTCTCTATGCTGAAGCCAACGGTTGGGACAATGTCTTGTTTTAGACACATATACATTAGAGGGCTGGAGTTAGTAGATGATGACTGTCTTTCCTCAGCACATTCACCTCCATCTTCAACCCCAGCCACCCTGCCAACTTATCAAACAGTGACCATTAGCTGCCTGTCTGTAATTTAGCCTTGGGGGGGCCAACAGAGGAAACACTGAGATATTTACCACCTCTAACCAGGTTTATCCTATTCTGCTCTTCAAGGCTTTATTATATGTATTTACGTTGCTTTCTTCACAACTTTTGGAATAACAGGACTGTTATATACCAGCATGCTACCTGTACTTTTTCTGCGTTTCTGTTGAAAAGACAAAAAAGGGTTCCTGTTTTTACTGCCAGACAAATGAGGCAGAAAAAATGAATCGTGTAACTATCCGTCAGCTGTCAGTCTTTATTGTTGCGTCTACAGTATGTGCAGAATGCTGCTGCAAGGATCGACCAGTTCCCAGAAACACAAGCATAGTTCCCCCATACCCACTTCCCTCCCCTGGCTTACAGTTCATTGTATGACTTTTGTTGTGGGTCGGCTCCCTCCTACCTATGTACACTTTTAACTCCCTGTACCCCACCTAGGCCACCCAGGTCTTCTGACCAGTCACTTCTGGTTGTCCCTCAGGCTCGGTGGAAGCTCAGAGGCGACCACGCCTTCTCAGTAGCGGACCCCAGTCTGTGGAGCAAATTGCCTCAGCACATCAGATCTGCCCCCTCTACAGGCTCTTACAGGCCCGCCTCTTTTCTTCGGCCCTTACAATGTACCTGAATTAATACCAATCGGCCATTTTTAAAAAATGCTTTAAGTAGTCCATCTTTGTCACGAATCCTGTTCGTAATATTCATGGACAGGATATCGAGGTGCAGTTGGAGGGTTTGCAGATCGGTGTGCTGAAGATCTCATTGCTGCTTTTTGCAGATGATGTGGTCCTGACGGCATCATTGGTCTGCAACCTCCAACACTCACTGGATCAGTTCGCAGCAGAGTGTGAAGTGGCTGGGATGAGGATCAGCACCTCTAAATCTGAGGCCATGATTCTCAGCAGGAGTCTTTTTGCCAAATGAGGGAGTTCACGTACCTCGGGGTCATGTTCGGCGAGTGAGGGGACAATGAAACGTGAGATTAGCCGAAGAATCGGAGCCGCGGGGGAGGTATTGCATTCGCTTTACCTGCACCGTTGTGACAAAAACAGAACTGAACCGGAAGGCATTTCCAACAGCAAACCAAGGCTTGGTCTAAAACTGCACACTGTGCACTACTCATATCGCTCAGCATTCATTTTGTTACAATTATATTACATTACAATTTATGCTGCTGTAATGTTGAGTTTGAATACTGTAATATTTCACCGGAAAGTATGCAATTAGTGTACTATTGGTTTTACACTAAGGTTTCGGACATATTAAAATATCTTGCATACTATTTTAGCTACTAAATAGGATGTTAGTGTTTCAGACGCAACCCAAAAGTTATCCAGGATCAGTGAGGGTACAATCATCAAATCCACAGCTCAAAAGCGCCTGTTTCCACCCAGCCCCACTTTTAAAGACGGATTAAAGACACACATGCTATCTGCAAAGTGAGATTAACATAAATGTATGTTCAGCAAAATGAGATTAATGTTGTGGATGACAAACTATATCTGTTTCCCTGCAGTGAATCTGCCCTGGGTGTTATGCGCTCTGTCTCGTATAAACTGCTCATCGATGCAGATCAGCCACGCCGAGTGTGCACGGCGGCTGCTGAGGCTCTATCGCCGTTTCAGAGATTTACGACGCAGATGTTTTGTTTTCGGCCCGGTGTCACGTTCTGCTGTCCCATCCGTCACGTTTCTGACAGCATTTATGGGGCAGCAGGTAGCAGAGCTGCTGCATGTCACGCCAGCCATTTTAATTATGTGGGCCGATAAATCTGCTCTCGAAGAAATGTCACTGAACAAAAGATGTGGAGCGCTGCAGAGTCTGAGGAGCTGTGTAATTTTAAAAACAACAAGACAGAGGGTCTTTAACTCTAGGGACTAACAAATAAATCCAGACCAGTTTGCAACACCATAAAACCAATAGGGCTTTCTTATAAACAGCGCCATGCCGCTGTTCAGACATCACATTATTCCAAAAAAACCCAAAAATGTCCCACTGGATCAAAGGTCCATTTGTCTGACAGCCCATTGTCATGACAAATAAATGCCCATAAATGTGAAGGTTGTTTAGTCCAAAAATACACACTCTCCATGCAACTAACATGCCTTCGCCACAGGAAAAAACAAAACAAAGAATAAAGTCCATTGATGAAGACCACTGGAGCAAACTGAAGCTCTTCCTGCTCTTTGTGACCTCTCGCCGACGCAATTCTGCTAAAAGCTTCCAAATCCCGCCATCATTAGCAAAGCTCCGAGCTCTTCTCTGATTGTTTTGGGGGCGAGGCATGGAGCGGAGATTCATTTCATAACATATTATGATCTATTTTAGGAGAAATGTTCCAATGTTAACTTTGTAATTTCCCTAAAAACTGGAGGAACCAGGCTGTATGGTTCCAGTAGCCTTATCCTGTACGTGACCCCTGTATGGTGATAAAGCATCTTCTTCATCTTCTTATGCGTTTGCGGTAATACATTGGATACACTGGAAGTCTGTTATTCAAATGTGCTTTTTACAACCTAAGAATATCTCAAATATTGGATCTCTTTGGTCTCCAAAGAATTTAGAAACAGTCATCCTCGCGTTCATTACATCCTGTTCCTGTCTCACCCAACACAACCTCCTCTAGTTCAAAATGCTGCAGCGAGACGACTCGCAGAATCAAACAGAAGAGGCCACATGACACAGCAGCTCTACACTGGCTACCTGGACATTTCAGGATTGATTTTTAAGTTTTAAGTTTTCTCCTAACTGGTGGCTGTGTCCACTCCACCCAACAAAAACCTCTCCAGACAGATAATGTGTGAGCAAGGCACATATTGAGCAGATAAAATATGTGATTAATCCTGATTAACTATGGACAATCATGTGATTAATCTCCATCAAATATTCCAGTCTATTGACAGCCCTAATTAAGATAGACCTGAAAAATTGTGAAGCTACCCTTTACTTAAACCTTGGGAGGGATGACAGCTCATGGAGATGAGCGACAGGTGTAGAAACTGCAGCCTCCAGGTGGGAAACACCGACTAAATGACGAGCATTCTTCACACAGTGATCCCGTTGTTCTTCCTGTCTGAATGAACGTGAAGAGACGTGTTGCCTTCACAGCATTGATTTTGTGTGTTGGATTCAGACTCCATCACTGCAGGTTACAGGTCGCACTGTGAAAACAGCTTCTGGTCAGTGGGAATACTTCTCTGTCTGTCCCATAGCTGTTACAGTCTCTGCTTTATTGCAGCTAAATGTCTTACAGTGTGATATATGTGTCTCTTATTTCTCAGTATTTTCTACATCTGCAAAGGAAATGTGCAGATTACATAATGGCTTGAACACTGCTGAGGTTCAGACCGTATAGACAGCTGTATGAACCAGTAATCGTTTCCTCTGAAGGCCATCCGTTTTGTCTCATTAATTACACCACGAATTAACTTCCTCTCGAAACTCATTGAGATGTCCACATTTGAACTTTTGCAATTTGTTCAATTCAATTCAGGCGTTTGGGAGGGCGAGAGGCAGGATTTTACAGCCCCCCTACGGTGACCGGCTTTTCTATTTGGCTGATTTAGAGCCACTCGTATCCATGGGAGACGGCGGTCTGCGCCGCAGACACCACCGCCTCATTAAGAATGCTGGTGGGTCTGATCAGAGGAGAAAATATTGTTATCCAACTGTTCCCAGAGAGTTAACCTCTGCAGACCTTCGCTGTTACTGCACTGGTGTACAATAACTCATTATATCACACCACTGTAGGAAATCAGACAGACAGTAAACCCTGTCATCAACTTTATCTAAATATAACACCATAACCATCCATCATGTCCAAATTTAGTTTGTCTTTTAACTAAATAGTGGGGCTGTCAGTTGATTAAAATATTTCATCATTCAATATACTCCAATCACAGCATGGCAGACTCAAGCTGTCAGTGTGTCAGAGTGCTGACTTGACTAGGACTTGATCCAGACTGACTGGGACTATCATAAAGTGGGCATGTCTGTAAAGGGGAGACTGGTGGGGACCCAGAGAACCCATTTACATCCACACATCTGGAGGTCAGAGGTCAAGGGACCCCTTTGGAAATGGCCATGACAGTTTTTTCTTGCCTAAATACAGCAATTGGAGTTTGGAGCCTTATTTAGCCTCCTTCACGACAAGCTAGCTTTGATATGGTTGGTACAGTTTCTTATGATACCAATATCTTCACTCTAGCTTTTAAACTGAGCCTGCTACAACCTAAAAACTGCAAGTTGTGTTAATGTGTTAAAGGAATATGCATTAACACATTATTATCACATTAACTTTGACAGCCCTACTAAACAGGTAAATCTGTGATGATTTTCAAGTTTTCTGATGCCATTAAAGGGGTCATTTAAATATGAAATTGAAAAGAGGAGAAAATTATCCCCAGATGATGTCCAACCACTGCAAAAGTCTGAAAAATGCTGAAAGGAGTTGTGCAAACGATTGTCAGGAGGAGGAGAGCTAGTTAGCTGTTAGCAGCCGATGAGCAGCACCATCTGTTTGGCTAAATAACGGAGCTAACAGCTAACATACAGGTTTCACTGAGTTACATTATGATGCCTTTAAGCTCTATTCAGACAAAATAGCATTGGGCTGAGGTAAATTATAACGTAACGCATTCCAGTGTAAAATGTAGTTTTAGCTGAGAAACTTCAGGTGGATCATCAGGAAATAATAAATATATATTAGCAACATTTACTCTCCATCTCTCAAACATTTCTCTGATATTGCAGGTCACTAGAGATCATATTTTAGATGTGCCACTTTAGCCCACTGCTAGTGTTAGCCTTCAGCTAACACAGAGGGGTAATTATGACACACCATGGATGTATTAAGAGAAGTGGATCAGCGTTGGAGGAGGGGCCCCGTTCAGCCCTATGGAAGCTGCTCAGTGGTGCATGAAGTCAATGGGTAGACTTTCAGGTCTGGAAAAGTACCCAAATCTGTTGGCTGTTCCGGATCTTACTGGGTCCTAGTGTGCTCGTGTGATATGCACACATGGTCACATGACTCGGTCACGTGGTCCCAAAGTCACAGCTTCACGTCACGGAGTCTCCACTGACATTTAAACAAAATAAGGGCTGTTAGAGTGTTCGTACTGCGGAGTTACAGATGTCTCTTTCTCAATGGAAGTCTGTGAGAAAAGGTGTTTTTGGGCCCAGTGGAGTGAAGTGACGGACACAGAAGTTGCAGTACCACCGTTTGGCCACTACGACCATGTTGGTATCAACCACCTTCAGTTTGATAAGATAAGATAAGAAAAGATGAACCTTTATTAATCCCCAGAGGGAAATTGGGGGGTCATAGCAGCAGCAACAACAGTACAGATGAATACAGTATAGTAAAAAGTAAAAGAGAAGGTGCAATAAAGGAAATTGGCAATAAAATAAATAAGTAAAACATTAATAAGTAAAGTGCAGCAGGTGGGTGGGTATTGTATATGCATAGCATATATATGTATATATGTATGTAATTATATATATACATAACATTACTACAGTTTCAGTGTTTATATCAGTAGAATATGTCACAGACATGGAAAAGGCAGATATTTATTTTTAACTCAACACTTCCTTCTTTCTGTTTCAAAAATAAAAGCCCCCTCCGTCTGTGGAACAGTGGTGCATGGCGGCTGCACGGCGAGCGTGTGGTGGCTGCATGGCGAGCGCGTGGCAGCTGCGTGGCGAGCGTGTGGTGGCTGCATGGCGAGCGCGTGGCAGCTGCGTGGCGAGCGTGTGGTGGCTGCATGGCGAGCGCGTGGCTGCATGGCGAGCGCGTGGCAGCTGCGTGGCGAGCGTGTGGTGGCTGCGTGGCGAGCGCATGGCGGCTGCACGGCGAGCGTGTGGCGGCTGCGTGGCGGGGGCTGCGTGGCGAGTGCATGCCGGCTGCGTGACCTCAGGGCTGCGCGATTCACGCATCCATTGTTCACACCAGCTGCATGTTAGCTGCGTTTCTGCTGCTGCTCTTTCTGAAAAGTTTGACTTTGATAATGGCCATTTCATGTTATTAGAAATTTATATTTATTTTAGACAGAGAAGTGTCAAGAAACATGTGGTAATATCATAAATAATACTAATAATCCACAATTAATACCCCATACAACATTCATTCTTGGGGGCCTGCAAGTCGCTGCATGTTCTACAACACTGTCCTGCACATATTTCAGAATAAAAGCCTTGTGTTAACAAATGAAGTCACTGTCTACAGAAAAATAATGCTTGAAGGGTTTGATTTTGAAATGAAAGCAAGAAGTGTTGATTTAAAAATAGATCTTCACTTTTTTCATGCCTGTGACATTTTCTACAGATATGTAGTATGTATGTATGGTAATGAAGTCACTAAGTTCATTTTACATTCAAAGTTACAGCCTACAGTTTATAATATAGGCGTCTCTGTCATTTTGAAGCTAAACCTTTATCACAATGCAGAACCAGATCCACGGAGATCCTGTCATCCAGGATCAACCCTAACCCTCATCAGTTGTTCCCTGTTCTTTGGTTCCCTGTCTGCACAACGACTGCAGAAGTGTTCACTGATGAAGATGGAGAGGAAGAACAATAATTGTTTGTGACGCTTAATCACTCGTCGGGGAGGCAGAAGCGAACCTGACAAGGAGCCCGACGGCGGACGAAACGCTGGAGAGTAGCACGCAGATAGCAGGTCATCGGAGGCAGATGTCCTGATTAGATCGTCATCGTCGCTGCATTGTTTTGGTGTCTCTAATTAAAGAAGTGACATTTGAAACAGAGCCTGGGGTTGCTGGAGAACTCTTCTTCTCCATCTCCTCCTCCTCTTCACTGGCCCTTCTTTCTCCATCCGGCTGCCACTAACAGACGGCGTGTTATCAATCACTGTCCCCAGCCTCCAGCCTTCCTCTGGGCCTTTGGTGGCGGCCCGATGGTGAATGTGAGACGCTCTGGTAATGACTTGTTATTGTGCGACGATGAAGTATCATTGATTGTGTGATCGATGGTTCATAGGAGGCGCCGAGGGGATCGTTGTAGGGCGTTGAGTCAAGCGTCAAAGCCCGCTGTCATGCTTGTAATGCTTTCGCAGCCTGTGGGGTGCACATCAAGCGTGACACTGGCCTCTCAACGCTCTGTATTCTTAGTAAGACAGTCATGGGGTGTATTTATGTTCTTCCTTCAAAACAGCATGAGCTGTATATTAAATGTAAACTCTGGTAATAAAGTTTGAACATTAGTGTTTGGTGGTTTATTTCTCTGTTGATCCAACGCTAACTGTCATTGTATTTGACATGGTTAGAAGGTCTGTTTGTTTACCTTCACTATGACGTCCACCTTGTGAGGATCATGTGTTTGTGGGATGAGCAGCACAGCTGATTATGTGGGTAGCGCCCAGGTGAGTTGAGTCTAGGTGCCTGAAATCATGCCAGAGAAGAGATGAGGAGTTTTGTTTTGAAACGAAATGTTGGACGGAGCCATGTTGGTTTTTAAAAAGCTGACTTTTCGGAATGAACCGATCACTTAGTGGTCCTGTGGTCTGGTCCTGTGGTGTCTGACTGGCCCCTGGAGCTCAAAACACAGGAAGTTTTGGCAGATTTCACTTGGCTTTCCAACCATGAAAATACAATGACAATTAGCACTGAAACAACAGAGAAATAATCCACAAAACACTAATCTCCAAACTTTTTTCTGTGTTTATTTTACTAAGTTGAAAGAAAAAAGGAAACTATAGGCAAACAAGATTTAACATAAGGAGAGTGAGAGACTCTCGCAAATCTGCCCTCTAACAATAATACTGATGTATTTTCTATCTCATAGTATTGTAGATTAATTACATTCTTGTTCATTGTTTTGGCTTTTTTGATTTTCAAGGTGTTCATGACTAACGGTGTGCCCACACAGGGAACGTCAGGAGTTTAGAGCTGCCACATAGCCAACGTGAGTCGGTCGCGTCTCCTCTGCAGATTCGAGGTATCGCCTATTTTTAACGCGAGCCACGAGGTTCACGGCAGCAACAGACAGTGGAAGTGATCTTCTGACTGTAAAGTGACATCATTCCAGTTACATTACTACAGTTTTGAGGTCTATATCTGTAGAATATGCCACAGACATGAAAATAAGTAAAAAAAAAGATTTTTAAATAAATGTAAACAGAGCTCCGTCATTTGCTAACACAAGGCTTTTATTCTGAAATATGTGCAGGACAGTGTTGTCGAACATGCAGTGACTTGCAGGGCTCCATTTACCCAGCACTTCATTTTATGTGGCCCGCGTTTATCGTGTTTACTAGTTGGGCCCTGAACGCCCCCCTGATGTCGTATTCACGACCTCGTCAGTGGAAAGTTTCTGAAATCTCCGAGTTTACGACTTGTGACGTGTTTGTTAACATTGTCAGAAATGGTGGAGCCAACATGGAAGTTCATCTATCGTTGCATAATAATTTACTATTGTACAGTATAATGTAATTTTAGTCATATATTGTTTTTCTTGGTAATTTAATAATATATCCAAGGAAAATGTTGATATTCTCACCGACCTCATCTTTCTCCTCATTATGTCTTTACAGTTCCTGCATCGTGTTAACCACCAGCTAGCTTGCTAAATTGTTAGCCTCTGTGGCTCAGACAGTAACGTTAATATTGCTGTTGCTTAGCAGCGGTGTTCTTCACGACTCAGACACTTGAACGCCACGCATGTCGTGAACAGGCCTTCCTGTCTTGTAAACACAGTGAACGACCCCGTTTGAAGGCACCAACAGTCTCAGTACTGCCGTCTCTCCAGCTCGTTTGCTGTGCTCATCCATTGATTGCAGCAGCACAGTGAAGAAGGAGAAGAAGAAGAAGATAGTCCTTTATTAGTCCCACAAGGGGGAGGCCGGCACCTGAAAGCCACAGCAGAGGGAAAAAGAAACACACTTAAAACATGTAACGGTAGTAAACGTGATAAGTCCTGATTGTCTCAGCCTCTATAAAAATGTTGTCTTTCTGATCCCACCGCCAAGTTAGCCATCCTTCATGCACGCATCAACCTGTGGTTCACTTCAGGGTCCTGGTTTGACAATGTGGTCACTTTACTTTACACGGTTTTAATTTATCATGACATCACTCGACTCATATCGCCCTCATCCTCTTCTATCTTTTATGCTTTATCTTAAATTATCTATCTAAAAGATAAACTTCTCTGGCTCCAGCTTGAGCTCAAATTTTCTGAGAGCCCTCTGCTGTCTCATGTACGTCACTATGAACTATGAACGCCAGCAGACAGCAGAAAACGACACCATGTTGAAGAGGCAGATTGAGTGCAGCGGTCAGCTGCAGGAAAACATCACATTCTGCCAACACGCTTGTTTGCTGCCCAGTATAATTCAAAAGGGAAAGGTCATGGTCGTCTTATTTAACCTCCTGTCAGTGACTCACTGGATGGCTCAGTGTGTGCAGGCAGCTTGTAGACTGCACACACACTACACATTACACACACACTGAAAAGTACTGCAGCAGTGGAGGAAGCTAAAAGTAGGATGTCAGTTAAACATAGAGAAGGATTTGATGGTATTTCTTCACTTAATCTTATTGATCATTACAGTGGAAACTGCTTGTAGTGATCGCGTCTGTCTGGGTCAAATTATAAACAGAAGATTATTAGATGAGAATTTAAGTTGTACATGATTTCTCATGTAAAGGTGCAGTGCACGTGGGCTGCAGTCATAGCAGGAGATGTTAACCCCTCCGCGTCCAGACTGCAAATGAATTTCGCATACACGATCACTGTCACAGTGCCATCGACAGTTTCTGTATTTTTTGTGAATTGAGGTCCCATGGGGTCCACTGGAAGGAGTGGGACTTCGCCTCTCTGATCAATATTTCTTTTTTTTTTTTTCTTTTTTTTCTCTGCTCCTGTCAGCACTAACTCCCATCGATGAATACCACAAAAGGAGGTAACAACTTTTTTATGGGATCTGTGCTTATTTTAGTATTGCACAAAAGTATCTTAATATTTTAGTGCGTGTGTGACCATCACCGTCCCTCCTGGTAACTAATCTTTATTGGTTTTTCCTATTACGAGCCAGAGAGGGAAGTGCTATACTTAAGTGAGTTGAGGGGAAAATGTGGGATAGATAGGGGGAGATAAGATGGGTTGGGAAGGGTACATGCTATGAATGTGAGGTGCTGATTTATACCCACCAACCTGTAACCTATGAGAAACAACGGAAGGGAGAAAGTTAAACCGTCAGAGATCAAGAGTGATAAAGTGCATGAAGTCCGTGAGTCCAGTGTAAAGATCGAAGAATGATCTAGCACATTTTTGCTGGTCCCATTAGTTCTCAACAATGGGACTCGGCAGGTGCTGGCAGGCCCTGAACCCAATCATGCATGTGTTATTGACACCGAAGCCCAGAGCGGCTGTCGTGACTAAACCTGGGCAAACTGGTCAAGTGCACCACCCCATCCCAGGACATGAGAGCACCAAGGAGGCAACACCCAGATAGCCATCAGAGCCGCCGGGCCACACACACACCCAGATGCCCAGAGGAGGGAGCGGCCGACACCCCCCAGAGCACCCCGAACAGGGCCAGGGGGCATGGGGCACGAGGGCCCACCCACCACCCAACACCCACCCCCGACCACCCCGAAGACGAGGAACCATTCCAGACGAGGAACCATTCACCCTCCACCATGTGTGAGTGCAACCTTAAGTGTAATGTAATGTGGTGCATTAAAAGTTGGGTTGGACTGCGAGGGGGCAGCGGACGGGCCAGAGGACTACAGAGGATGGTTACTCTGCAGCCTTCCCTGACCCTGTTCCCCAAGCCAGCGCAGACGTCCCCAAATTTGTGTGTGTACTGCATTAAAAGTGGAAACTCGGAGGGGGCAGTAGGAAGGAGGCGAGGAGGACGCAATGCCCTGGGGCTCTGCAGTCCGCCCCACCCCACAACCCACTGACCCCCATCCCACCCGTCCACGTAGCCCTAACTTTGTGATCCTATATGTGCCTAAGAGTAATGTATACAGTGAGATGTGAGATGGGTGAAGTGCACAGTAAGAGGCAGTCCAGTGTGGGCCCAGCCCCCCCCAGGCAGAGGGAAGTTGGGGAGAGGTGGAAACGCTTTTCAACCCTGATGCGCAGGGCCCCGGGACCGAAGGGGAGGGGGGCGAGAAGGCGCCCCACAAACCAAACAGGCCCCACCAATGCGGCCAGCCCCAGCAGTTGCAACACCAGAGCAGCACCCCAGCGGCCACCCCAAACCCACCACAGGCCAGCCGCCCACGGTACCCCGACCCGAGAGGGAGACGGAGCCACCCCCAAGGGCGCACGGACCGCCGGCCCCCCACCCCAACCCCGAAGGCCACAGCACCGAGGACGCAAGGGACACAGACCGTCCGCCCTACTACCCCCCGGGACAGTACCGGCCCCAGAAAAGGTCACGGCCAGCAGTATTTGATCCCCGGTGGCGTCACACAGGTCCAAACCGGAGCCTGTGCGTGGATGAGCGAGTGCCCCCACGGAGAGAGGCCAACCGGGCCCGAGCCCACCCCCAGGCCACGGAGGACTCCCAGCCCCCCCAGAGGAGGGAGAGAGGGCGCGGAGGAGTGGGAAGGCAGGGGAGGAGAGAGGAGGAGGGAGGCAGGGGCAGAGAGGGACGGGGGAGATGTGGGGAGATCTGATCAATATTTCTGATGGGATGTCCTGTTGTGAGTGGGGAACCCTGAGGACAGCTGATTAAGTCCGTCACGTGGGAGTGAATGGTAGCCAATAGGAAAGAAGGACGACCACTGCCATCATGGCGGCTGCAGCTAATCCATGAGCTAATGCTAACAGAGAGGCATAAAGTCAGATGGAGCTCAGAGATGGAGGAGCAACTAGTTGATTAGTGTTTATCTAATGTGTCTCCATGATTTCATCCATCCATCCTTCATCAGTTATCAGTACAAAGTGAAAACAAATTTGTCCCGCCTGTCATCGGCCATGTTTGTTTTCGCTAAAGTCTCGTAGAGATGTGGAGAGCTTTTTTTAGTCGGGACTCTTCTGCACGATTGAATCTGTTAATGTGTGGTGGCTGTTTTGGTCAAATCATTGCTCTCCTCTCACTGTGTGTGCGGACTCTCATATTTTACATCTGTTGAGATTTGAAGGTCTTTTAGCGTGGACCAGCCTTTAGCACTCGGCAGTCATGCGCCGCTGAGCAACCTTCGCAGGACTGATCGGGAGCCTCCAGCCCTCCAGTGGTCTTCATACACCCATTACATTAAGTAAATACAACTGTAAAGCTCATCTCGAGCTTTTTCATTTGGCTGTATCTGAATATAACATTTTGTTGCTTCAAACTTTCTCTGTGATCATTTTAAATGTCAGCGTAGCCGATTTCATAGAACAGCTGCTGTTTGCCTGAAGCATTTATACTTGAGTCTGATGATGTCACCATCATGAAATAATGATTTTATCTGCAGCAGCCTGGTAACAACTGCTGTTCAACATAGTATTTTTGAGCCGTGATTAATGTCATAACTCTGTTATCTGACAACAGAAACAGAAAAGTATTTTAATGAGAACTACATGGTGAATTTGGCTGAATCTTTGCTGCATACTGATGTGTATTTATGATTTAACTGTTCAGTATATGAATAATGTGTTAATAATGGATAAATCTAAAATCTAAAATCTCGGACTTCATACTTTTTTCATGATATATTTTCACAATAAAGTGCTATCTTGTCTTATCACGGGGGCGGTGAGGGGATGAGGAGGTTTTCCTGGGTAAATAGGTGGTGGTAGGGGTGGCTGTGGGGAGGAGGAGGTTTGTTCCCATCAGGCCCTGAAAAGTAACTGGGGTGTGAAAGAGAATTAAAGGATCAGTTCTGCTAATGCATCAATCACAATAAATGACTTTGGCGTACTGTTCAGGTGCTAAATATAAATGTTTACTTCGTAATTAGGATTTTGTGAAGGAATATTGCGCCTCATGGAAACCTTAAAGTATATAAACTTCTAAATAAGTCAAACTAAACGTTTTAATTTTCTGCAACAGCTGAGTCTAACAGCATGCATAAACGTGAACTAGACAGTCCCGGTGCAGGTCTTCGTCTTTAACAAGCGACACGAAAGGGAAGCGTCACGCTTGACTTTCAAGACCTGCATGAAAGCAAGCAATAATCCTACACACAAACACAGCATTTAAGTTCTTGCATTGCAGCTTTTCTTATTATAAAATGGTCATTTTTTTAGGGAAAAACCAACAAGTTGCCATCAAAGCCAAAAGTCCAAGCTGTCAGATGGTTTTTATTTCATGTCTACAGGCTACTGAGGCTGAGAAATAAAGGTTTTTGTAAAGGCTGATAATCCTGTCAGGTTTTTCAGAAATCCTCAGCTCCGGTTTTAGAGAGGTTTTTTTATGGTGGCCCCTCAGGTCTAAATGAGTTAAAATCTTGTATATCTTGTCGTCAAAGTTAGCTTCTGTTCAGTCTCTAACTTTAGCAAACAAATGCTGCACTTTTAACATGACAGTTTGACTCCATACAGGAAATGAAGGGAGGCGATGAAGCAGTGAGGCAGACAGCTCACATTTTAATTCATCTAACTGATGATTAAAGCTGTAGCCTATTAGGACACAGTCGGCTGCTCCACTTCACTTCACAGAAACTGTGTAAAGAGACTTCAGTCAGTCGCTCTCAGCACACCTGTTATTTCGCTGAGGTTTAGAGCTCCTGTACAGGTGAGTGTGCACTGAACAGTATGCATGTTTTCTTCTTGTCCCTGTCTATGGTTGAACCGTGAAGCGAAGCATTGATTAACATTCTGCAGTGACAGCTGGTTGGGAAACCTGTCCATGGCCAGAGACAATATTTACAGGTGTGACCTTGGTTTGTGTAGATTTATGCAGCGGAGGACAGACTCAGTGTGTGCTGCATAACAAAACATACCTCATCTACAGCTCGTCTGTGTGGATCAGTGGCTGGAGCAAGGCATTCTGGGGTATGGGGGTTCAAACCCCACTCACACCGAGCGGTCACCTGGACTATACCACACTATACTATAACCCCCACGTTCCCTAGCAACACAATCACCTGCTGATACATATTGTATTTCTACACAGTATATACTGTATTTCAGCTGTATATAGTACATATGCTATATTTTAATACATATTTTATTATATTCTATATTTTTACAGTAATATTTCATCTTATAATATGTATTTATAACATGTATTGTCACTTAGTTATACACCCACTTCTTCTACTTTATCTTGTACAGTAAGCCAGCACATGATAATTTATTTGACTGTACACTGTGTGTATAACTTGATCTATAACTTGTCTGGGGGGCGTCTGCTCGGTCGCAGGGTCTCTACGTCACGCTGTCGTTCAGGTCTGGGACTCTGGATTCAGTGTGTTTTACAATTTAACGACCTAATGATTTAAATAAGGAATGTTAGAGTGTTGGTACTGGGGAGTTGATTCACCTCAAAATAAATGATCCTCTGAGTTACAGACGTCTCTTTCTCAATGTAAGTCTATGGGAAAAAGTCTTTTTGGGCCCAGTGACGTCACGCGAGGGACACAGACGTTGTGGTACCACCGTTTGGCCACTAAGAACATGTTGGGATCAATAACCGGCGCTCTTCCTGGAGGCTTGTTCACCACACTGACCGAATATTCACGTATCAGAAGTGCCTCAGATCTCAGTGTGAAATCCTCGTTATCCTGTTACACAACAGCTTTCGGTAAAATTTTACAGGTCTGCAAATTTCATGTTAATTAGGTGATAATTAGTAAGTAACCTATTGTTACTGCCACATTACCCCCAATATTTACCTCAAAATTGATCAAAAATGACTCCTGTAGACAGTTATAGAACTAATAATCCACTAAAAGGTGAACATAAGATGCACAGCGCCAGACTGTGACCGCTTGAAGAAGTAAATATTGAATCAGGCAGATCAACAGCAATCATATATTTTATAACCTTGTGTGACCAAAATCTGCAGCAATTAACCATGACCAAAAGATGTTTTGACCTTAATTGCTTCATGAAATGTCACAGATAGACAGGCTGCTCTCTTTGCTTTTCACAAACCGCTGTTTGCAGATTAATATTTTTTGTGTGAAAGCATTAATTTATCAATCATGTTATTGAAATGTCCCAACACAAGGTCATTCGGCTGTACTGCGGTGATGTTTTCTTGTTCTGCCAGTGTTATTGGTGCTCAGTCAGTGACAGTGAAAACAGTTGTACATCATTAGTACATCATTAGTTGTATCTGTCCAGCTACATTACTACAGTTTCAGTGTCTAGATATCTTTAGAATACGTCACTGTTATGTTATTCGAATCCGATCCAGTTTCCCCGGCGTTTCCTGTATTGTCTTCCTTCTTTCTTGTACTGTGTATGTGCAGGTGGTTGCTCCCCCCCCCCCCCCCCTCGGAGCGTATGCAGCTGGCACACCTGAGTATAATCACTAATCATTCAATCTTGTGAAGGACTTCAGCAGCAGCTCCTGCTGAACGCTGCCAGCGACGCTGATGAAGACCTATGTTGGTCACAGCACGGTGGTCATTTTAAACGGTTACTGCCATGTTACTGCCAAGACATTTAAAATTTGTTCAAACACTACAGAGTGCCCTGAATTATTTCTGAGGGATCCTTGCATTTTGTATGTTTTTGAGATCTCTTCCACCCGATGAGCCTTCAGGAAGCCGAATGAGCTCAGTACACCAGAAGGACCCAAAGAGCACCTGTATATGAATACCACAAAGACCCAGCAGTGCTTCTGCTCCATTGTCTTCATAGTCACCAGTCATTCACAACCTCAGCAGTATATCAACCCTGGGATTCCCTCCATACTCTATTACTGTGCTGCTTGAGTCATGTTTTCATGAATTGACCCTGTCTTTCCTGTGTCCAGCTCTGCAGTCTGCCAGCCTCTCCCACTAGATCACCATTTCCCTGACAGCTACACCACACCATGTTCAGCCTCCAGAGGGTTTTTTTTGCATCACTCCTCTGCCGGTTCAGCCACCGGCATTAACCCCGAGCCAGAAACCCCTCTACCCACGATACATTCCCAGCAATATTACTTCTAACTTTTTTTTGTAATAAATTCCCCTTCAACTGATTTTAGGTCCACTTATTGCCATTTGATAACAGTCACATCCGTAGAATATGTCAAAGACAGTGAAAATGATCTTTTGACTGTATCTTTCTACATCGTTTGACTTTCATTATGGCCATTTCATGTCATTATAAATGTCATTTATGTTTATTTTAGACAGAAAGGTTAAGAAGCGTGTGGTAATTTGTAAATAACAGTAATAATCCATAATTGAAACAACATACTCATTCATTCATGGAGCTCTGCATGTTCTACAACACTTGTCCTGCAAATATTTCAGAATAAAAGCCTTGTGTTAACAAATGAAGGAGTTCTGTCCACAGAAAAAAAAAAATGCTTATTTTGAAATGAAAGCAGGAACTGTTGATTCAATTATAAATCTTTACTTTTTTTTCCATAACCATGACATATTCTACAGACATCTAGACATAGAAAGTGTAGTAATGTTGCTGTTATGACATCAATATACAGTCAGAAGATCACCTCCACAGGCGAGACCTCAAACCTCTAGACGAAGCTGAGACGTGTGAAGTCTGTCTGGCAGCTCTAACCGGTTAACACGGACGCCGAATAAAAAGCTACAGGTAACGCAGCCGCCACGCGTTCTTGATGTTCCCCGGCTCGACCTGCAGAAATCAACCTGTTGGACATTCATAGAAGAACAGGTGAAAAATGAGGAACAACTTTTCATAAGGAAATGTTGAAGATCAGCGTTCAGTACCAAAGGACGTTTCAGGTTGTTCTGACTGATGTTGAAGAAAACTGAACTCTAGGTGTCATTATTGCTCATTTAGTCTAAAACCCATTTTCCTACTGCGAGTAACTGCGTTTTAAAAGCAGCAGCGAGCCAGCAACAGTGTGTCCTCACAGTTTATTTCCCATAGACATCAGGCTGCTGACTGTGTATCTGCCTCTCTCAGCTGCTCTGGCACATTGTTCCTGGTGAGGCCGAAGCCGTTAATTACGGCAGCCAGTTCACAGTTTGGATAGCAGTGCTTTGGCGCTCTGCGACATCCCAACTGTCAGTTTAATCATAGAGCGGGGTCGACGACACCGACCACGCTGAGCTGGCTCTGCCTCGCCTCATCCCACACTGCAAAGAATATCTGTCACCTCTTCCACTGGGTGTATAATGAGGGTAAAATACAAATAAGTTATGCACTTTTTATTACATAATGTTTTGCAATATTAAAAAAAATATTTAATTAAGTGATTCCTGACTGAAATGTCATTTTTTTGTATTTCAAGTTATTTGATAAATACTACACCGGGGGCGGCAGTAGCTCAGTCTGTAGGGAGTTGGCTTGGGAACCGGAGGGTCACCGGTTCAAGTCCCAACATGGACCAAGAACTGAGTGTGAACTGGTAGCTGGAGAGGTGCCAGTTTACCTCTTGGGCACTGCCGAGGTGCCCCTGAGCAAAGCACCAAACCCCCAACTGCTCGGGGCGCTTGTCAGGAGCAGCCCCCTCACTCTGACATCTCTCCATTGTTGCATGTGTGTGTTTCAGGTCTGCATGTACTGTGTATAAGTTAACAGAGTGTAAAAATTGAATTTTTCCTAGTGGGACAAATAAAGGTTCTTCTTCTTCTTCTTGAAAGAGAAAACTGAAATAAAAGAAAACAATAAAAGAAATAATAAAAGCAAAATAAATATAATAAATATGTTCACCTGTTTCAGGTATATATAAATAAAGAGACTTGATGAGGACAATCTGCTCTGCAGTAGGTTAACCTGAGAAGATGATTTTTTTTTTTTAGATCCCTGGGTGAATCAGGATTTTCTTGCAGTGTGGAAGAGGACTGGCCCGTGACCGACATGTCGTTTCATCTGGTCGTGTTCAACCTTTAGGTTTCGTGGTTTCCAAAAACAAACACACAGTACTGAAACAGCACGACACCAAGCGCATTCAGTACAAGCAGATTTTAAACATTTTATTAACTTAAAACTTCAGATTTGATTCATATTATGTGTCATGTCAGAGTCCTGGTGGACTTAATGAAAATGTGAACTTATAGGATGATGAATGACAGTTTTATTACATATTTTTTGTTGCTTTTTACAAATAACCTGCAGCGTTTAGTTAATTGTATTCCTTTAAATAATCCTGCTTGGTCATTATGAGGGTCAAACTCTGTGTAGAAAGAACAGCACCAGCAGAAATGCTGCAAAAATGCAGCAGAAATGCAGCAGAAATGCAGCTAACATGCAGCTGGTGTGAACAACGGACGTGTGAATCATGCAGTCTTGAGGTAATGCAGCTGCCACATGCTCGTCATTCGGCCAGTCTGACCCAGGCTGACGCTGCCAGCACCGTTTACTGATGACTTTGTTCAGTAACAAGCTACTTGATCATCTTGAAAATAGGCAAAAACCTGAAATTATAGCAACCTTTACAAAGTTGTGATGACTTGTCCACTAGTACTTACAACACTTTACTTACCAAGGTAATCGCTGATATCTAGGATCACATAACAAAGGCAAATGCCAAAGTTACCAGTCCGCTGTAAACATTCATCACACTTAACATTAATTTTAGGTGCGCTCACTTTCAGTTTGACTGGATAACCAGTGTTGAACGGCTGGACTTGTTCTTAGTCATGTCAACATGCTTCCAGATCTCACATATTAACTTGGTGAGTACAGGGTTAGCATCGCTGGTGGACAAATGGACAAAAATAATCAGAAACTGGATTTATCAGAGCAAGTACTGGTGTCTTCATGTGTATTTTTGAATAGCTGACTGTAGTTATTAAGTGTTTTTCTTGTCCTGCAGCTGCCTCTCAAGGTGGAGATGTGAGTAAAGATACTAAAATAAGCTCAGAACATTGTGTAAAATCAGGCTGCAGAGAAACCTGTTTGCTTTTGTAAATTACTGTTGGTGTTGAAAGAACGCTGGCTGTTCCTGGAGGGTTTTACACCGAGGCTTTCTCACACACACACACACACACACACACACACACACACACACCACGCACACCCGCACACACACACACAGCGAACATGCCCAGTGACCCATCAGAAGTGCTGTCTGCATTTCAGAGGCTCATTAACGGTCCATTTCTGTCTGCGTTGATTTGATGTGTGCCTCCCGCTGCCGTGTAGTCACAGCAAATACAACATCATGTCCTGGAGAGGGTCGAAAATAGCTGCTCATTAACTGGCTTTCTCCTCCGTGTAGACACACACACACACACACACACACACACACACACACCCGATAAGAAAAGCTGAATGTCTACACTCAGACCCACATCATTGTTTTAAGATTTTTATTAGAACTTAAGTGTTTGGACACCAAGTATCGACTCTGGGACTTCCGTCTGTCATTACAGCTTTCAAAACAGGTTTTTTGTTTTTGCCAAAAGAGCCACTGACCACGCAAACATCATTATCCAAAATGGCGTCTGATAAACTGATTCATTTTGTCTCCACAGCACAAAGTTAATCTAACGATAAGTAATTACAGATAAACGGAGAAGCTGATGATTGTTCTCTAGGCAGCTACCTGCTAGCTTCATGTTAATGTCATTCATTAGCGACCATTTGGGACTAGAGCTATTCATTGCACCCATGTAATTCATTCAGCTTTGTCTTGTATTGCAAAGAGAGAAATAAAATGCATCAAACATCAAAGTGCACAGGTCAGTACGCAACAATTTTCACAGTTCACAGTTGCTCTCACTTTAGCTTGGACGGCACACACCTTCCCCCAAATTCACACTTTGCCAGGTTTACTGTGAGGTGCGCATCACTCAGACGGTCAAATAATTTCAAATGTTCACCTCATTGTATGAAAGTATGAAAACAAACCAGAGGGTGTAATAAAGGCAGCCATTTCTTTTGCCCTCTGGGACAGTGGAAGCTGCCAGTAACCCTTCAGTGGATCAAATTTACTCACAAACTTCGCAGAACCAGTCTGATCAACACAATCTTTGATCTGAGGCGGTGGATAGGCATCAGGTTTAGTAACTGCATTTATCTTAAGATAATCTTTACAAAACCCAGGACTCTGGTCAGACCTTTCAACAACACGGTGATGCCCAGCTCGAAGACGAGGGTTCTGCGATGCCATTGTCGAGCGCGTATTGAATCTCTGTGTCCGTGACCGTACGCTTCTCCTCAGACACAGTAAAAATGCTGCCGGATGGGCTGCACGCCGCCTACATCTACGTCGTGCTCTATCAAATGAGTTCAGCTTGGCGTTTCACCAAACAAACATGGATACCTGTAAATCAGAACAGACAACTCAGCACTTCTTTCCGCAGACAAATGACCAAGCAAAGGCTCAAAAGTATGTAATGTTTCAGTGTTCATTAATCTAGCACGCAGCAAGCTTTTATAACCCCGTCATCCTAGACTCACACACATAGTAAGGTTTCAACAGGTTCATGTGGCACAGTTGAACTGCTTTTCTATGCTTGGCTGTGGACAGGAGTTTATTCTGGACACCTGTCGTAGTACAATGAAGGGGCCAATAAATTTGGCTTGAAATGGCGACTTAATCAATGGCAGTAAAGCCAGAACCTGAAACTAAACCTGCGCTGCATGGTTTTCTGGTCATACAGCTGCTTCATTTTTTTCCTGGGTAGATGACAACTTCTCTTTAGCTCAGTAAAAACAATGTTTACACACTGGATCAGGTTACTAGGGGGTTCTGATGGCGTGAGGGGTCACGCAGCAACGTAAGTGGCCCACGCACTGTATGGCCAAAAACAAGTTTATTCCTGCACTGCTTCTCTAGAGGCTAACAGAAACCGAGGCAGCCCGTCCTCCCAGCCCTGATTCAGCTCAACACAGTAAGAACAGCAGGGACTTCAGAGTCTGGTGGAACCTTCAGGACCTCAGGATCTAACTCATAGGTCTTTAACAGCACACTTCACAGTTAAATAAACTTTACTTTCTGTCACTGTCAGACCTATACCTACTCACACACACTGTAATAATAAGGTACCATCAGCATCGGACCACTCTCTGCTCTCAGCTACACACTCAAACAGTCCCAACAGACCCAATCTGGGTCTTCCTCACTAAACTGAAGAACTAACCGCTGATTACCAGCAACATCAACTGAAGTCGATGTACCAGACAGCTCAGTGGCAACGGCTGGGACCTCCAGCAGGTAAACTGAACCTCCGTTCCTCCATCTCCAGCCTTTTAATGTCTGCCTCTGGCTCTCTCCTCATTTTCTCCATCTCTGCAGGATCAACAACTCTCCTCTGCTCAAAAGTCAGACCTGCATCACTGCAGCCAGACTCATTAACACTGTCCACCACAGGACCAGCAGCATGCATGTCAGATCTGAGGATACCTCGTTCAGTCAGATTAGCTTTAATAATACTCTTAATGTTTTCTTTCATCCTTCTGTCACCGACATCTAAGTTAAAATGTTCAGCAATACAGACCAACTGCTCCCTCCAGCAGCTCCTCTGACGGCGCTCTCAAAAACTCCTCTAAACTCACCATAGCTCACTAACTCTCACTAACTCTCACTAACGTACACAAGCACAATCCTCTATTCATCCGACGCGACAAAAACACGACACGCTGAGCTCACAGCTCCATACACAGCCCTCTAACTGCCTAACAGAGGACTCGCAAACAAAGCTGATAAATTTAATAAAACACACCATTATTTGTGGACTCACATCACAATAAGATTTGAAAAATCTTTTAGTGTGGGCCAGCCTCAAAATAAAAGTACACTTAACAGGTGGAAGTCGCTTACGCTTGTTCATATGTAGATGTGCACTATTTTCTTGAAAGCGTTTTTTTCGTTGACCGGTGTGGACATCAAATGTGGGATTCTCCCATCAGGCCTTGCTGCTGCCCTGCTACACTTTGGCTTTTTGTGAAGACAGATTTCAACCTCTTACAGACAACAGTGATGGAGTAAAAACTGGGACAGGAGGAAGTGATTTGTTCTTCAGCACAAATAATATCTGAAAGACCTAATTCAACAAACAGCAAAGAAAAGAAATGAAAAATCAGAGTGAGATGAAAAACACATTAAGGCAAATTAAACTCCACATTTAGGCTCTGAGTGATGCAGACGAGTTTGTCACAATCGTAATCATGAATTCAAATTTCTGTCTCCTGTAGGTGAGCATCTTGACTGTCTTCAGCTCAAGAGGACAATCAGAGTCATGTTTCTGTATTGATCATCTTCCAGTATTCTCTGATTACCGACATGATTACGGCTGATTAATGCTGCGGCTCGAAGCCAAACAACGAGAACCAGCAGCCAAGTGGACGACGAGCTGAGCACAGCAGATTACAAACCAGAGACTGGAGGAATGAGGAGGAGGAGGAGGAGGAGGAGGAGGAGGAAAAAACAGAAAGTCCTCTGGATGACTCATCCCCTCAGGCTGCCTCTCAGATATGATGCCAGCACAGTCGGTTATTTGCAGCAGGCTCAAACAGCCACGTTACCCTCAAACACGATCATTTCCAGAGCCGGACTCGGTCTCCGCGACATCATGTGAGTGCAAAAAAAACCTCAACAAATTTTTTAATCGTGTACAGAAGATTAAAAACTTCTATCACTTGGAACATGAGGGTGATTTCTGTGTGTTTCCACAGCAGATCAGCTTGTTTCAAAACTTCTTTTTTTAAAATTATGTAATTTTCCTTACCAGTACAAGCATAGGATTACTAGAGATGTATTTCATGCTGCTAAGACTTGTACATAAACACAAATTTACCCTCATGACTTTTAACAATGTATTTTTTGTGCATTTCCCTGTGAATGTCAAGCAACATGTGATGCACGTCTTAATAGCCACACCAGTCTTTTCAAAATAAAACATACATAGGTTTAGGAATAGATTGACTCGGTTAGCTTTATGCAACAAACTACTTAGCTAGGTTTAAGGAAAGATCGCAGTTTGGGTTTACATAACTCAGGAAGTGGCATAACTTAACCCTTCCGCTGCCCTTGCGGGTCTTTCTGACCCGATCGTCTGCCCCCCACTCACTGCCGTTGTGAGTCTTTCTGACCCCGAGAGTCACGAGTCTCGCGAACGCTTCGCACAAACCAACATCCCGCTGCCCTTACAGGTCTTTCTGACCCCGAGTCTTCTACCTCACTCCGGAGTTACTACTCCTAAATACTAAATTCAGTTCGGGGTAAAAACTGCCACAGGCGTTTGGCCTGTAATGAGGTTTAGAAGCAGCCTTTAGTCTATGCTGAGTTTCCTTTGGTCTCACATCCGTGAATGACCCTTTTGTCGTGTCATTTTGTTGCGTTGATTTCTGTGATCCAGGCTTATGCTCCTTTGCCAAAGGATTCAATACATTTGCAGATCCCATTTTCCTTTTTTCCCTGTCCAAATAGGAGTTCGTACCATTTGAGGGTTGTTGAGAGGAGCTTTCCAAATCAGAGGCTTTCAATACTGCTAGCTTAGCAGCTGATGCAGCTGATTCAGTCAAGCTGTTCTCTTTCCTCTTCCTGCTCCTCCAAAGCATGTCTCTCTTTTAAAGCTGCAGCACGAGCAATGAGCTCAGTTCTGTCTGCTTCCGCTTTTATTCTGGTAGAGGAAGTGGTGCTGGACAGAACACAAACAGCAATTATAGTCAGATCTACCCAGGCTCTATATGATATTAGCTAATTTACATTCACACATTTTTATTTTGTGATTATGTTGGCAGCTTCAACTGTGTTACTTTTATTCTGGATTAAAGGAGGAAGGTGAACGATGTGAGGAAAGCTCCTACAGCACAGCTCAAACCGAGCAGCTCTCTTCTGCTCAGGTGTAGCTGTACTGTTGTCCTGGTGGAAACGGTAGTGCTTATACACACTGTGCAGTGCCAGAAACAGATTATGATAACGAAAAGAATAAAAAGATGTGAAGATTTTGTCATAATTCGGGAGAAATGCAGGAGTATTGTGGCCATGGGAGGAAACTAGAGGTGGTGATGAAAAACGGTAATCTCCAGAGGAAAACAGGAAGGTTGACAAGTATGGTTCAACCCATCCATCCACCTTGACCTTCTCCATCTGCAGGCTTCTGCAGACTATGATTAGAAATGCATCTGTGATAAAAGAAACGCAATTCAGGGGAAAATGTGTCCCTCAAAACGTAACCGACGAAGCAGTTTCTTTGTGTGGAAACATCATTTTTAGAGACAAGGCTGGTTGGGAGGTGACTGGTGGACTCAGCCTTTAAAATGGGATTTTATGTTTCGTATTTATTTACTTTCTGTGTTACATATAAATGCACTTTACTGGTCAAAAAGGGTTCGGTACACAGGAAGGCAAACAGGCAAAGAAATCCGAAGGAGCAGGCAGAGCAGGGTCAAAGTCCAAAATCAATAATCATCAAACCGGGGAGGTATCGAACAGGAACGATGCTGATAAGTTCATCACGAGGGAACAAATACGAACTGGTAACGAGGGAAGACAGGACTCATTGAATACTCTAGGAGGAGGAGCAGGGTAACAAGAGGCAGGTGAAGGCTATCAGGGCGGGGCAGACAATCAGACACAGGTGAGGGAATCAGGTCAATCAGGGAAAACACACAGGGGCAGGAGGTGAAGCTATCTGGAGCGAGAGGAGAGGTGAATGAGAAAATAAAACGGGAATCACAATATGACTGAATGAAAAAGGAAAACGTGACCTAGGACACGACAGCTGTGACGTTACCAACCAGACTACCGTGTTTAGCTGTGTACACAGAGGACATCAGCAGCCCAGCTTCAGATATCTGACTTTGACGAGATGTTTTTATTTTCACATCTTAACAAAAGTTGGCATTTGAAATTTTCAGTGAAGATAATATTGAAAGAAGTGAACACTGACTTCTATTCATCATTCAACAGCTTGTTGAATGGAGCCTCTGTAGTGACTGAAGTCAAATTTTCCTGTATGTACATCCATATACAGTATATGCTTAAAGGCTTTGCTCAAATTAGATTCGGTCTCTTCACTTTAGTTAAATCTGATTACATTTTGGCCAAGATGACTGTGGAAAACCTCAAACTCATCAGGTTTGAATTAAGGGAGGTGCTGCTGTCGGCCAATCAGAGCGCGGCGGTGTGAGGACGTAGTGTTTAAAAACCATTTTAACAAAACTGCATAGAACCAGAGGCAGCGCTGGGTTAACCGGCCACCTGACTTCAGGGGAAATATGAGCCCCATCGTACCAACAGTCCACATTAGTTTCTTTTACCCATGATCACAATTTACCACCTGGTGGACAAGGACTTTCACTGTGCAGTCACAGGTTTGGCGGATGTTACTTTATCACACTTATTTCCCAAGAAGCTTGTGTTAGTGCTCTGAGCCATCGTCTGTGCAAACACCATCATCCAAAATGGTGTGATGATCATTTGCTTCGTCTCCTAGCACAACGCACTTCACGATAAAGAAGGAAAAGATTACAGAATTGATAATATCACGAATGTTGGGACTAGCTCTATCCAGTCATCAGTTTTGTTTTGAACTGTGAATTTTTGTAACAAATACAAAAGATAAATAGATCAATGAAAGATCGACTTCATGCGTTGTTGCGTTCACCTGAAAAATATTAACACGACTCAACTTGAGATGCAGTGAAGAATATTGCAACGAGGCGGCGCTGTAGCATGAAACAACAAGAGAAAAATGACCACTTTCTGTTTGTTGAAGCTCTAAGCTAAACGTGCCTGTATGCATTCATCTCCTATTCAGGCAAAAGTGAGATTAAAAACATCTGCTTAGCTCTACATCGTCCCCTTGAGGACTGAGGTTTATGTTCACTGGGCCAGGCTTTGTTGTTTGCATACTTGCATGAGCCGTGTTTAGGGCCTATGGTTCTGCATCATGGATGTATAAAGAGAACTGGATCCAGCGTTGGAGGCGGGGCCACGTTCATTCCTATGAAAGTTGCTCAGTGGTGCATGAAGACAATGGATAGAGTTCCAGGTCTGGAAAAGTACCCGGATCCTCTGGGTCTTCTGGGTCTTACTGGGCGCTAGTGTACATGTCTGATATGCGCAGTAGTGTCCGCTAACGTCTCAGCTCGTGCTGTCGTCACAGTCTGGGCCTCTGTAGACATAAACAGAGGAAGGAGATAACTCTATTAGTACGTTTAAGCCTCGAGGAGCAGTAGCGTCCGCTCGGTCACATGACTCGGCCACATGACTCGGTCACATGACTCGGTCACAGGGTCCCAACGTCACACTGACGTCACAGTCTGGGGCTCATTCACATACAGAGGAAGGAAAATAACTCAGCTATTAGTGTATTTTACAACTTTTAAATAAGGACATTAGTGTTCATACTGGGAAGTTGCAGTTCAAATCTATGGGAAAAAGTCTCTTTGGACACAGAAGTTGCAGTACCATCATTGGCCACTGTGATCATATTGGGATCAATGGCTGGTGCTCTTCCTGGGGGCTTGGCCTACATCCAGCTAACCTGGTCTCCGAAAAATGACATTTTCATACGACGAAACTGCATCACCAATTATTTCTCAAAGGAAACATATTTTCACCCAGATTACGTTTGTTTTCGGCGCACCACAAATACGTTTGGAATCATAGTCCATGTAGGGAGGAGGTCACCATGGGTGGATGGGTCAAACAAACACAGGACTCTGCTGTTCACGTCACATGTGGTATGAAAATTCATCCACTGACTTATTTCAATCTACGTCTGTAACTTAAATGACTTAACAAACTTATTTTCAGCCAAAACATCGTGTTTTACTAAATAAAATCAATTCATTGCGTATTTGCTTTTTTTCAGTTTACAATGTTAACATGTTTAAAACTGCGACTGTAATAACTGTAAGAAAATACGTTCATGAGAAAGCAGTTTAGTTGCACAGGTACGTGATTTTGTAGGAGACGCTGTTGTGTTAACAGCAGTAGTGTCTACACCAAAGTGTTGGATTCACTGACTGACTTTACAATCTGTAGCTGTGACACAAAACACTTACATACACTTTCACAAAGAACTATATCTTTTTCACGAGTAACGCCATGTTAAGTGGTGTACTTCCTTCACATAATGATCTTTCTGTTTTCTGTGTGAATGAATGCAGTCAGCTAGTGTGACCTCAGCTCATCTTTTCCAGCCATGTTTCCTCGCTGAGATATGAACAGCAGCGTGGCTCATGGACGCTGACGTGAAGAGCAGGTGAGCGAGGCAGGAGGAACAGCATGTGATGATAAAACTCCTGCAGCCTCTCATTTCCCAGCCTGCCTCCGATCTGTCGGATAAACTGCAGCTGAAGTAAAACCTGCTCGACATCCAGATGGTCTGCGTCCTGCCATCACACACAGAGTGTAAGTGTTAATGTTAAGATAATGTTAAATGTAAGTGTTAATGTTAAGATAATGTTAAATGTAAGTGTTATTGTTGAGTTAAATGTTAAACGTAAGTGTTAATGTTGAGTTAAATGTTAAATGTAAGTGTTAATGTTAAGATAATGTTAAATGTAAGTGTTATTGTTGAGTTAAATGTTAAATGTAAGTGTTATTGTTGAGTTAAATGTTAAATGTAAGTGTTAATGTTAAGATAATGTTAAATGTAAGTGTTAATGTTGGGTTAAATATTAAATGTAAGTGTTAATGTTAAGTTAAATGTTAAGTTTAGTTAATGGAAACATTCCTACCCTAACCAGTCAGTCCTGTACGGTTCATAGACTCCTGTATATAATGTCATTTTATTAATAATTGTTATGACACAGGAGACACAGGAGTAACCAGGACCCAAACGCACCACACAGGAATCAGGGAGTTATCGTAATTAAAGTCCTTTACTGAAGTCAAAATAGTTCAATACAAGAGCAATCAACACTCATAGGCAAACAAATCCAAATCAGCAGGCAGGGCAAGGTCAAAAACATTCAGACTCATAAAACACGAGGAGTCTAACCAGGAAACTGATGGTACGATTCTCACAAGGAGCAGAGGTGAACTGGCACAGAGGGGAGGGAGGACCCACTTTAAATACAGGCCAGGGATTGGATAACGAGACACAGGTGGACACAGTGAGGGGCGGGGCTACAATCAGACACAGGTGGACACAGTGAGGGGCGGGGCTACAATCAGACACAGGTGGACACAGTGAGGGGCGGGGCTACAATCAGACACAGGTGGACACAGTGAGGGGCGGGGCTACAATCAGACACAGGTGGACACAGTGAGGGGCGGGGCTACAATCAGACACAGGTGGACACAGTCAGGGGCGGGGCTACAATCAGACACAGGTGGACACAGTCAGGGGGGGCGGGGTACAATCAGACACAGGTGGACACAGTGAGGGGCGGGGCTGTGGTAAGAACAGAGCTGTCAGTCAGGCAAAAAGGAGGGAAACACGAGGGCAGGAAGTGAGGTGATCTGAAACGAGAGGGAGCGTTAGTGCACAGAATAAAACAGGAAACACATGAATGAATGAAAACATAAAATCTGATGAGCGTGACAATAATGTGCTGTGATTTTCAGTAGAATAAATGCTGATCAATCAGAACAACAGTATGGTTCCTATAGTGATAAATAGAGGTTACATCTGACAGTATTTGTTTGGCCCCCGGCAACAATCTGGGTTTCTCCGGATCAATAACTTAATTAGTCAATAGTGAATCCTGATTAACTATGGATAATCACGCCATTAATTCTGATTAAGTATTTTAATTGTTTCACAGCACCAATAACAACTTTTATTTGCACAGTTTAGTTCTATGCTACTGTGGTTTTAACATCCAGCATCCTCAGGCGCTCTCCACCCCACGAAGCCTTCGGATTAGCTCGGCTGTTTCTGGAAGCGGGCTAACAACATTACAAACAGGAATTCAATTCAGGTTCCCTGTAATGCATCAGTCTGTCTGATCCAATGAGCTGAGGTTTGTCCTCATTACGTCCTCAGTGACTCACTGTGTTCTTAGTCTGAAGTAGTTTCCCTCTGCAGACCAGGTTTCCCTGTCAGGATCACAGGGAGTCTTACCCTTGGATCACATTCAAAGTCAGTCAATGGTGCACAGAGGAGAAATTAAACAAGACCTCTATTCTGCTGCTGCTTGTCTTTGTTCCATCCGCTGATGAGCAGAAACCCTACAGGGAATCAAGAGAGGCTGTCTGCAGTTACTCTGCCAGACTGACTTTCCACAAACTTGATTATTTGCCTCAGTAAAAGTCTGTTTTGCTGCAGAGCCTCGGTGCTTCACCCTGAATGGGTCCAGAGCACCGACCCAGTGCAGAGAGAGACATTTATCTGTGTAATTATTAACCTTTATTTAACCAGAGAAGGCTGACTGCGCTTCAACTGTGCACTCTATTTTCCACCTACTCCCTCCTTGAGTCGTACATTACCAGCTGGCAGCAGGCCAGGACAATCAGCCGGCTCTCAGTGGAGCTGAATGAGACCGAACTGATTTACCAAATCGCTTTAATCACAGAAAAGCCGTGTGAAAGTAGCCAGAATGAACATGTATGGAAAAGAAATGCTAAAACGACAACACAAATCAGGCCGTTTGTGAGCTTTAGAGAACTTTTTCACATATATAACAAACTGTTAATATAATGGTATATATGTGTGATGTGTTCCACTTCGTTTTTAAATAATATGTATAGAAAATGTATTTTTATACACCCAGTGGTGCATTAAAACAGTGACATACAGTCCGAATAAACAGATAATTGATGAAAAAAAGAAGAAAAGCTATACACACACACACACACACACACACACACACACACACATCCATATACATACACATTGTTACAACCACCAGATCCTAGGTCATGTTTGTTTTGTCTTTTCATTTTCATTATTGTCATTTCCTGCTTTATTTTGAAATCACTAACTTTCCCTCTCATTTCAGATGCACTGCACTTCCTGTCTCCACGCCCCCTGACCTACTTTCCATCTACTCACCTGTGTCTTATTGTAGCTCCGCCCCTGATTGTGTCCACCTGTGTCTCGTTATTCACTCCCTCACCAGTATATAATGTGTCCTCCCTTCCTCATGCTGCCGGTTCGTTGTTGATCCTTCCCGGTGACCTTCGGTCCAGCGGTTTTCCTAGTGTCTGCTCCTTTTTGTTTTTGGATGTGGTTGCCTGTTTTGGCAGCTCTCCTGTGTACTGACCTGTGCTTTAGTAAAGACAAATCCTCTTTTACACTGCCTGTTTGTCTGAGTCGTACATGTCCAGTGTCCTGGCCTTACACATGTACGTCATATACTGTATATATATATATATATATATATATATATATATATATATATATATATTACATGCATACGCACACTCACGTACATATTCATATGTAGTAAAAGCACAGAAAACAAAAAACAAAACAATAAAAACAGACGGGTTGTGTCTCCTCTAACGTGTATATTGTATTTGTATCCAACAATTCTATCTATTTTTTAGCCCAATTATAATCATTGTTAAGTCAAGTGTGTTTAATTTCATACCTTATTGTTTGTAGTTTTCTTTTGTACTGTAACTCCTCATTCTAACTATTTATTCAGGGTGGTTTCCTACATTAAGTCGTTGTCTTATGTCTCAACCACTTTGACCAACGCCTCTGATATTGTCTCCTCATTTCTAACTCTATAGGTTATTCTCTCCGTTTTGACAGTTTCCTCTACGAAGCCAGACCAGAGTGGCTTAAAGTGTAGGAGGCAGACTCGGGAAACATTATCCAGTTGTAAAAAGTGGTGTTTTATTTACAGTGCCACCGTGCTACATGAATATAATAAATATATTACAAAAAAGCAAACCGTTAACTTGACTTTAAGTGTATACAACTCAACAAATACCTTAGATCAGGGGGGTCAGACTCAGTTTCATCCTGGGCCTCATCAGCATCATGGTTCCCCTCAAAGAGGTGGTTGTAATTGTAAGACTATATAAATATATCTACTCATGATCATATTACAAAATTGCCTCTGCATTTGATTATTATCAGTTTTGGTAATAATTTATTTAATAACTATCTCTGAAAGCAGAAGTCTTGAAGGGAGTTGAGAGGGGCAGAACTCTAGTCCAACAGATCAATGAGCTCTGATCTAACGTTCAGTCTGTTAGTGATCAGCAGCTGATCAGCTGAGATCATGTGGTAGATGACAGTGTTTTACCACTGAAGACATACCGGCTGGTCTCCATCAACCACTAACATGGATCCTCTTTCTGGCTCTCATTCATACTTTGTTACGACCCCTTAACTCGGCTGGAGCGCCGCTGCTGGAAACCGGTGATACTGAAACGCTTCAGTGCGCAAATAACAACATCGAGATGCATTGTGGGACATGTAGTTTAAGGACACTGTACTTCTGTGAAGCAGCATAGAATTGTATAAGAATAAGATATTCTTTGCAAGCCCTCATTGGCCACATGAAATGAGGTGCTGGATCTGATTAGGCCCGCGGGCCTGGAGTTTGACACCCCAGCCACATGCACACTCCTACACTCAGGGATCCTCTCCCCTACCAGCCAAAACAGCTGCCTATATAGTCTCCTCATCCCCAAGAGTCACTCTGCAGCAGGCTGTACCACTTTCCTGGGTCGCCCAGACCCTCCTCTGAAAAGAAATCACTGTTTAGTGGGTACTTCCCACTAAAACTGGGAGCACTACACTTCTACTTATCCCTACATCACATACCTTTATAATCATAGTTATTCTGATCACAATACATCACAAAATTACTTTTTCCAAATCAACCTTCCATCCCCCTTAATTGGTCTGCTCCAGTGACATCACTGATGATGTCACTCAATGTAAAAAAAAAAAAAAAAGCAGGAAGTGGCTGGGTGCCTCTTCCTTTTGCCTATGGAGCACATGGTGAGTATGAGAAATGACTAACTTTACTAAACTTAACCAAAACGACACAAACAAACAAACCCGGGATAGAATGTGTCTGCAAGTTACAGTTGATGGACTTATGGCTAAATAATGATTAAACAAGCATGGTTGAATTAATATGAAATATTGCACTGTTGTACATGGGGACAAATGGTGTTTTGTCGCCCACTTTGTGACATGCTTCCTTGTTTCATGGCTGCAGCTCAGAGTATTCGACATAAGTACCAGTCTGTTTCCTGTGTTAATTCAACGGGTGATTTTCCTCTAATAAAAATCGGGTTCAAAACTTGTCATATTAAAGATAACTAAGATATACAAAAGAAGCAAGGAGTTTTTCAAAGGTACATGCAACGAAAGAAGGAAATGTAAGTGTTAACGTTAAGTTAAATGTTAGATGTGTTCATGAATGTTAAGTTAAATGTTAAGTTTAGTTAATGGAAACATTCCTACCCTAACCAGTCAGTCCTGTACGGTTCATAGACTCCTGTATAATGTCAGTTTATTTATAATCTGCTGTTTGGAGGGATTTTCAGTAGAATAAATGCTGATCAATCAGAATAACAGTATGTTTCCTGTAGTGATAAATAGAGGTCACGTCTGACAGTATTTGTTTGGCCCCCAGGAACAATAACCGCTAACTAACTAACTAATTTTGTCAGCAAACACACTGATAGCTGCCGGTCACTAAAAGGGGAAAAGGAGGCCTTCTTTTAACCAATGAAATGATGATTAAATGATACGCTTCCTGTGATTGGTTTGTGTTCACACCAGACATGAACTGCTCCAGAGTTCACTTGACTGGACCTGATGTGCATAGTTGTCACCCAAAGTGCAGATTTTAAGTATTTCCATATCCAAACCATTTTCCCATCACACTGGTGAGAAACAGCTTCTAGAAACATGCACATAAACGATATAATATACTGGATATACAACAAACAAACATAATCAGCTGACATATTTCCACTCTGAGTCACATTAAGACTCGGATACAGAAGTTGTGCTGGAGAAAGCCCCCTGAGACGTCGTCTTCAGTGGGGGAAATGGACCAGAAACCAGCCTGCCAGAGGAATTAATAAGGTTATTACTCATGCTACGCAAACAACAGCACTGAACAAAGACAAATAAGTAACATGAAATAAATGATTATGCAGGAAGGAAACTAAGTGGTAAAGAATGAATTGTAGGTAGCTGTGGTAAATGGTGGTAAATGACCTTCACTGCAGGCGGCTGCAGTCTGAAGAGAGGAAAAGAAAATGTTTCTGTAGATGACAGGCAGCAGAAACGTCAGCCTACACCACAGCAGGGTAAGAGGACACGCCTACCAAAGATATATAATACTAAATTTGACTTGAGGTTTCACAGGGACGCCAACAGCATCCACCTGACCTCCTCCCTGTGGGCGTACTCCTCTCTTTATACTATCACGATTATGTGCGTTACATACGAATTGATTACGTGGGCTATATAGGAAGTAGGCTATAAGATGGATTTTATGACATGATACTGGATTTGTTGAGTTCTCCTTCCAACACAAAAATCTTGACAAATCTTTACCTATACCTGGTTGTACTGAGTGTTTCTTGGATGAGAAACCTTTGCTGTGGTTCTGTATGTGATTCATAGACAAATAAGCTCATAGAATAAACCTCAAACTGAACAAAACACAACAAGAAAGAAAGTGAAGTAGAAACGACATCCTGTTCCTGGCAGGTTGTAACCTCCAGCAGGGACAAATAATGAGAATAAAAGCTCCCGCAGAGCTAAAAACCTTCCCGCGTCTCGCTCCATTATTCAAGGTAAGACCTATTTTAGCTCTGCAGCTAGCCGCGGGGCTCGGCCCGAGCAGGGACTGCAGCCCTGACACGCAGTCAGGTGACGGCGAAAGGACGAATTCGTCCTTGCTGCGCGCACTCGCCGCCGTTAAGCTCTGCACGTATGAGCGGAGGGCGAGCCGGCCCTCGTTTCCTGTCATCTCGTCATTGAAACCTCAAATTACGGCACAGTGGAATTGATGAGCTGTCAGGCGCGACCCTGCAGAGCTGTCAGGGGGCTGACACCCTGAAATGAGCCGGTCGGGGCGAAACGGCAAACAGCTTCATTTCTGAAGGGACTGCCACATTTTGATGGCCGAGGGGCCGCGCACACCCGAAGCTCTTCAGATAATGTATGCAGCCTTAATGTGACTGGGGGAAAGTAAATGAAGGGTTTCACTCTTAATGTGTATACATTTAAATCAGCACCTGATTTTCATGACTTAATATAACACATTAATTGTTCTGAAAGGATCCAGGCAAGAAAGCGACTCACTTGAACACCAAGACGTAAAGGCCATGATAAACAGCATGTCCAGCATATAACAAACTACTGAAATGTAAACATGGCTGTTAAGAAGATGATATGTTGTATTTCTGACAGGTGACAGGTTGTGTTTGGTCTCTCTTTGACGTGAAATGTGAAGATGAAATGCCACTCCGGACATGAAGTTTAAAAATGTCTTTAAAATGAGGAGAGAATAATCAGAAAACTATAAGCAACATCTGTTTTCATCAGGTTTTCTAGTTAAATTTATTCTTAAAATGTGATGTTGATTCTTCAATACATAAATAAAAGTGTGTCTGCACATGCACCACTGTCATGGTGGGTTGAAGTGTGCATTGTTAAGATGTGGTACTGCAGAGGCCTCAGTAGGAGACAACCTCAGATACTACTACAGCTACAGTGTTAGATATCTTTGGGGGTGTTAAAGAAAACTTTGCCCCTAAAATGAACATTTTAACAACAGCAAAAACTATGTGTGAAACATCTGTTAACGCTCACACAACTGCTGCAGTGTAAAACAAGTAGTCATATGCTCAGTACATCTCTAAAATCTAAACGCGTGCACATAAACAGTCATACTTGTGCAGGTGCGCTACTCGTCTGAAGTCTTTTAAATAGTATGTTTTTAGACATAGAAATATCGGAGTAGAACGGGCATTTCCATTCAAATCAACATAGCGGGATGGTCAGAGTGGTGGCCATTTTTATGTGCATCATTGCCATAGCGACCATTGTAGTGGGCTGTCTTCTGCATGGACTGCTAGCAAGTCACGGACTCACTGCTAAATGATGACATTTTGTACTGATGGCGGTAAATCTACACTAAACACAACTATGACATTTTTGTTTTTGCTCCCATTTTTTTATGCGCTGAAGTTAAAGATCCCAGACTTGTTCTCTGTACAATAACAGCCTATTTCTCTCAACTATTGTTCACAAATTTGTCTACTTCTGTTAGTGAGCACTTCTCCTTTGCTGAAATAATCCCTCCACCTCACAGGTGTGGCAGATCAAGATGCTGATTAGACAGCAGGATTACTGCACAGGTGTGCCTTGGCCTGAATTTCCCCCCTGGGGATCAATAAAGTCTTAGACTGTCACAGTAAAAGTCCACTCTAAAATGTGCAGTTTAATCACACAGCACGACCGCAGACCACGTGTAACCACACCAGCCCAGAACCTCCACATCCAGCATCTTCACCTGCAGGATGGTCTGAGACCAGCCACCCATTCACAGATGAATCCCGGTTTTCACCGTACAGGGCAGATGGCAGACGGCGTGTATGGCGTCATGTGGGTGAGCGGTTTGCTGATGTCAGCGTTGTGAATGGAGGGGCCCATGGCGGCGGTGGAGTTATGGTATGGGCAGGCATATGTTATGGACATTTTGAATGCACAGAGATACCGTGACGAGATCCTGAGGCCCGTTGTTGTCCATTCATCCACCGTCATCACCTCATGTTGCAGCAGGATAATCCATGGCCCCATGTTGAAGGATCTGGACTCAGTTCTGGCCCCATGTTGAAGGATCTGGACTCAGTTCCTGGAAGCTGAAAACATCCCAGTTCTTTCATGGCCTGCAGACTCACCGGACACGTCACCCATTGAGCATGTTTGGGATGCTCTGGATCGGCGTATACGACAGCGTGTTCCACTTCCTGCTGATATCCAGCAGCTTCACAGCCATAGAGGAGGAGTGGACCAACATTCCACAGGTCACAATCAATAACCTGATCAGCTCTATGTGGAGGAGATGTGTTGGACTGTGGAGGTTAATGGTGGTCACACTAGATACTGACTGGTTCTCTGACCCCCCGTTCAGGGACTAATACTGTAAATGTGTCAGATAAAAATGCATATTTAAGAGTGGACTTTTATTGTGACAGTCTCAGGCTCACCTGTCAATAATCCTGCTGTCTGATCAGCATCTTGATATGCCACCTGAGAGGTGGATGGATTATTTCAGCAAAGGAGAAGTGCTCACTAACAGATTTAGACTAATTAGTGATCAATATTTGAGAGAAATAGGCCTTTAGTGGACCTGAGATCTTTGACTTCAGCACATAAAAAATGGGAGCAGAAACAAGTGTTGCGTTTATGTTTTTGTTCAGTGTATTTGTTTTATATATATATATATATATACATACATATATACATACATTATATATATATATATATATGTGTATGTATATATATATGTATGTATGTATATATATTTATATATGTATATATATGTATGTATGTATGTATGTATGTATATGTATGTATGTATGTATATATATATAAAAAAAAAAAAAAAAAAAAAATATATATATATATATATATATATATATATATATATATATATATATATATACACTACATGGATTCTTTTTTGTACACGTTGTGAGATCAGATTTGTGGATTAAATATGACTTTATTAAGATTTTCTTCATGGTATCATGCAAATTGAGTCCACAAGGTGATTTTCTTGTGCATCAAGAATCACGAATAAAGACAATTTAATTAAAATATGCTCCAATTTACCATGACGCTGTGCTCAGTAACGGAATAGACTGATGATTTAGTCTGTAAACCGTCTGAATTATATCTTGGACTCACTTGAAGGAAAATGTTATTACATTTTGCTGAGTACCAACATTATTCCCTGTACAAAATGTTGTTTGCTGAGTTTCAGCTTCATCTGTCGTTCTGGAGCAACTTCCTGTCTGAAGCTCCAGCGATGTGGGAACTGCAACTTTACAATTTCAGTAATTTCTCAGTTAGGACGCCCTACTTATGAGGACAAATAAAGGGCATGTTGAATAATAGCCGGCTGCTACTGGTACTTGATAGCATTCAGTGTGGGGAAGGATTTCAGTAATTCTCCTTTCCTGGGAATCAGCAGGAAAAAAAAGCTACAGTGGAGACGAAAAGGAGGTAAAAATAGACTGACTAGCAATGAGGCAACTTTCCTCTCGCCTGGAGCCATGCGTGAGTCAAAGTGGGGGCTGCTTCTCCTCATAAGGACCTCTTGCAGCTCCTCAAGGTTTAGGAGGGAATAATTTCACCCGATCTAATCCGCGTCCAGTGAGCTCTGACAGGCCTCGGCCCTGCTTCTCGGATAAGCAAAACTGGGGCGAGATACTCTCACACAGCGGGGGATGCTGGAGCCTCCGACGTGAACATTTCCTTCTCCAATAGTCTGTCTACATTTTGGGCATTTTGATGACACTCTGAATTAATCTCGCTGTAACCAGAGTCCCCTGGGCATGACAGTGAGCACAGATCTGTGGAGGATGATTGTTCAAACACCTCTGGGGAGCTCTCATGATTAATTTGAAGTTTACTGTTTATGATTAACAAGTCAGGGCCTGCGAGCTTCGGATTAGATTTATGATCAAATTATATCGCCGAGAATATTATTTACATTTTAGTTTGTAAATTGATGCTCTTGCCCAGGGTGATTTACACTGAGCTGCAGAATAAACTGCAAATTAAAGATTAGCAACATTACAAATCAGAAGTAGAGCAGCAGCCAAAACCACACGGCCCTGAAAGCAAATGTCAGACGGTGGACTCAGAATGATGATGGTGCATAACATGATCAGACTGAACGTGAGCTGAATTTAAGAGCCACCTGCATACAAAGTCAACTGATGGGAGACTCTCCAAACTAGTGTGAGACACGCAGAAATGCTAAATGCCTTGCACATTATCGTGGTATTTATACATCTTTTCGTGTGAATGGGTTAGTTAATGTCAATACATTCTGTAGCTAAATAGCTTTTTGTTAGAGAGTAAACACACTTCTACTGCAATTCGATTATTTCAAAAATAAAACGCTGAGACGGTTTCTAACAGAACAGTGTCTATGTTTTATATCAGTAATGTTCAGCAGTGTAATGTAATTTTGTGAATGGCCCTGCTGCAAATGTTTGTCTTGTGCCCTCACCCCCAAAAACAAGGACACACCTACACCGCCATGGAGAGGTTCACCACTAACTCCCACCCTGAAAACCAGTCTGCGATCCGATCAGACCGAATCAATCTACTTTGACAGCCTGCTCTGGACTCGGCCGCCAGATATCATCAGACAGATTACAGTAGCTGCATCTTTTCCAGCATATGTGAGGTAACAATGACGCTGCTGTAGATTTAGTTCATCCTACGAGCAACAGGACTGTGTGAAAGGGTCAATACAGGAGAGGACCCAGCCACAACAGTAACGCTGCAAAAAATCACCTTATGTGGGCCCTGGTTTTCTTATTTTTTATTGTTGTTCTGTGTCTCTGTCATTGTTTTGTCTCTGTCATTGAGTTGTGTCTTTGTAGTAATTTTGTGTGTCTTTGTGGTTGTTTAGCGTCTCTTTGTGGTTGTTTAGTGTCTCTGTGGTTGTTTAGGGTCTCTTTGTGGTTGTTTAGCGTCTCTTTGTGGTTGTTTAGTGTCTCTGTGGTTGTTTAGGGTCTCTTTGTGGTTGTTTAGTGTCTCTTAGTGTCTCTTTGTGGTTGTTTAGTGTCTCTGTGGTTGTTTAGGGTCTCTTTGTGGTTGTTTAGCGTCTCTCTGTGGTAGTTTAGTGTCTCTGTGGTTGTTTAGTGTCTCTTTGTGGTTGTTTAGTGTCTCTTTGTGGTTGTTTAGTGTCTCTTTGTGGTTGCTTAGTGTCTCTTTGTGGTTGTTTAGCGTCTCTTTGTGGTTGCTTAGTGTCTCTTTGTGGTTGTTTAGTGTCTCTTTGTGGTTGTTTAGTGTCTCTGTGGTTGTTTAGTGTCTCTGTGGTTGTTTAGTGTCTCTTTGTGGTTGTTTAGCGTCTCTTTGTGGTTGTTTAGTGTCTCTGTGGTTGTTTAGTGTCTCTTTGTGGTTGTTTAGTGTCTCTGTGGTTGTTTTGTGGTTGTTTAGCGTCTCTGTGGTTGTTTAGTGTCTCTCTGTGGTTGTTTAGCGTCTCTTTGTGGTTGTTTAGCGTCTCTTTGTGGTTGTTTAGCGTCTCTTTGTGGTTGTTTAGTGTCTCTTTGTGGTTGTTTAGCGTCTCTGTGGTTGTTTAGCGTCTCTTTGTGGTTGTTTAGTGTCTCTTTGTGGTTGTTTAGTGTCTCTTTGTGGTTGTTTAGTGTCTCTGTGGTTGTTTAGCGTCTCTTTGTGGTTGTTTAGTGTCTCTGTAGTTGTTTAGTGTCTCTTTGTGGTTGTTTAGTGTCTCTTTGTGGTTGCTTAGTGTCTCTTTGTGGTTGTTTAGTGTCTCTTTGTGGTTGTTTAGTGTCTCTGTGGTTGTTTAGTGTCTCTGTGGTTGTTTAGTGTCTCTTTGTGGTTGTTTAGCGTCTCTTTGTGGTTGTTTAGTGTCTCTGTGGTTGTTTAGTGTCTCTTTGTGGTTGTTTAGTGTCTCTGTGGTTGTTTTGTGGTTGTTTAGCGTCTCTGTGGTTGTTTAGTGTCTCTTTGTGGTTGTTTAGTGTCTCTTTGTGGTTGTTTAGTGTCTCTTTGTGGTTGTTTAGCGTCTCTGTGGTTGTTTAGCGTCTCTTTGTGGTTGTTTAGTGTCTCTTTGTGGTTGTTTAGTGTCTCTTTGTGGTTGTTTAGCGTCTCTGTGGTTGTTTAGCGTCTCTTTGTGGTTGTTTAGTGTCTCTTTGTAGTTGTTTAGTGTCTCTTTGTGGTTGTTTAGTGTCTCTGTGGTTGTTTAGCGTCTCTTTGTGGTTGTTTAGTGTCTCTTTGTAGTTGTTTAGCGTCTCTCTGTGGTTGTTTAGTGTCTCTTTGTGGTTGTTTAGTGTCTCTTTGTGGTTGCTTAGTGTCTCTTTGTGGTTGTTTAGTGTCTCTTGTGGTTGTTTAGTGTCTCTTTGTGGTTGTTTAGTGTCTCTTTGTGGTTGTTTAGCGTCTCTTTGTGGTTGTTTAGCGTCCCTGTGGTTGTTTAGTGTCCCTTTGTGGTTGTTTAGTGTCTCTTTGTGGTTGTTTAGTGTCTCTTTGTGGTTGTTTAGTGTCTCTGTGGTTGTTTAGTGTCTCTGTGGTTGTTTTGTGGTTGTTTAGCGTCTCTGTGGTTGTTTAGTGTCTCTGTGGTTGTTTAGTGTCTCTCTGTGGTTGTTTAGTGTCTCTCTGTGGTTGTTTAGTGTCTCTGTGGTTGTTTTGTGGTTGTTTAGCGTCTCTGTGGTTGTTTAGTGTCTCTCTGTGGTTGTTTAGCGTCTCTCTGTGGTTGTTTAGCGTCTCTTTGTGGTTGATTAGCGTCTCTTTGTGGTTGTTTAGCGTCTCTGTGGTTGTTTAGCGTCTCTTTGTGGTTGTTTAGCGTCTCTTTGTGGTTGTTTAGCGTCTCTTTGTGGTTGTTTAGTGTCTCTTTGTGGTTGTTTAGTGTCTCTGTGGTTGTTTAGCGTCTCTTTGTGGTTGTTTAGCGTCTCTTTGTGGTTGTTTAGTTTAGTGTCTCTTTGTGGTTGTTTAGTGTCTCTTTGTGGTTGTTTAGTGTCTCTGTGGTTGTTTAGCGTCTCTTTGTGGTTGTTTAGCGTCTCTTTGTGGTTGTTTAGTTTAGTGTCTCTTTGTGGTTGTTTAGTTTAGTGTCTCTTTGTGGTTGTTTAGTGTCTCTTTGTGGTTGTTTAGTGTCTCTGTGGTTGTTTAGTGTCTCTGTGGTTGTTTTGTGGTTGTTTAGCGTCTCTGTGGTTGTTTAGTGTCTCTGTGGTTGTTTAGTGTCTCTCTGTGGTTGTTTAGTGTCTCTCTGTGGTTGTTTAGTGTCTCTGTGGTTGTTTTGTGGTTGTTTAGTGTCTCTGTGGTTGTTTAGCGTGTCTCTGTGGTTGTTTAGCGTCTCTCTGTGGTTGTTTAGCGTGTCTTTGTGGTTGTTTAGTGTCTTTGTGGTTGTTTAGCGTCTCTGTGATTGTTTAGCGTCTCTTTGTGGTTGTTTAGCGTCTCTGTGGTTGTTTAGCGTATCTTTGTGGTTGTTTAGCGTCTCTTTGTGGTTGTTTAGCGTCTCTCTGTGGTTGTTTAGCGTCTCTTTGTGGTTGTTTAGCGTCTCTTCGTGGTTGTTTAGCGTCTCTGTGGTTGTTTAGCGTCTCTTTGTGGTTGTTTAGCGTCTCTTTGTGGTTGTTTAGCGTCTCTTTGTAGTTGTTTAGTGTCTCTTTGTAGTTGTTTAGCGTCTCTTTGTGGTTGTTTAGCGTCTCTTTGTGGTTGTTTAGCGTCTCTTTGTGGTTGTTTAGTGTCTCTGTGGTTGTTTAGCGTCTCTTTGTGGTTGTTTAGCGTCTCTTTGTGGTTGTTTAGTGTCTCTCTGTGGTTGTTTAGTGTCTCTCTGTGGTTGTTTAGTGTCTCTTTGTGGTTGTTTAGTGTCTCTGTGGTTGTTTAGTGTCTCTTTGTGGTTGTTTAGCGTCTCTTTGTGGTTGTTTAGCGTCTCTCTGTGGTTGTTTAGTGTCTCTCTGTGGTTGTTTAGTGTCTCTTTGTGGTTGTTTAGTGTCTTTGTGGTTGTTTAGTGTCTCTGTGGTTGTTTAGTGTCTCTGTGGTTGTTTAGTGTCTCTTTGTGGTTGTTTAGTGTCTCTTTGTGGTTGTTTAGCGTCTCTTTGTGGTTGTTTAGTGTCTCTTTGTGGTTGTTTAGCGTCTCTGTGGTTGTTTAGAAAGAAAGAAAGAAAGAAAGATATTCCTTTATTAGTCCCACAGTGGGGAAATTCAGTTTTACACTCTGTTTTTCACACACAGTACATATACATGTCAATGGAGAGATATCAGAGTGAGGGGGCTGCTCCTGACAAGCACCCAGAGCAGTTGGGGGTTTGGTGCCTTGCTCAGGGGCACCTCGGCAGTGCCCAAGAGGTAAACTGGCACCTCTCCAGCAACCAGTTGGTCTTGGTCCATGGGGGTCTTGAACCCGTGACGTCCGCGTCCTAACCCAAGTCCTTACAGACTGAGCTACTGCCACCTCTCTGTGGTTGTTTAGCGTCTCTTTGTGGTTGTTTAGTGTCTCTTTGTGGTTGTTTAGTGTCTCTTTGTGGTTGTTTAGTGTCTCTCTGTGGTTGTTTAGTGTCTCTCTGTGGTTGTTTAGTGTCTCTGTGGTTGTTTAGTGTCTCTGTGGTTGTTTAGCGTCTCTTTGTGGTTGTTTAGTGTCTCTTTGTGGTTGTTTAGTGTCTCTGTGGTTGTTTAGCGTCTCTTTGTGGTTGTTTAGTGTCTCTTTGTGGTTGTTTAGTGTCTCTGTGGTTGTTTAGCGTCTCTTTGTGGTTGTTTAGTGTCTCTGTGGTTGTTTAGTGTCTCTGTGGTTGTTTAGTGTCTCTTTGTGGTTGTTTAGTGCTGTTTTTAGTCTCTGTGGTTGTTTAGTGTCTCTTTGTGGTTGTTTAGTGTCTCTGTGGTTGTTTAGCGTCTCTTTGTGGTTGTTTAGTGTCTCTGTGGTTGTTTAGCGTCTCTTTGTGGTTGTTTAGTGTCTCTGTGGTTGTTTAGTGTCTCTCTGTGGTTGTTTAGTGTCTCTGTGGTTGTTTGGTGTCTCTGTGGTTGTTTGGTGTCTCTTTGTGGTTGTTTAGTGTTTCTGTGGTTGTTTAGTGTCTCTGTGGTTGTTTAGTGTCTCGGTGGTTGTTTAGTGTCTCTGTGGTTGTTTAGTGTCTCTTTGTGGTTGCTTAGTGTCTCTTTGTGGTTGTTTAGCGTCTCTGTGGTTGTTTAGTGTCTCTTTGTGGTTGTTTAGTGTCTCTGTGGTTGTTTAGTGTCTCTGTGGTTGTTTAGTGTCTCTTTGTGGTTGTTTAGTGTCTCTTTGTGGTTGCTTAGTGTCTCTTTGTGGTTTTTTAGTGTCTCTTTGTGGTTGTTTAGTGTCTCTCTGTGGTTTTTTAGTGTCTCTTTGTGGTTTTTTAGTGTCTCTGTGGTTGTTTAGTGTCTCTGTGGTTGTTTAGTGTCTCTTTGTGGTTGTTTAGTGTCTCTTTGTGGTTGCTTAGTGTCTCTTTGTGGTTGTTTAGTGTCTCTGTGGTTGTTTAGTGTCTCTTTGTGGTTGTTTAGTGTCTCTTTGTGGTTGTTTAGCGTCTCTGTGGTTGTTTAGTGTCTCTTTGTGGTTGTTTAGCGTCTCTTTGTGGTTGTTTAGCGTCTCTTTGTGGTTGTTTAGTGTCTCTTTGTGGTTGTTTAGTGTCTCTCTGTGGTTGTTTAGTGTCTCTTTGTGGTTGTTTAGTGTCTCTTTGTGGTTGCTTAGTGTCTCTTTGTGGTTGCTTAGTGTCTCTTTGTGGTTGTTTAGTGTCTCTTTGTGGTTGTTTAGTGTCTCTGTGGTTGTTTAGTGTCTCTTTGTGGTTGCTTAGTGTCTCTTTGTGGTTGTTTAGTGTCTCTTTGTGGTTGTTTAGTGTCTCTTTGTGGTTGTTTAGTGTCTCTTTGTGGTTGTTTAGTGTCTCTGTGGTTGTCATTGTCGTAGTTGTGGGGTGTTGGGTGGCCCTGTCCAGTAGTCCATACAGTATCCGGGTTAATTCAAGTTTCATTGAAGTGTGTTGAGTAAAAGAAAGGACAGAAAAAGAAGAATGCAGCATGAAACAGAAGGAGGGATGAGAGAAAAGGTAAAGAATCTGAGGAGAGAAACATGGAGAGAGGGATGGACAGAGAGCGGAAATGCTGGAAATAGGGATAAAGGAGACGAGGAGCGTGGGATGGGAAAGACGGTTGAGACAAGGAGAGGGGCGCGCGCAGAGGTGACTGTGACGTCAAACCGGAGCCAGCTGACTGGCTCGCTCCAGTGTTCCTCTCTGACCAGCCTCGCGCTCTCTGCACATCCACTCCACGCGGCTGCTGCTGCTGCCGCTGCACGCCCTTCTGAGCACCGAGGAGGACGAGAAGGACACGAAGAAGGGAGACCAGGAGGACTCCGCGGAGAGACGGCTCACCGGAGGAGAGGGAGGACCCGGAGGAGGAGCAGGAAGGATTCTCCGTTCTCATCCTGCAGACTCGCAGCACGGGGACATACAGGACATCGTCTTTCCTGGACACCTTCCGTGGACACGAGCTGCTTTTCCTCCTCGGAGAGATAACCGAGTGGGATTGTGACGGAGGACCGTTGTGTGTCTTGGCACCGCTCCCCGCCTTCTCACCGCCCCCCCACCCCAACCAGGTGTTGCATTCAAGCGCGAGCCCCTTGTGTTGATGGAGAGACTCGAGAAGGAGGGTTGATCCGCGCTGCGGAGCACGAGCACTCGACTCTGATCCTGTCTGCGAGCCTCTTCACCAAAAACAAGTTGACAATCCTGAATCAGCTCTGGCTCCACAGACGGGTCCAGTTAACGGAGTCCGGCCCCCGCTGTTGGCTGCTGACCTCATCGGACTTCTCTTTTTGTGGCATTGTTGATGAACGTTACAGAAAACAGGATTTAACGTGATTTGTGCTTTTTTTGCTCTGCAGTGGCACGCGCAAGGAAAAGAGAGGCTAAGTAAACGGACCCAGCTGTGCCAAACGACGCGCGACTCATTTTGGGGGGTTTAATTTAAAGACATCTCCCGCGTCTCCCGACACCGCGTGCACCCCAAAACCCCCACATTGTTTTTCACGGATTCCGGCTCTCCGTGGCGCCGCGGCACCCTGATGGTGCGGACGGTCGGCGCACGGTGGCTCGAGCTGCCGCTTGGACACGCAACACGGAGACACGGTGCGTGATGATGATGATGATGATGATGATGATGATGGTGGTGGTGGTGCGCGGTTAATCCGGGAGATGCTTTTCCACTCGAGTCGGATTTATGTCCTGTTTCTTCAGTGGAATCAGTCGCGTGACGATGACAGCCATCTGCGCTTTACCCCGTGCCGTGCTCACCGCAACCCAACAGAGAAGCACGCACCCCCGGTTCGATGCGCACGAGAGGACGTCTTCTCCCCAAAACCGCTGAGATAAGTCACAACCGGGAAGGGAGGGGTAACACTAACCGACACAACCGATAGGAGAAGAAAACAACAACAGCAACAAGCGGCAGCCGCGATGGAGCTGTCCGAGGTCCGGTGCTCCAGCGCGAGCGAGGAGCTGTACACCATCAACAAGACCCCGAGCAGCAGCAACAACAGCAACAGCAGCGGCAGCGCGCGACCCAAACGGCTGCTGTGGCAGAATGCGGTGCGGCACATCACCGAGCAGCGGTTCATCCACGAGCAGGGCGGGGGAGGCGGAGGAGGGGTGAAGGGCATCGGGCCGGACGAGCCCTACGACCCGAGCCAGGACGCGCGGAAGCATTCGGCGGGCCGGGCGTCGGTGGGAGACCGGCACAACAACGGCGGGACCAAGGTGTTCCCGGAGCGCGCCAGCAGCGACTTGGGCTTCCTGCAGATAGACTGCGCGCCGAGCAACTCCGACTTCTTCCTGAACTGGGGCTACACGTACCGGGGCGTCATCTTCCCCACGCTGCGGAACGCCTTCAAGTCCCGCGACCTGGAGCGGCTTTACCAGCGTTACTTTCTGGGCCAGAGGCGCAAGTCGGTGGTGGTGATGAACATCCTGGACGTGGTGACCAAGCTCACCCTGCTGGTGCTGCACCTCACCCTGGCCTCCTCCCCGATGGACCCGATCAAAGGGACGCTCCTGGGCTTCTTCACGGGCATCGAAGTCGTTATTTGTGCCTTAGTGGTGGTGCGAAAGGACACCACGTCGCACAGCTACCTGCAGTACAGCGGCGTGGTCACCTGGGTGGCCATGGCCACGCAGATCCTGGCCGCCGGGCTGGGCTACGGGCTGCTGGGTGACGGGGTGGGGTACGTGCTCTTCACCCTGTTCGCCACCTACAGCATGCTGCCGCTGCCGCTCACCTGGGCCATCCTGGCCGGCCTGTTCACCTCGGGGCTCCACATCCTGGTCCAGATGCTCATCTCCCAGAATGCACAGCTCTCTACCAACCAGGTAAGCCCCCACCTGTCTGCGTCTTCTCCATTCATCCCGCCCTTTCTCCCCTCTTCCACCCATTCTCCTCCTCCATTCACATTCTTCCTCCCTGCATCCTTCCCTAATCCCCCTCTCCTCTCCTCCCTTCTCCTCCCCCATCTTCCTCTACTCCCCTCTCTTCTCCTGCTTTATTGACCCCCTCCTCCTTTTCCTCATATTCCTCCTCTTCTCCACCTTCCCCCTCCTCAGTCTCCCCTTTGCCTCTTTTCTTTGCTTCCAAATTTTCTCTCCTCTCCTCCTTTCTTCTTCTCTACCCATCCTCCTTTACTAATCCTCCTCTCCTATTCTCCTCTTTATCTCATCCCCCACCTTCATCCACTCTCCCCTCTCCCGTCCTGTTTTATTGACCTTCTCCTCTTTAACCTCCTAATGCTCCTCTTTTCCATCTTCCCTCTCCTCAGTCTCTCCTTTGTGGCTACCCTTTGCCTCCTCTTCTTGCCTCCTAATTTTCTTTCCTCTCCATCCTTCTCCATTCACCTTTCCTACCCCTTGCATCCTTCCCTAATCCTCCTCTCCTCTCTTCTTTATCTCACCCCCCACCTCCTCATCTTTCGCTTTCTCCCCTCCTATCTCCCCTTTGCAGCCTCCTCTCCTTGCCTCTGACATCTCTCTCCTCTCCTCCTCACTTTATCGTTAGCTTCCTCTTCACATCCTCTTCTTCTCCTTTGTTCCTCCTTCAAATTCCTGTCTCCACTGAATCCTCTTTCCTCTCTTTCTCCTGTCCAGTGTCTCCATCTTCCTCTCATTTTCTTCTCTCTTCCATCCTGCTCTCTCTGTCTCCCTTTCCTCATCACTTCACCTCCTCTCCTCCTTTTTCATCTTATACCACCTTCCTCCTCTCTCCATCCCTTCTTGTACTCCTCTCTTCCATCTATCAGCCCTTCCCTTTTCTCTTTCACCATCTTCCTCTTGCTCTCCTCCTGCTCTTCTACCATCCTCTGCCTCAACCATTTTCTCCTTTATTGATCTCCTCCACATTGCCTCCCCTTCTCCCTCCCTCCTCCTCCGTCTCTCTACTATTCTGCTTGTTTTGGCTCATCAGTGCCTCTTTCCAGAAACTTCCAGACTTGTTGATAAATGTCTGCAGAGTGCTGCCTGATGAGATGCTGCTGTTTACTGAAACTCTCGGCTGTGAGAGAACTCCGACTGCTTTTCAGCACGATTTTTTTGCTTGATTCTGATCATAAAAACTCAAACTGGGCAGCGTTTATTTGCAGCGCTGTCCTTGTCAGTGAAACTACATGTGGCTTGTGTTATTGTGTGTGTGAGCAGGTGTTAAGTTGTTGGTTCACCTGTTCTGTTTGTGAGGATGTTGATGTTGTCCTGATTGGTGCTGAATTTATGTTTCAGTTGTTTTGGTGACAGAAATTCTGGTCCAACTGGTCCAAGGTTTCAGCACCAGGAGCTGTCCAACACACACACACACACACACACACACACACACACACACACACACACACACACACACACACACACACACACACACCTGCAGCTCAGAATAGGTTCAGCCCCCCCACTGGTGGATATTAAAATCAAACCAGCTTGTCTCTCTAGGTAATGCACCGCAGAACTGGACCAATTAATTAATTAAAATAAATACATTTATTTTCATTTAATTAATTAACCAAAATGTTCATGAAAGTGGGGCTGCACGGTGCTGCGTTCACTGTTCCCTGTTCACCGTCAGGAGAGGTACTGTAGCAGCCACGGTGCTGCGTTCACTGTCCCCTGTTCACCGTCAGGGTTGTTACTGTAGCAGCCACGGTGCTGCATTCACTGTCCCCTGTTCACCGTCAGGAGAGGTACTGTAGCAGCCACGGTGCTGCGTTCACTGTCCCCTGTTCACCATCAGGAGAGGTACTGTAGCAGCCACGGTGCTGCGTTCACTGTCCCCTGTTCACCGTCAGGGTTGTTACTGTAGCAGCCACGGTGCTGCGTTCACTGTCCCCTGTTCACCGTCAGGGTTGTTACTGTAGCAGCCACGGTGCTGCGTTCACTGTCCCCTGTTCACCGTCAGGGTTGTTACTGTAGCAGCCACGGTGCTGCGTTTACTGTCGTGGACCTGTGTGTGTTTGTGCTACGCTAGCAGCTGCTAACTGGTGGCGTTGCCGGTGGCTTCCTGCCTGCTGTAGTGTAACTTCAGCAAGTTTCCGACAGACCATGTGTGTGTGTGCGCGTGTAACTGATAGCATTAACGAGTTCAAGTACTGTTGGTTATCGGTGTAGGAGCCAAATACTTAATTTCAGAATATGGTGGATTTTGTTTGCTGCCCCATCAGATATTAAATTGATTTAATCATTTCTGATTTAGTAATTAAGTTTTTCACTATATTAAATTTGACCAGATCCAATATGGAGTCCCCCTGTCTTCGCGGATTTCTGCTAGTATCACTATATCAGGGTGTGGAGCCATAGCTCGTATGGGCTAAGTAAGTTTTTGTTTCTTGCAAGTTATAAGTAAAGCAGAGGGCCTGTTGTAAATATATACGTTGATTTCATATTAAATATTGTTTGTAGTTGGAAACGTGGTTCATCGTGTTTTTGACTGCAATCCCAAGGACGTCAAACTGCGTCAACCGGGAGCCTCGAGGCAAGATTGGACTGGCTTTATATTCAGTTCAACAGTTAATTATTAACATCCCTGGTCTGAAGCTACCCTTAAAACCAGCCAGGTTCCCATCCTTTTGTGGACCCCCTTACAGAGGGCCACGGACCCTTAGGGGTCCCTGAACTCCACTTTGATTCTCTGACAGCGTATCTCCTGTGTGGCTCTGGACTAGTGATAGGACTGACACTATATACTGTATCAGTATACTATATACTGTATCAGTATACTATATACTGTATCAGTATACTATATACTGTATCAGTATACTATATACTGCAGGTGATGGCTGTTCAATCTAAAAGCTTTTTGATTGGATCACGTAGCTGCACACTTGACAGATTATAGTTTGTGCTGCTGAAATGTTCAGTAGTGACTCCATCTTGCTGTCATGACTAAAAGTGTTTTGAAGTGACTTTTAAAACCTCCGGCGAGCAGCTCTCCAAGTTAACAACATAATTATCAACCACTGAAAAGCTTTTTTATTTCTCCCTTTGAATCATTTGTCCTGTTTGGTTTGAAGGTAAACAGACAGATGAATTACTGAGCTGCAGGTTTAAAGTCATCATCCTCGGCCTGCTGCTGGTTTAAATTGAACGTTTTCTTGATTTGCTCAGTGATGACAAACTGTGCAGAGTGTTTGTGTGTTCTGATCTCACCTGAAGTGGATCAATGAATATGTTAAAATCAGAAGCGACTGACGATGTTTATCTTCTTTAGTGTGATAAAAAGGCTCAGCGTTTATTTCCAAATGTACTTGAGTACAGTGCATAGCTCATTTCAGAGTTCAGGACTGCATGTCAACATTAAACTCTTCACCTCAGCAGTTCTGGTAAATACTGAAATAATTTAACATGATTTCTCATTGACTTTGAAAACATCATTTAGAGTCAAATGTTGTAGCCTACCTGCATCAATCTGGTGCACTTTGAGAGCTAACAGAGGAGGCTAAATCCATGAAGGACTTTGTGCTCTTAATAAATAATTCAGTGGTAAACACAACATTATCGTTAAAATGCAGATTATAACATTAAAAACAAATCTTACTGTGTCTCATCATACAAAGTCGGGACATATGGCTGTCCACGGTGAGGTTTTGAGTCATGTTGGTGCAGTTGTTGTTATAGTCACAAGCAGAAAACTCCAGAAATACTCCAGAAACTTCACATACTGCAGCTTAAACCCGGTGAAAGTACACTGGGCATGCTCAGTGCACAACATGCTGCCTGACGATGAACAGAGCCTCATCCTTCTGCCGTTGTCACGCCGAATCCCATCATGCTTCACTTCTGAGTGTCAACTGACGCCGCCGACCCTCTGCGTGTCTGTACAGATGACTGTAGATGTGATGCGGCCGACTGTATGCTGCGCTGTGAGTCTCTTGTTGTGTAGCTCTGGGGGGATTTCCCAGCTTCCCTTGTGTGGTTGAGCTGCGCTGCTCCGCCCGCAGAGGAAAGGTCGGAGGTCGGCGCTGCTGTTAGCTCGATTCGAGAGTCTGACACTTTGCTTTGCAGCGAGTGACTGCAGTGTTTCAGCATGTAGATCAATAAAAGCTCTGGTATCTGAACAGTGATTCAGCTTGTTTTCAGTCCTTAAAAGCTTTTCCATTTGCTGCTCTAAACATTCGCTGTCTGGTTGCTTGTTCTCTGTCGAGGTGGTATCCGACACCACCAGTATACGGTAATACTATAGGAACAGCTGTCAGAGTGTCAGAGTGCTGACTTGACTATGACTTGATCCAAACTGACTGGGACTATCATAAAGTGAGCATGTCTGTAAAGGGGAGACTGATGGGGACCCAGAGAACCCATTTACATCCACACATCTGGAGGTCAGAGGTCAAGTCTGGAGCCTCATTTAACCTCCTTCACTACCAGCTAGTCTGACCTGGTTGGTACTGATGGATCCATCAGGTTCTCTAGTTTCAGATGAGACCAGGATGTAGTAGTAGTAGTAGTAGTAGTATTCTGACCTGGTTGGTACTGATGGATCCATCAGGTTCTCTAGTTTCAGATGAGACCAGTATGTAGTAGTAGTAGTAGTAGTAGTAGTAGTAGCAGTAGTAGTAGTCTGACCTGGTTGGTACCGATGGATCCATCAGGTTCTCTAGTTTCAGATGAGACCAGTATGTAGTACTAGTAGTAGTAGTAGTAGTAGTAGTAGTAGTAGTAGCAGTAGTAGTAGTCTGACCTGGTTGGTACTGATGGATCCATCAGGTTCTCTAGTTTCAGATGAGACCAGGATGTAGTAGTAGTAGTAGTAGTAGTAGTATTCTGACCTGGTTGGTACTGATGGATCCATCAGGTTCTCTAGTTTCAGATGAGACCAGGATGTAGTAGTAGTAGTAGGTAGTAGTAGTCTGACCTGGTTGGTACTGATGGATCCATCAGGTTCTCTAGTTTCAGATGAGACCAGGATGTAGTGAGTAGTAGTAGTAGTAGTAGTAGTAGTAGTAGTCTGACCTGGTTGGTACTGATGGATCCATCAGGTTCTCTAGTTTCAGATGAGACCAGGTAGTAGTAGTAGTAGTAGTAGTAGTAGTAGTAGTAGTAGTAGTAGTAGTAGTAGTAGTCTGACCTGGTTGGTACCGATGGATCCATCAGGTTCTCTAGTTTCAGATGAGACCAGTATGTAGTAGTAGTAGTAGTAGTAGTAGTAGTAGTAGTAGTCTGACCTGGTTGGTACTGATGGATCCATCAGGTTCTCTGGTTTCAGATGAGACCAGGATGTAGTAGTAGTAGTAGTAGTAGTAGTAGTAGTGAGTCTGACCTGGTTGGTACCGATGGATCCATCAGGTTCTCTGGTTTCAGATGAGACCAGTATGTAGTAGTAGTAGTAGTAGTAGTAGTAGTAGTAGTAGTAGTAGTCTGACCTGGTTGGTACTGATGGATCCATCAGGTTCTCTGGTTTCAGATGAGACCAGGATGTAGTAGTAGTAGTAGTAGTAGTAGTAGTAGTAGTAGTCTGACCTGGTTGGTACTGATGGATCCATCAGGTTCTCTGGTTTCAGATGAGACCAGGATCTTCACTCTAGCTTTAAAACTGAGCTGCTACAACCTAAAAATCACAGGTTGCTTTAACATGTTAAAGAAATCACTCGCATTTGCTTTAACATGTTATTGCGTTAACTTTCACAGCTCTAGAAATAACATGAAATTTGTTCAGATGAAATTGAACGTAAACATCGATCAGCGTGACTTTGCTCATTAGTGTCTTCCATTTTTATTTACAAAAATACGACAAAATAAACAAATTAAAGTTAAAATGCAGTTTATAACCAACAGTGACACTTAAAATGTGTCATTTTGTCTTGAGTGAAATCAACCTCAGGTTGAAAAGCAACACATTTTGTGTCTTGTTTGTTGGAAAGACAAAAAGAGGGTTGTTGAAAAGCATCCTGGGAACTGCAGGAAAACATGACCTGGTTTCACAGGACAGTCTATAAATACCACGACATTACACATTCTATGCATTTTAACCTTTTCGCATGTCATTTGTACGCCACTCAAATGTCTGCAGTTAGGATTTATGCAAGAAAAGTACTTAGTTAGGTTAAGGGAAAACATCATGATAGGGCGTAAAATAAGCAAGTAAATTAAGCTGAATACATGCAGAAACAACGTAACCCAACTATGGAAAACACGTCACAAACGTCACTGAAAACATGACAGACATCATAACATAACTCCTAAAACAAACACCGTCAGTCTGCATCAGTCTCCTGGTTAAAACCTGTCAACCATAAGTAGTTTCTCGCTTTTTATGCTACGTCACTAACCCTGGCATTTATGTATTTATTTTAGGTCATTTTTAGCTCATATGTCTATATGTTTAGGTCAGCTGGGCTAAATGTGACAAAATCATCTCATATACGACCAACTGTAATTGTTAATCCTTCGATCTTCTCTATTAGTGCAGAGACAAGTTGTGCTGAAGACCGTTAAACACAGTTAAAAACCTGTTTTGTGAAACTACTATTGCTGAGGTTGAGAATGAGCGTTACAATCATGAAATATTATTGTTTTTAGATGTTTAGGTAACGTATAATGTTTAAATGTGGAATTCAGATTTCTAAAAAGATTCACTTTTCGACCAGTTTTTGCCCCGTTTTAACCCAGATACCTCCAAATACCATGCAAATCACCAAGTCCATGATGAACATTACAAGCTATGATCATTAAACAGCTGAACAAAGAATCGATCAATTAAAAGTTTTTTTTTCCTACATAATATCCTGTCAAAAGACACATTCTTCATTTAAATGTCAGTGATGAGTCCATTAAATAGCTTCCACTGGTGCTGTGATACGTCTTAGCGTGTGTCATTATTATAAGTATTAACTCGATGCAAACTGGTGTTGGCGGGGGGATTATTTTAGCATCGCGTGTTGGTATTAGTCGACCTGAAAATGCTCTGAGATCAGCGCCTTACACATCCGTCTTAATGCGGTTACGATGACTTGCAAGCTGTGCTGCGGTCGGCTGCTTGCAGCTGGATGGACGTGGCAGCGTAGGGGGGATTAGGATGGCTCCTGGGGTTAAGAAGACTGGGCTCGCTGTGAAATTAAACGTCCTGGACTCAAACGGTGCTAATCTGCTCTTATTAATTGTGTTTGCATAAAGATGTGGCGAACCTACAGTATAATCTACATATTAACTACAGTGAGGAGAGACGAGGACGGAGGACACTGACTGTTAGATTCAGAAGGACGGGATGTTCACGGGAGAGAAAAAGTCAACAGCTGATGTCATATAGCAGTGGTGTCCCAACCACGGCTCTGAGATATCAGTAAGTTAGAATCTATGGCCCTGACCATGGCTCTGAATTATCAATAAGTTAGAATCTATGGCCCCGACCACGGCTCTGAAATATCAGTAAGTTAGAATCTATGACCCCAACCACGGCTCTGAAATATCAGTAAGTTAGAACCTATGGCCCCGACCATGGCTCTGAGACATCAGTAAGTTAGAATCTATGGCCCCGACCATGGCTCTAAAATATCAGAATGTTAGAATCTATGGCCCCGACCACGGCTCTGAAATATCAGTAAGTTAGAATCTATGGCCTCGACCACGGCTCTGAGATATCAGTAAGTTAGAATCTATGGCCCTGACCATGGCTCTGAATTATCAATAAGTTAGAATCTATGGCCCCGACCACGGGTCTGAAATATCAGCAAGTTAGAATCTATGGCCCCGACCACGGCTCTGAAATATCAGTAAGTTAGAATCTATGGCCCTGACCACGGCTCTGAATTATCATTAAGTTAGAATCTATGGCCCCGACCATGGCTCTAAAATATCAGTAAGTTAGAATCTATGGCCCCGACCATGGCTCTAAAATATCAGTAAGTTAGAATCTATGGCCCCGACCATGGCTCTAAAATATCAGTAAGTTAGAATCTATGGCCCCGACCACGGCTCTGAAATATCAGTAAGTTAGAATCTATGGCCCCGACTATGGCTCTGAACTATCAGTAAGTTAGAATCTATGGACCCGACCATGGCTCTAAAATATCAGTAAGTTAGAATCTATGGACCCGACCATGGCTCTAAAATATCAGTAAGTTAGAATCTATGGCCCCGACCACGGCTCTGAGATAGTAGCCTAACCATGTATTAATAAATCCATGGCGCTGTCTGTGGTGCTGAAGTAGCAGAAGTCATCCACCTCTCCCTCCGTCTCTGAGTCTGAATCTTCCTGTCAGACTCTGAATAGCCTCCATCGATCCGTCTCCATCTCCGTAGAGCCTCTCTGAGCCCCTGCTGGCCCCTGCTGGCCCCTGCTGGCCCCTGCTGGCCCCTGCTGGCCCCTGCTGGCCCCACATCCTTTGTCTCCGGCCCATCGAAGGCTCCAGTATCGGCCGCTGTGTTTCCCTTAAAGCCTTCGCAGCAGTACTGTCACGTCCCATCTTCTCTCAACAATAAGCTCATATTGACCAGCTGTTCTCTTTTTGTCCTCTTGAAAACCTGATTCTGGTTCTCCAGTCACTGCTGTATCGACGTCCGCCTTTGTTCAGGAGTCATTTAGCCTTTTTACTTGCTGTTAAATGAGCAGAGGCATCAGTAAATAAGAGATTAGCTTGTTCTGGGCTCTATATGATAATGTGTGTGTTCTGGTGTTGTGGGAGCGTTCTGGTGCAGCTAAGAGCATTGTCAAACTGTCAATAGCACTGTATCTTCTTCCCTCTGTTCACACACTCATGTTCACACACAATTATTCCTTCTTCAAGCTCGCCGCAGTTTCCTCTTTCAAGGTCAACCTCAGCTTACCTGGAGCGCCGGCTGCACCGAGGAGATAGAGGAGGGAAAAAAGAAGTGTGGCTTTCAAAAGGGGACTGCATGCATTTTCAGTCTCTTGCCCTTAATGTGCCCTTAAGCAATCTTTCCTGAGTTTCAGCATTACGAGAAGCTTTCCTGTTTTCCACTGCTGCCAGACAATCACAGTCAAACCCACTTTTACAGTTTTTCTTCTCAAAAGCGTCTTCTCTGTCTGTGCTTTCATTTACATTTCAGATTTCAGGTGTTTGTAAGAAGCAACCTCAGCGTAGGGACGAGGTGGGGCTGGGCTGATCAAACAAACACAGGACTTTCACCCATAAAGAACGCTGTTTGTGTCCTGTGTGAAACCAGAAGTCAGCATTGATTTATTTTAACGTACGTTAAGTTATGCAGGTATGTATCAGGAATTAATTAACAGTTATTTTCAGACAAACAGTGATCTTTTCCTAAACCTAACCAAGTAGTTTTGTTTGAATTTGTATTTAACTGTGACCGTTGACGTTGGTTTGTCACATAACTTTGGTATTTACGTTACAACATTTCCAGAGTTATTTTATCCCAAACTATGATGTTTTCCTGAACCTAACTAAGTAGTTTGTTGCCTAAACCTAACCAAGTCAGTCTATTCCTAAAACTAATAATGTAATTTAATTTGAAAAGACCGGAGTGGAAATCGACAGACAGGGCAGTTTACGCAACAGAAGTGCTCGCCATCCAATTGCTGAAAAATTCAGTTCTTGTAGAAATCTCACATTGTCATTGTCATTGTCATTGTTGTTGAGGTTTTTGATCCCAAATCAGAGCATGGTGGTGTTCCTCAAGGTCTTTGGGGTCTGAATGTGTGATTTTGGAGGGATTATTGGTCCTGCTAAGTAGTTTTGTCAGGCAACTTAAGTACTCAAAGTACCTAAGTTACTCTACTTTCTGTGTTATTTTAACCCAAACTGTGAGCTTTCCTGAACCTAAGTTTTGTTTTTAAGAGACTGGGTGAGAAATCGAAATGTGCATCATGTGTTGCTGGATTTTTTGTAGGAAAACACACAAAAAATGTATTGTTGAAAGTCACGCTGTCATAAAAAAGTGAAATTTGTGTCTATGTACACAGATCAAGTAGCTAAAACTTTGTGAGTATTTCACAGACTGCTGAGACTCTCCAGCGGTCGTGTGCGTGGTGTTGGGAGTTACTGCTGAACAAGCCGTTCTGTAGTTTAGGTATGAGGACGAGCTGCTTGTATTACATGTTGTTGAGGCGTTCCCTGCAGCCGCCTGGTCTCCTGTTAGTACCACAGACTTTCTGCTCCCTGAATACCAAGTCGATGAAAGGCAGCCAGTTGGTCCTGACAGTCTCTCACGTGACGTCGCCGTGACCTTAAATGTGTGGCGTCTCGCTGCCGTCTATCTGCAGTTATCCTCTTTCTGTTCCCTCCTCTGTGAGCTGCCTGTACACTGACTCAGCTTGATGTAAAATCATTTCAGAATCAGTGACTCCATCCTTTATCTCCTCTCCTTCCTCCACACTCACCTCACCTCTCTTTCACCCTCCTCCTTTTTCTTGCCGGTGTCATGCGGTTGATCTCGGACAATCTTGCTGTTACCAGACACTGCACTCAGCCATTTTTAATATTTAATGAAGGATCAGGGCCATCAGCAGCAGCGTTTTGAGCTTTTAATGGCAGAGTTTTCCAGTGACATTTCTGTGCCACGACCTCCGAGGCATTTCCAAAAATTCCTGCAGATGTAAAAGCTTTTACTGTACTTCGTTCGTATTCTTCTGTCATGAATGAGCCCAAAAATCGGGACAGAAAATAAACACTTCATCCATTTAGAAATCAGCTGGTGCTTAACCAAACAAACAGAAGACAAGCCTCTGAAATTGCCTTCTGCAATATTATGAAAGCTTCCTCCAAATACAGTGAAATTAGTCTCATCTCCACTAAATCATTATTTTGTACCTAGAATATTTCACACAAGTACCGTAATTTGTCAAATAGTGTGTGGCGTTCATTTCCCTCAACTTCAGAGAGAACCAGGCTTATTTTAGAGACAGACATTTATTAATAATTGACCCTGTTATCATATTCTAGTAAGACAAGTCCCCGTTTTCTGAATTTTCTGTTGCTGCAACACTTACAGCACATCTGTCACATTAAAGCATGATGTATTCAAATTAGGGATGTTAACCGGTTAAAAGAAATATTAACGATTAAATTAAAAGCTGATAAAAACTCAGAGGAGCGTCTCGTCACTTTAAGGAGGAAAGCTGGTCCACCTTAAGAGAGAGCCGGTTCAGATCCAGGAAGTAGCTCTGGACTTCCAGCTGAGGAGTTGTAGCTTGTAGCCTCGTAGCATTTATTCACCGACAAATAAACTGAACACACACTGTCTGCTACAGCTACGTTCACAGCTATAACACCACCAACACACACACACACACACACACACACACACACACGATCTGTCAGAAACTAGCTGAAGTTACACTACAGCGAGCACGAAGCCACCGGCAACCAACCAGCTGACAACCTACGATGAACAATGAATGAACAATTGTTCATTATGATAGTATGGTGTCTTTAAAGTACATGTCCCACAATGCATCTTGATTTTGTGACATGTGCACTGAAGCGTCTCAATATCACCGGTTTCCAACAGCGACGCAGTGTTGCTGCAACTTTGTCTGTATATTTAGCGAGTTTTCAGACCCCTCTAGCAACTGTTTTTCAAAAAAGTGACTAGCGACAAATCTAGTGTCTTTTCTGGTGTTATTGGAGACTTTTGGAGACTCTGACGTGAAAGCAGGTATCGTTCTTCCTCTGCTGTGGAGTCCCAGTCCCGGTCCTCGTCAGCAGGCCCTCCTGGCTGCAGTAACAGCAGCAGATGTTCACCCCTCCACGTCCAGACTGAATGAATCCCACATGCACAAAGCCGCCGATGGCTGATGGAAATGTAAAATTTTGGGAAACAAACCCTGAATTAAAAAAAAAAAAAAAAAACGGATTAACTCCTCTTTTAGGTCACTTTTGCTGGTCCCAGATAGAGGAGGGGGTTGGAATAGTGGCATTAAAAAAAATGAGAATTGACTTTTTTATTAATGTTTATTCACATAACTTACTACTGTGATTGGACAATATGAGGAACGATCGCCCCACCCTAGTATCCATTTAATCCACAAACAGAGGAAACACTGTCTCGGTTTTCTGTCGGCCCCTCAGATATTAAAGGAGACAGAATAAAATGGACTAAACGGTGAGACACTGTGGCTGTTTTCAGCCTCTCAGGTCTGTTTTAAAGTCAGACAGAATGAGGAGCTGGATTTAGTATCTGGCTCAGCGCCATCACAAACTTCACACTGAGGGGATTTTGGCCTTTGCCAGCGTTTGTCAGCTTGTTTATTCCTCCGGCCTCGTCCTCGCTGAGACCAAATGAAACAGACTGTCTGGGAGAATTACAGACCCTGAGTCCTGGCTCTGAAACCATAGAAAGCGGAGCCTCGCGGTGGCTCATTTCCTCCCGTCCCTGCTCTCTGCTGTGGGCTCTTCAACCTTCTTGTGGAGATCTAGAGCCAGACGAGTCCTGACCTGATAAATGACACCTTGTGTAGTTTTACAGCGCAGTCGGTCCTGAAAACTCCTTCAGGGAATATGAAAGCTTTTCCACCTTCTTCTTTCTGTCACCAAACTTTATGTCTTTGTTGTCTTTATGCTGCTGCTCGCTCTTGTTTTTGTCAGTATTCTTCTTCTTCCTATGCATGGAAATAAACCAAACTCTGCACACAGGTCCAGTCCTGCTCTGACCGTCCTTCCAGTTGTCCTGATGGTGGCACTCAGGATCTTTTGAAATCTCGGCACTAAGTGAGGGAATAACATTTCACATCTGATGTCATTCAATGTTCGATATATTTCACACAAGAAAATATTATATTCATGGTAAATTACAGCGTTCATATTGTATATTTGGCAGGGAGGGTCCTGTACTTAGTTGTTGTCATCTATATTAATTATTTGCATAAAAACATGCAATTCAAACAATGATTAAATATCTGCTTTGATTAAAGACAAATCTTGGCAAGCTGCTTATAGTTAGTGTCAGGAAGTTAAACAGGTCATAATACTCTCTGTTATTTTATATTACTGTGAAAACACTCATTTTTACTGAACACAGTTTGAACGCCTCATAGTAAAACTCAATAGCACCTCCGTTAACGGTAATAGCTCCGTTATGTAATCAGACAGGACTGTGCTGCTAACGGCTGCTAACAGGTAACGTTATTAACGCTGCGTATGCGTCATAGTGCATGTGTAACTGTTAGAAAGCACCACTAAGAGGAATCAGTAGTCACAGAGGCCTGACAACTGGTCCTCTGTTCCCAGCCGTCGCGTTTTCCCTGCCCGCCAAAGTGGCAGATGGCGATTTTACCCACCACTGCCAACAATTTAGCGGCATTCGACGTGTGGCGGGTGCTTTTCAGCCCCTTATGGTGGCACTGCAGCAAACTAAAGTTTAAAACTTTGAAAACTGATAACAAGTCGGCCGTACGTGCTACCACTTTGTAACTTCCACCAAAATGTCGGCCCAAGTGAGCAGAAATGTTCAGATGCTTCAACCTGGCAGGAATTATGAAGTGCAACACTTTTTTTGTTGTCCAAAAACTGTGAAACTTATTAAATATATCGCCTCCTACATTTTTTGCTCTATTGACACCAAAGCTGCTGCATCTGCTGACTGTCCTCCACAAACCATCCAAGCCCACATCAGAACCTTCTAGTGTGAGCAGTACCGTCCACAGCTGCTGCAAAGTCTCACTAAATAAAGCTCATGAAAATAGATGACGATATCGGCTGGTAAAAACTGTATTTTTGACAGCATTTTGAATTCTATCTTCATGTGAACCATTGCAGTTAATGCAAATCAAGCAGTATAAACTAATATAGTGACGTGTCTGTGTTGTCTACATGATTCTTGAAGTTTCCTGAAATGTGAACTGCCAGTTTTGATCCACTGTGGTGACCGACCTCCAAAGATACCTGCAAGTCATTCAGTTTTTCCTGCCAAGCGCTGACTCAACACCCCCTCTTCCTCTATTATCATCCAGGCAGCCAGACGTTCATCTCACTGAACGTGACAGAACATTATTGCTGGTTATTGTGTTGCTGCTGGTGAATATAAGAAGGCTAAACGCTCGTTCAACACTGCGTTTCTCCGGCTGTGTCACACAAATCGAGTGTCGGCAAAATGTGCCTCGTCAGCAAAATGTGCCTCGTCAGTGTCCTCGTGACGCAGAAGCTCTGATGGAGGATCTGGCTTGAATCCCATCCAGATACTTCAGGTGTAGAGAAGTCTGCGTAAGAGCTGCAAAGTCATGAGAACAACAACAGAGGAAACGGTTCGTCTTGTCCTCATTTTCATCAGTTTTGCAAAGATGTGACCAGCAAACTGTCATTTTAATTGATTGCCAGCCCTAGTTTATTTTTATATTATAAATATATATATTTAAGGAGCATTGTTGAAAGGAAGAGATTCACGAGCCATCGACGTCTTTGTTGTAATTGTTGTGCAAATGATAATAATGAAGAAAACCACCACACGTGAAAACCAGGAGGGGGTACGTGGGCGGAAAAGCAACCTTGACGAAGGAACATTACTCCTCCTCGTGCATGGGGCTGTTCAGCACCGTTGAGGGAAACTCAGAGGGGACTCGCTGGTCCACGTTACAGGTCAACCCACCATAAGTGAGCGTGAGCCGCTGTTGTGGCTAACTGTGGGAGAGCGAGACACCAGATCTCTGGTAGTTGTACCATGTATTTACTGACAGCCTGAACTGTAGGCTGCTCTTTCAGCGCGTTCATGCTCAACACTGCTGAGCAGCTACAACAGTAAAACCACAGTCTCGCTTTGTTCTGAGTCTGGAAGGTTTTAAAAAGTTTGGGTCAGCAGTTAGAGTTAGAGGGTCTGATCCTCGTAATGAGCAAAGATTTCCAATGACTCCTCCATCCACCTGTGATGTTATTCTCCTCATTAGCTCCTCATCCCCCCAGCTGCTGTATTGATTAAGCGTAGCTGAGGCCTGAGGCGGGTCAGGAGGTTAAAACACAGCGAGATGAGGAAGTCTGACCCCGACACCTCTCCTGCAACGTGTCCTGAGGTCAAATACACAACTAACCGAGTAATGAGGAGAAACAGCCGATAGCTGACCGATGGTGACATGATTGGGATCCTGACTGCAGAGAGACCCATCAGTCAGGAGATTTCACTGCTACTGTGGGCTTGCATGTAATATTCACACATTTACACACCTTTCTGAGCTGTTTCCAGTCTTCCAGTAGCAGTTTCCTGCCGTCAGGTGTGAAGTAGATCTGGTTCTCGAGATTTGCCAAGGACATGCATACCTATATGTACAGCGACTCCTTGCTTTTTAGTTACATATCTCTCATTAACAAGGTGTTTGTAAAGATCAGCAATTACCAGAGGTGTAGACCCTAGTCACGTGACTTGGACTTGTGTCAGACTCTTTGACTTGACAGATTAAAAGGAAATCTTGCAACTCGATTTGGACTTTAAGGCGAGCCCCCAGGAAGAGCGCCGGTTGTTGATCCCAGTGTCCGTAGAGGCCAAACGGTGGTACTACAACATCTGCACCCGTCACGTGACACCACTGGGCCCAAAAATACTTTTTCTGTTAAATGTTAAATGGAGAAAGTAACGTCTGTAACTCCTCCGTATGAGCACTATAATATATAATAATAATACATTTAAATCATCAGGTCCTAAAAGTTGTAAAACGCACTAATAGCTGAATCAGAGTTGTGTCCTTTCTCCGTTCATGTGAATGAGACCCAGACCGAGGCTGGAGCGAGGGCTGGGAGGTGGAGGTACAGCAAACACTACGGTGCTCCGTCCTCCTCACATCGTTTACCTCGTGAACGTTACAGTTCTCTGATAGCGTTGAGTTTACATCTGAAGCATTGCCAAACATGCGCACTTGCTTTTCACTTTGACACGAAATGTCCCTCTGTGAAATCCTGTTACTCTGAGCTGAGACTTTCACTTTCAGTCTGCAGCGTCCGTCATGTGACTATCTATTGATAACACGCCGCTGATATGCCACCATGAAATAAATAAATGGGATTTATGTCAGTTAAAAAAGCAAAACGACGGAGAGGTCGGTGGTCATGTAATATAATCGAGTGCCATGACAAGCCTGATGGAAATGAACCTACAGCGCTGCACCCAGCACTCCTCATACATCCATGCTTTAACACCAGTGACTCCTAACTCCACATGGACTTGAGGCTTTTGTCCTAAAGATTAAAAAGTATGTTATTTAAAAAGTGTTTGCACAAATCCGATCACCTGCCCGGTACCAGAGGAAACTCCGACAGAGATGTTGGGTTTATTTACTTTGAGAGATCTTCTATTGATTTATTCGCTCGTTTACTAAAACTGAACTGAACAAGCAGAATTTCTGTTTGTTGTTTATAGCTGGTGTTTTTTGTTTGTTGAACTCCAGGTTTTTTAGGTTGTAGCTGCTCAGTTTCAAATCTGTAGTGAAGATACTGGTATTATGAAACTAGAGGAGCTGATGAATCCATCGGTACCATCCAGCTCAGACTAGCGTCATGAAGGAGGATAATTAATGCTCCAGATTTCACTAAACATTGGTGAGGAAGTTAGTTAGCTTCAGGAAAAAGTGTAAAATAACACAGGAAGTGGTGTAACGTAAGATGCGGTTTCATAGGGGACAGAAACATACTAGTTACATATGAACTGATTTTGTGCTGACCATAAACTTGGTGACTACTGCATACTGTACTCCAGTAGTATTTATTCTACATAAATATTTCATGGACCTGAGTGACGTCGAGGAGAGCAGCTTTCTGAAAACACGAAGGGTATAAAAAGTTTTTCCAGCAGATTAAAGCAGGATCAGACTCTTCTCTTGTGTCCGCTGAGCATCACTTTCCAAAGCAACACGATGTTTTGCGAACTTTCCACTCCTGAGAGCATCACTCGTAGCTTCCCGTGTGCTCGCCACACAGATTAAAGCGGGTTTGATATGCAACATTTGTCCTGTTTGAGTCTGAGAACACATTGAGTGAGGTTTTAGGCTTAAAGTGAGGGTGATTTTCGGCTTATTCTTCACATCGAGGGTGATTTCAGACAGGATTACCTCCCAGCTGTAATCTATTCATAGCAGCGGGCGGCAGCCAGCAGCGCTCACCGCTCTCCTCTGGGGTCAGCTTTTAATGAGATTACTTTTGGATTACTGTTATCTGTTTGAAATGCGGAAAAACAGCAGGTACTCTGCAAAAGGAACGAACGGCGTCTGAATTCAGCCCTCCATGTTTGAATTTATCCAAACGCCTTCTAGTTACAAGTTGTCAAGAGTTTCCTTCGTCTCCTTTCTTTTCCCTTCAGTGTCTGAAATTATAAACAATCTGAAAAATTCAAGTAAGAGGGGGGCGCTTTAAATGCTCACTAGTTTATATTTTTTATATTTTGATCATTAATACTGTTTTGTGGTTATATATGATCACAATAAGAGAAGGAACAAACTCAGTAAAAGAAGCAAACATCATTTCCAAAGGGGTCCGTTGACCTCTGACCTCCAGATATGTGAATGTAAATGGGCTCTGTGGGTCCCCACCAGTCTCCCCTGTTATTTCTGCCAATTTTAAAATGGTGTATCTGAGTATTTTTGGATACTGGGTCCCTAAACAGTGTTGAACCCCATAAACTGGGTCTCAGTGTAAAGCTGAGACTCTGGTGGATCAATGAGTCCACCTGGATTCATGTGTGATGATGTTAGTCCCCATAGGAGCCATTTCATTGATCACTGTATAAAATGACCTGTGGTGACCTCTAGGATACTACTACTACTACTACTACTACTATATCCTGGTAACTAGAGACCTAGAGCATTCAGAGGATGGGGTCTTTCCTAGTTACACTGACTACTACTACTACTACTACTACTACTACTACTACTACTACTACTACATCCTGGTAACTAGAGACCTAGAGCATTCAGAGGATGGGGTCTTTCCTAGTTACACTGACTACTACTACTACTACTACTACTACTACTACTACTACATCCTGGTAACTAGAGACCTAGAGCATTCAGAGGATGGGGTCTTTCCTAGCTACACTGACTACTACTACTACTACTACTACTACTACTACATCCTGGTAACTAGAGACCTAGAGCATTCAGAGGATGGGGTCTTTCCTAGCTACACTGACTACTACTACTACTACTACTACTACTACTACTACATCCTGGTAACTAGAGACCTAGAGCATTCAGAGGATGGGGTCTTTCCTAGCTACACTGACTACTACTACTACTACTACTACTAGTACTATTACATCCTGGTAACTAGAGACCTAGAGCATTCAGAAGATGGGGTCTTTCCTAGCTACACTGACTACTACTACTACTAGTACTTCTACTACTACTACTACAGAGGATGGGGTCTTTCCTAGCTACTCTGACTACTACTACTACTACTACTACAGAGGATGGGGTCTTTCCTAGCTACTCTGACTACTACTACTACTACTACTACAGAGGATGGGGTCTTTCCTAGCTACTCTGACTACTACTACTACTACTACTACAGAGGATGGGGTCTTTCCTAGCTACTCTGACTACTACTACTACTACTACTACTACTACTACTACAGAGGATGGGGTCTTTCCTAGCTACTCTGACTACTACTACTACTACTACTACTACAACAGAGGATGGGGTCTTTCCGAGCTACTCTGACTACTACTACTACTACTACTACTACAGAGGATGGGGTCTTTCCTAGCTACTCTGACTACTACTACTACTACTACTACTACTACTACAGAGGATGGGGTCTTTCCTAGCTACTCTGACTACTACTACTACTACTACTACTACAGAGGATGGGGTCTTTCCTAGCTACTCTGACTACTACTACTACTACTACTACAGAGGATGGGGTCTTTCCTAGCTACTCTGACTACTACTACTACTACTACTACTACTACAGAGGATGGGGTCTTTCCTAGCTGCTCTGACTACTACTACTACTACTACTACTACAGAGGATGGGGTCTTTCCTAGCTACTCTGACTACTACTACTACTACTACTACTACTACAGAGGATGGGGTCTTTCCTAGCTACTCTGACTACTACTACTACTACTACTACTACTACACAGAGGATGGGGTCTTTCCTAGCTACACTGACTACTACTACTACTACTACAGAGGATGGGGTCTTTCCTAGCTACTCTGACTACTACTACTACTACTACTACTACTACTACTACTACAGAGGATGGGGTCTTTCCCAGCTACTCTGACTACTACTACTACTACTACTACACTACACAGAGGATGGGGTCTTTCCTAGCTACTCTGACTACTACTACTACTACTACTACTACTACTACTACAGAGGATGGGGTCTTTCCTAGCTACTCTGACTACTACTACTACTACTACTACTACTACTACTACTACTACAGAGGATGGGGTCTTTCCTAGCTACTCTGACTACTACTACTACTACTACTACTACTACTACTACTACAGAGGATGGGGTCTTTCCTAGCTACTCTGACTACTACTACTACTACTACTACAGAGGATGGGGTCTTTCCCAGCTACTCTGACTACTACTACTACTACTACTACTGCTACTACTACTACAGAGGATGGGGTCTTTCCTAGCTACTCTGACTACTACTACTACTACTACTACTACAGAGGATGGGGTCTTTCCTAGCTACTCTGACTACTACTACTACTACTACTACTACTACTACAGAGGATGGGGTCTTTCCTAGCTACTCTGACTACTACTACTACTACTACTACTACTACTACTACTACTACAGAGGATGGGGTCTTTCCTAGCTACTCTGACTACTACTACTACTACTACTACTACTACAGAGGATGGGGTCTTTCCTAGCTACTCTGACTACTACTACTACTACTACTACTACTACTACTACTACTACAGAGGATGGGGTCTTTCCTAGCTACTCTGACTACTACTACTACTACTACTACTACTACTACAGAGGATGGGGTCTTTCCTAGCTACTCTGACTACTACTACTACTACTACAGAGGATGGGGTCTTTCCTAGCTACTCTGACTACTACTACTACTACTACTACTACTACTACAGAGGCTGGGGTCTTTCCTAGCTACACTGACTACTACTACTACTACTACTACTACTACAGAGGATGGGGTCTTTCCTAGCTACTCTGACTACTACTACTACTACTACTACTACAGAGGATGGGGTCTTTCCTAGCTACTCTGACTACTACTACTACTACTACTACTACTACTACTACTACTACTGCTACTACTACTACAGAGGATGGGGTCTTTCCTAGCTACTCTGACTACTACTACTACTACTACTACTACTACTACGACAGAGGATGGGGTCTTTCCTAGCTACACTGACTACTACTACTACTACTACTACTACAGAGGATGGGGTCTTTCCTAGCTACTCTGACTACTACTACTACTACTACTACTACTACTACTACAGAGGATGGGGTCTTTCCTAGCTACTCTGACTACTACTACTACTACTACTACTACAGAGGATGGGGTCTTTCCTAGCTACTCTGACTACTACTACTACTACTACTACTACTACTACAGAGGATGGGGTCTTTCCTAGCTACTCTGACTACTACTACTACTACTACTACTACGACAGAGGATGGGGTCTTTCCTAGCTACACTGACTACTACTACTACTACTACTACTACTACTACAGAGGATGGGGTCTTTCCTAGCTACTCTGACTACTACTACTACTACTACTACTGCTACTACAGAGGATGGGGTCTTTCCTAGCTACTCTGACTACTACTACTACTACTACTACTACTGCTACTACAGAGGATGGGGTCTTTCCTAGCTACTCTGACTACTACTACTACTACTGCTACTACAGAGGATGGGGTCTTTCCTAGCTACTCTGACTACTACTACTACTACTACTACTACTACTACAGAGGATGGGGTCTTTCCCAGCTACTCTGACTACTACTACTACTACTACTACTACTACTACTACAGAGGATGGGGTCTTTCCCAGCTACACTGACTACTACTACTACTACTACTACAGAGGATGGGGTCTTTCCTAGCTACTCTGACTACTACTACTACTACTACTACTACTACTACTACAGAGGATGGGGTCTTTCCCAGCTACTCTGACTACTACTACTACTACTACTACTACTACTACAGAGGATGGGGTCTTTCCCAGCTACACTGACTACTACTACTACTACTACTACAGAGGATGGGGTCTTTCCTAGCTACTCTGACTACTACTACTACTACTACTACTACTACTACAGAGGATGGGGTCTTTCCCAGCTACACTGACTACTACTACTACTACTACTACAGAGGATGGGGTCTTTCCTAGCTACTCTGACTACTACTACTACTACTACTACTACTACTACTACTACAGAGGATGGGGTCTTTCCCAGCTACACTGACTACTACTACTACTACTACTACAGAGGATGGGGTCTTTCCTAGCTACTCTGACTACTACTACTACTACTAGTACTACTACTACAGAGGATGGGGTCTTTCCTAGCTACTCTGACTACTACTACTACTACTACTACTACTACTACAGAGGATGGGGTCTTTCCTAGCTACACTGACTACTACTACTACTACTACTACTACTACTACTACTACAGAGGATGGGGTCTTTCCCAGCTACTCTGACTACTACTACTACTACTACTACTACTACTACTACTACAGAGGATGGGGTCTTTCCCAGCTACTCTGACTACTACTACTACTACTACTACTACTACTACTACTACTACAGAGGATGGGGTCTTTCCCAGCTACTCTGACTATCAGGGGGTTTCTGAGCAGATTAAACAACACAAGTGCTCACCATCCAATCACTGGAAAGTGCAGAAGTCTCTAAAGTTTTTGATCCCAAATCCCAGCATGGCTTTTTAGTGTTCCTCAAGGTCTTAGTATCTTGATGTGGTATTTTGGAGGGATTATTGATCATTTTTATTAATTCTCGATTGGTAAAAAAATCTTAAATTTAGCACCAAATCTGTGTATCAACCCAAAAATTGCTGTAACAACTTATGAGACATAATAGAGCCTGAGGATGGACATCAGATACTAATATCATCATGTTATAAACCCCTTTACATGTGTACAGTTTATTTTAAATAATTGATTAATTCAGATGATGTTCACCACTTCCATGTGACATCTACTGTTGATCTGCTATCTCCCCTTAGAGACCCCTGGACCCCCTAAAGACCCTGGACCCCCCTAAAAGAGACTAAAATGGGTCTGATGCGCTCAGGCTCATTATCATGACGTGTTCAAACGTAATTTTGTAAAGTGTAGTTTTTATTCTGACCTGTTTAACTTGCTAACTCTAGCTCTCAGCGTTTATCGGTTCATGTTTTACCGTGGTATCAGATGAGTCGTGTAATTTCTCTGGTACTGACTACTACATTTCTGGTATGGTGCCATCCCTCGCAGTATCACCGCAGCTTTTTGCAGTTAGTCGATGGTCCGGCCGTTAGTTTGGCGTCATTGGAGAAGCAGTGAGAGCTGCCTGCAGAGGGACGCCGAATCCAAACGGAGCAGTTTGACACTTACCAATGAAAGTTCACCGTGAGTTTGCCTCCGGGCTGTGTGCAGGTTGACACCCTAGTATTACACAACAACGAGTATCTGTCGTTTGTGATAATCTTCTGCCAGCGGGAAAACCATTAGCTTTTAGAAAGTGTGAGAGTCCGTAGAAACATCTTCACAGCCAGACGTTTCCTCACCAGGCAGGACGGCTCCATGAAGACTGCACCTTCACGGATGTGTAATCTGGGATTGTTATAGTCATGTCTAAAGATGAACTGGAGACGTGTGCTGTTTCTGGACGTCCCCTTTCCCTTTTTTTTCTTTTTTTTTTTTTTTTTTTTTTTTTTTTCTTCTTAACCTTAATTTTTTTTTATATTTTACTTTTCCCTTTTTCTTTCTTCTTTTTTTTTTTTTTTTCTTTTTTTTTTTTTACTATAAAATAATTAATATAAATATTTATTAATATTATTTTTTAAAATAAAAAAAATATTAAAAAAATTTTATATTTATATTTTATTTTTTTTTTTTTTTTTTTTTTTTTTTTTTTTTTTTTTTTTTTTTTACTTTTTTTTTATATTTTTTTTTTTTTTTTTTTTTTTTTTTTTTTTTTTTTTTTTTTTTTTTTTTTTTTTTTTTTTTTTTTTTTTTTTTTTTTTTTTTTTCCAAATTTTTTTTTTTTTTATATTTTTTCTTGTGGGGTGGGAAGTAATGTAATATATTCTGCTCTAAAAGACTCCCCCCCCCCCCCCCCCCCCCCAAAAACCCTTCTCTTGCTTAGGTTTAGGAAAAGTATTGTGGTTTGGGTTAAATGTAACTCTGAAAGCAGCCTTACATGGAAGTTACATGATAAATAAATCAAAGTTGACTTTTGGTTTCACACAGGATGCAAACACCGGTGCAGCCATCCACCTGACCTCCACCCCAAGCTGATTTTATGGGATGTATACGACGTACAGCGTAACATTAGTAGTTATAGCTACTCCCCCAAACTCAGCACGTTGTCTTTGTTGAGTTGGGTAGTATAACTCTGAAATCTTCCAAACAGATAAATGAATTTGATGCATGTTATTTATGCAGAGGTTTCTCAGATCTCACATGTCAGATATTGTGCAGACGACGGGGTTGACGGAGGATTCCATATCAATAAATCAGTCTTAGAAAAGCACTCTTATACCGTGAGAGGGAACACAAGGAGACGGGCCATACAGTGCAGGCAGCACTCAGTGAAATCTGTGCATCCAGGCAGCAGTCCATCAGAGTTGTTTACAGCCACACAGAGAGCTGATGGCGCTCACCACCACAATGCTGCTTTCTGCTTCCCGCTCTGACGGATAAAACGACCAGACGTTCATCCGTAAAGTGACATTAAAGAGACGAGCATGCCGCTGAGCTGCAGGCTGAGCTGTGGGGAAATGTCACGATCACATGCTCAGGAGAAGCTACGCCAAAGGCCACAGCAGGGGGGTTCACACATGTTGGATCTGCTGTTTGAATTCGGGAGGATCTGGGGTCAGAGGTCAGAGGTCGCTGTTATGAAACCACCGCCGTGGTCTAGAGCCACTTACATGTGACTCCTCCAATTCAGGCCTCTGCATTCAGGAACCCATTGATGACCCTTAGAAATGCTTTTTTAGGGCTGTCAATTGATTAATTAGGACTGCCAAAGTTAACACGATAAGAACGCATTAAGGCAAATTAATTTTAATGCCACTAATTCCTTTAACACAATGACATGATCGATCTTTCAGACATCGTCGCGGGCTCAGTTTTAAAGCTAGAATGAAGATGCTGGCACAAGTTCGGAGCGTTGCTTAACCTCCTTGTTGACAAGCCGTCATTGCAGTAATTAGCAGACTAATAAGTCTACCAATTTCTGCAGGGAGGAAGAGGAAGCAGCAAAAATAGGGGCAGACTTTTACTGTGAAGAACTCCACCATTTCACAGCTGCTCCTTTAACCACAAACTATATCCGATCTGGTGCATCCAATCCCAGGAGTCGCGTCGAAGACTACATGTAGCTACCATGCATTGACGCATGGATGTCGACGGTTGACCATTTAGAGGCTGGCGGAGGCTTCGTCCTGCTGATCTATAAGCCTCACCAGCGCGCTCTTTTATTAACATTCAAATGGCGCTCACTAAAAATTAACGGTGTGACGATATATCATGCCGTGATATTTTGCGATAGAAAAACGTGACAAATGAATTGTATTTTGGAGGTGTGATAAATTAATTTCAAAATGCCCTACTTTGGCTCCGATCAGCGTCCTCTCTCTGTCAGTGCTCCCCATTCAGTCTCTCCTGTGTAGTCTAGCTCAAGGTCCTGCCCACGCCTCTGTCTGATTGGTTACATGCCATCATTAATAGCCAATCAGCGCTGAGGATTACGGAGCTGCAGACACAGCCTGGAGCTGCTGCCGTGAGCAGAGCTGTGTTTGAAAATGTCTGAACGGTGCACGTTGTTCATCCAGTCAGCTATAACGAGATGTTAGTTTTATTTATGTAGCCTGAGTCATAGCTCTGAGTCATGGTGGTGGCAGAACAACGGAAACTTCTTTTAGCTGATTTATGAATATTTATGAACAAGATAATGTTGAGCTAACCTGAATATGATAACTAGTTCATTTGATCCATACTTTAACATTACTGGGTCTGTCCTCGGTCCGAACCAGGACTACTAACTAATGTTAGTCTGTCCTCTGAGTCTGAACCAGGACTACTAACTAACTAACATGACAAAGTCTGTCCTCTGAGTCTGAACCAGGACTACTAACTAATGTTAGTCTGTCCTCTGAGTCTGAACCAGGACTACTAACTAATGTTAGTCTGTCCTCTGAGTCTGAACCAGGACTACTAACTAATGTTAGTCTGTCCTCTGAGTCTGAACCAGGACTACTAACTAACTAACGTTACTGAGTCTGTCCTCTGAGTCTGAACCAGGACTACTAACTAACGTTACTGAGTCTGTCCTCTGAGTCTGAACCAGGACTACTAACTAATGTTAGTCTGTCCTCTGAGTCTGAACCAGGACTACTAACTAACGTTACTGAGTCTGTCCTCTGAGTCTGAACCAGGACTACTAACTAATGTTAGTCTGTCCTCTGAGTCTGAACCAGGACTACTAACTAATATTAGTCTGTCCTCTGAGTCTGAACCAGGACTACTAACTAATGATTATGAGTCTGTCCTCTGAGTCTGAACCAGGACTACTAACTAACTAACATGACAGAGTCTGTCCTCTGAGTCTGAACCAGGATTACTAACTAATGTTAGTCTGTCCTCTGAGTCTGAACCAGGACTACTAACTAACTAACGTTACTGAGTCTGTCCTCTCAGTCTGAACTTTCAGGATTACTTAACTAATGTTAGTAACATGTCCTCTTGAGGTCTGAACCCAGTGTGGACTACTAACTAACTAACGTTACTGAGTCTGTCCTCTCAGTCGTATATTTTCATAGAGAAATCAGGATGATATGCAGAGATGATGCAGCGCTGCTTCGTTGTGGGGTTGCTTCTGATCACACATTCAGAACATATTGGTGAACGTCTCAGCTTTCATCACTCCATGTTTGAGACACGCCGCTGTAACACACACCCACACAAACACACACACACACACACACACACACACCCTGCAGACGTTCACTTGTCATCTCAGTCGTTAGTCCAATTTACATGTTCAGCTTGAGAAAACAGCCGAGCTGTGATGCTGGAGGTGCCAAGAAGAGCTGTTTACAGACTGTCATGGAAACGTCATGATTTGACTGTCAAATCTTGCTTGTTACACCAATAACGTCTTTATACTCTATGATCCCGTACGCTGTACTGTAGGTCCAGTCAAAAGTGTGTACTGCGTTCATAGTGTTTTACCGTCGTCACAGTCGAGGTGGCAGGTCTCTCTGAAAACAGACATGCTCACTGTGTTGTGGCCTTCTCGGTGTGTTGTACAGTTTGTGGGGCGTTGGATGGAGGTGCTGTCCTTTCACTAATGACAAGACAATAAATCACTAGTTAGGTTGGGTAGTATCCAAGTTTTGATTTGTTTAAACTAGTTTTTTTTATTTTGACACAAATTTCTTTAATGCATTAACACAATCGACCTTTTCAGAGCTTGTAGCAGCTCAGTTTTAAAGATAGACTGAAGATACTGGTATCATACACAACTAGAAGCCATAATGGATCCATCGGTACCAACCAGGTCACACTAGCTCGTTGCAAAGGAGGTTAAATAACGCTTCAAAATTAGTGAGGAAAAACTGTCCGTTTTCATAGGGGTCCATTGACCTCTGACCTCCAGATGTGTGGATGTAAATGGGTTCTCTGGGTCCCCACCAGTCTCCCCTTTACAGACATGCCCACTTTATGATAGTCCCAGTCAGTCTGGATCAAGTCCTAGTCAAGTCAGCACTCTGACACACTGACAGCTGTTGTTGCCTGTTGGGCTGCAGTTTGTTCTGATTGGAGCAGATTGTTGATGCTAAAGTCAGAACCTGGGAGGGTTTCTGGACAATATCTGGTATTGATTAGTGTTGTTCATTGATATGACAACAATAAATATATACATACATTTGCATAAAGCAGCAAAGCTCCGCCCTGAGGTGGCTGAGGTAGGAGAGAGTATGTACACAGCAACCCCGACGCTAAACATGCTGCTGAGTAAATGCAGCTGTTCATGTGGGAAATGTCTCCAGATTTGATATTAGCACTATTGTGTATTTGTGTGTATTTGTTACTAGACCATGGCTGAAAAGATGAATCATCCACTTCTAGGAACTTTTACTAAAGAAAACCTCTAAATGAATCCAGTAAAATGTCTGATTTTCAGCAGGTCTGTAGTCAGAGACGTCCGGAAGTCAAATATATCAGGATCATTGTCAGGAATTATTGATTAGTTTTTATCCAGCAACCCAGAAATCAAAGAATAAAGACGTTTCCCTCACAGATTAGTGGGATTTTCTTTTTAATTTATCAGGGTCATGTAATGTTTTATACTCTGCTGAATATAATCCATCAGTCTGATTTCCATAGATGGATTCTGTAGATCCAGTTCTCTTTGTTAACACCTTATTTTGAAAAGCGGCCGTAGTCCCAGGTGTCTACTTCCTCTAACTCCTCCAAGGTGGTCTCTAGCTCTCCGTCAGCTCCGTTCTCTTTATCCATCCATGGTCAGCTCCATCGGGGCCGTCTGAATGCATTTAACATAAATGTCAGTATATGGAGCTCTACAGTCGTAGCGTCGGCCCGTCGGACCACGGAGACGAGAGCGACGACCGGCCGGACCGCACGTTACCGCCGTACGATGACGTTTCCCGTCCGTGACGGAGTTAGCGTGCAGCTTTAGCCGTGATGTCTAGCTCTGCTTTTCCAAAGTGTTTCCCTCCTTTACTGGATGTGTAGTGTTTACCAGGCTGGATTTAACATGGAGGGTGGAGGTCGGATCCACGCCCACCCTCCACCCTTTAATACTTTCTGAGGTTTGTTCTGGCTGACGGATACCGAACGGATATGATGTCACAGTACTCAAACTACCACAATAAAAGAGCTAACTTCCTTCTACCTCCACAGAGACTTAGATGAAGCAGATATATTGATTCTTGCTTGAAGAAAATCAATTTAAAAAAGGCGCTACATAAGTGAATCAATTTTTCGTTTCTTAATGGCACTGACACCTGATACTTCTGGTATGTTCGGTAGAACATATCTAACTCTAAGTCACACACATGCACACCTGACTGTCGTACACCTGTCGGTTATGTGTGTTGACTCTGAATCTGGGTTCCCTCCCTTTGCTTTCACTCATTCTCACTACCAACAGTGAAGAAACTGCCACGGCTCCAAAACTGTCTGTGACCATCACCTCTGCTGAGTGACATCAGATATTGTCATGGTAACGAGTCACATATAGGGCATATGCCATGGGAGTCATATTTGGAGCATATTTGGATCCGTGCGGTGTGAAATGGATGTGAAAAATAAAAAAGAGCTTGAATGCAACCTTCTAATGTTCACACAGAAAAGAAAACATCAGATCTGTGTCAGTGGGAGGGAAACAGTCCTGAACCGGGACGCCGAGCTGCAGTGGGAACACAGGCTTTACGTCACTGGGAGAGTGGGAGCGTAGCGTGGACGTTTTCTCTCTTCACAGACGCTCTCTTTGACAACATGTTGCCTGAATCGGGATCAGCGCTTTGGAGTTAAGACTTCTTTTACCAGTGTGCCAAAGTAAACGCTGTCAAGTTCAGATTTCTCTAATATTTTGTCCAACTCATTTATGTAAGTCAGTCTCAAACATCGCAGCGTTGCTCCATCACTGCACTAGGCTGCAGTAGCCCACGCCGTTTAACACTGTGGTTCCCACATTTGAAATATTCTGTCGTGTATTTGTTTTACCCTGACTTTCCCTAAACACCTGCTCTGCCTGTATTGTCATATTGATCGAATTTAGGAAACCAAATAGATGTTTTATGGTGTTTTTTTTTCATGACAAAAGCCCCGTTTAGTTGCCAGGAGTATTGCAGATTAACGCAGCCAGATAGACGTTTGAATAATGGGCATAAATACAATACATACAATACAGACACTGAATGAGACTTAGAAACTAATTTGCATTCCAGTATTCACTCACTGCACTTATAATTAGTGGGGCCCTTCTGTGTCGGGTTTGCATGTTGTCCCATGTTAGCGTGGATTTTCTCTGTCTTCCTCCCACATGCAGGTTAACTGGTGACTCTAAATTAATGAGCGTGAATGGTTGTCTGTCTCTATGTGCCCTGCGATGGACTGGCAACCTGGCCAGAGTGTACCCCACCTTACCAGCTGGGATCGGCTCCACCAGACACTTTGGAGAAAATCCTCAAATTAAGAGGAATTACAGTTCAAATGTAAACATTTTTAATGCACCTACAAATTGGTCAAAACAGGGTATAATGTGTATAGTATTTAAACATAGAATTTAATTGAATAGACTGCCCTATTGCATCCCTACTTATAATCACACTAAGGTACATAGGTCCACAGTATTCATCGGATCAGATGTGCAACATGTAAGAAATAAAAGCAAAAGTAATCACACTTGTTTGTTGAACTATAAAAGCTGTGTCCCGTGTGTGCGCTGTATGCATTTATAATTAGGGCTTTACCAAATAGTTTGACACCTCAGTCATAACATCCATCCATCCAGGGGGCTGGATCTGATCCCAGCTGGCACTGGGTGAAGGCGGGTTCACCCTGGACTGGTCTCCAGTCCATCACAGGACACATGAGACAGACAACCATACATGCTCACATTCACACCTACGATCGTCATCAATTAACCTGCATGTCTTTGGACTGTGGGAGGAAGCTGGAGAACCTGGAGAAAACCCACACTAACTCAGGGAGAACATGCAAACTCCACACAGAAGGACTCAAACCTGTGACCCTCTTGCTGTGAGGCGACAGTGCTAACCACTGCACCACCATGCCACCCAGTCATAACATTAACATTAAATTATTATTATAAATAACTTGAAGAATATATCGCATGCAACAGTCTACCGCTGTCTTTCTTTTGCGGCGAGCAACGCAACGCTGCGTCCTCTCTCTGTAATCGTCTCAGTCTTCACAATTCGGCTTCAGTCCATATTTGTTGGCCTTTAGCCTTTCAAAAACAACATTTTGGTCCGGTATTTTTGCTTTGCCATGGACTAGTACATTGAAATGAAATTAGCACATTTTGACGCTGCTGAGAGTATCCCAGTTTTATGTGCTGTAGGTTTGTCATGTGAGTCGTCACAGTTTGCTCAAGAGGTTGAGACTGACGAGGAGTTATCAACAGACAAATGATGCAGACGCTCTTTGCTGTGGGATTTAGAGGAAATAGTAGCCCTGAAGAGCCTGGTGGTGTTTCCAGGATCCTAATTGGCTCTCTATTGACAGTCTCTTTGTCAGGACCCCTTGGTGTCGCTGTTGACAGCGCTGTCCTCTGTGTTGTAGGTCGCAGCAGAAGATTATGGTTTGGGGCTAAAATAAGCATATTTGTTATGTAACTTAAATCGAGTCCTCAAGCAAATGAAAAACATCACTGAACATTTTAGTGATCTAGTGTGAATATTTTCTGACTTATAAAGATATTTCTAGCTTGGTGTTTATAATATCTGTTGAGTGTTAGTCTGGTTCTGTCTGAACAGCTTTTCTTTGTGAGTACCATTAATAAAACACAGCAGTTCTTTAGAGGGTTTTCCACCTGAGAAATGTTGCTGCGATATGCTTAGTGTGGATGTCATTAATTGAAACTAGTGTCTGGTCGTCTTGTGTGCTGCTCAGTCATTCACTCAATCACAGCACTGTGGTTCTGATTCTCATCTCAGTTCTTTGAGGTCATTTATTATCACTGATGGACACAATTAATCCTGCTAATTACTGAAAACCAATGCAGCATAAAGCTTGTACTGGCAGGAGGTTATGTGACAGATCCTGGTTCTGGTTCATGGTTTATGCTGTTAGAAGGTTTGTGGACTGCTGTTTTGAAGCCTCAAGTTTGGCATTTTGGTTGTCGCCATCTTGATTTTTTATTTTGGTTATTTATTTTTGAGGGTGGAGCTCAGTCAACCCGTTCTCACTCCCAACTCTGTTATACCGCCATCTGGTCAGACAAACATAAGACTTCTACATGTAACGTTGACTTATTTTGTCCCGTGAGTCACTAGTCATCGAAGGTATCATCACCAGCGATACTTTCCTAACTGTATAACTAAGTGCTTGTGTTGCCTAAACCTAACTTCCTGTGACACACAATCTCTGGTCCGTTCAAAATAAACGTAAGATGTCGGTGTCCGATGCCGAGGGGCTCTGACCGAGCGGTGGTATTTGATGACCTGGGAGTGAGTGTTGGCTACAAGTCCAACCGAACACTGAATGAGACATTTTTAGGTGTTAATTAACTTTCAGAAACTGAAAACACACTTCTAAGACATAAAGGTGGACAACTCCCAGAGCAGACAACGCCACGGTAGCAACCTGTCAATCACCTAAAGCATCCCCTGCTTTATGGTCTATCTGAGTCTAAATGGACCATAACTTACTAAATGAACATCATGCTGTATTGAAGACTTGAAACAAGTGATTGATAAACATGTTTACAATGTTTACTGAGGTAATAAATCAAGTGATAAGTAGAGGAGTCGCCCCCTGCTGGCTGTTGGAGAGAATGAAGGTTTAAGGCCCTTCTTTGTTGGCTTCACTTTTCAGACCTGCAGCTTGTTGCCTGCACTGACTACAGTTGTTTACAAGTGTGTAATAAATGCTGGCAGTGTGTCCACTGAGAGAATACACAGAGTTTTATTTTGTTTTTCTACGTCTGTCTGCAAACATCAGAGTGATATTGCACTTGGTACAACATGAATTATTAATGGTGGCTGTCCATGTCATGTTAAATTTGAAATGTAATATCATGTGACGGCCTGTGTTGACTGTGGAATGTCTTCATGTAGTCTCGGCCGATAACTGAGCGTATTAAGCCAAGTTAATCATTCGCTGTCTTCTCCTCTACCTCGGAGCCACAGAATAAATCCCTTCATTTGGCAGAGCAGTGTTTCCTGCAGAGACCAGCGCTGGCAGCGGGGAGGTTTAGCTCTGCTGCTCATCGCCAGCTGCCCCTCTAACATGTTTTCAGACAGCTGTCATCCCATCTCAGCGCTAGCAGCAGGTTAACCTGAGGTGGCCCGGCGGCGTCTACGACGGGACGTGGTGTTTCTTCTATATGTAATTCTGTCAAGTCTCCTCTGTGAATGTAATTTGAGTCCATTCATTTTGCAGGGAGGTAACTGATAGCTCTGAAATATTGATGCTGGGTGGGTGTCAGATCTGAAGGCTGACACTAATCTAAAAATCTATTTATGCATTGTTAAATCTGTAGGTCAGGCTTGTAACTGACAAGTGTTTATTTTCCATGTCACGCTGTACGCCACTACTCACCCTTGAATGAAATAGAAAACATTATGATAATTATTACTATTATTAACCTTGCCTCATTATTTTCCATGTAGCTGTTTGTAAGCCGTGCCTCTTCCTGGCCCGCTGCTCTTAATGAGGCCTTGTTAAAAACATCCACATCACTGGCATTTCCCTTTAATGAGTGCACCGGCGGTCTCCATGCTGATGCCCTTTATGGCGAGCTGGCGCTGCTCTTTTCCAAAACAACATGGACGCCACCACAGCTGCCACAGCTGGCGCAGCTTATGGGGTTTTAATTTTCGTCTCCGTGGGAGGAGCAGAGGCCTTCAGGGGGCCGACTTAGAAACTGAATCAGTGCTGATGGCGTCCTGGGAGAGATTCACAGTAACAGGCTGTAATGCACTGAGAGGCTCCTCAGCTCGGTGAGATACAGTGAAGAGCCTCCAGGGAGAGGACTGTTGGCTCAGTGTGTGTGTAGCTTAAAGGAAAAATACTCCTACACATGTGAAATACACACCAAAAGATTGATGTTTTTATGGTGACATGCAGGGTTTCCTGCAGCTGTGTCTTTAAGCAGCGGCAGGCCGCCTTCTCTGAATTAATGACCACCTCCACCATCGTCGGAGGGAATGAATAAAACCTCAGGGTGATTTCTCAAGCCAGCTTTTATTCTGTTTTAATTAAACTTTGGTAAGATTCATTTGGGCAGTTGTGACTGCAGTTATCACACTCTGGTGCAGACCAAAACAATCGGTCCAAGACCGCTTATGAGAGGTTTCCAAGTGAACACTAGTGCAGTTTGATTGCAGAGAGAACATAATCCGACCCAGCTGCAAGGCCTGTTGAAGGAGGCTGGGACACGGTGGACACGGTGGACACGGGTTTTGGTTTATGGGGCTGAGCTCGTTGGAGATGAGGCAGGCCGATCGATTGACGCCGATTGATCGATGTGTGTCCGACTTAATGCCGACTTGCTCTGTTATGCACACATGATCAACGATAACCTTGTTTTTAGAGCCAGGCGCCGCAGCTGCTCTTCACTAACTACAAGCCCCAACAGCATCATGGGAAACGCCTGGCTCGCACCTGATCAAAGAGCTGATTGGCTCTTAGTTTTGACAGCAAACACCAGGTGTTGTAGAAAGTCAGAACTTTATGTGTAATTGTAATATTGGACGCTAGATTATAGGATATTGAGCAAAGAAGGTTTCAGCTTAACAAACACATCTTGTGTGGTTAATAAGAAGAATATAAATAATAATAATTATAATAATGAAGGACATAATAATAAAGGATAGAATCCAACGCCAGATTCACACACATTCTACAGATCGATCGGACAAGATGTAACTTTTCTTGTGACTTCCTGTTAATTTTTTTGCTGGAAATGTCTGGAAACTGTCCGGCTTGTTCTCTGATCTCATCTACTTTCCAGACGAGGCGCAGTCCATCTACCTGTTGGTTCAGTTTCTGCAACTGCAAACCAGATTTTATTGGGTATTTTATTGTGTTGTACCCCAAAGATGTGAGGCCTCTTTAAATAAACTCTTTCTCCATAGCGTTAGATGGGAAAATGTGCCGATGCTCGGAAGGCACATCCCAAAAAGTCTGAGAACCTCTGGATTAAAGAAATCTGCGTTGACTAATCGACGCTGAAGGAGGACACTGGACTGTCTGTTTGAGGTTTTTATCAGCTGTGACACAATTGTGCCTCGACTGTAAGAGCAAGAGCACTTTGTCTTCCTAAAAGATGGAGACGGCAGACGGAGCAATGAAACATTCAATCACCATCTCTTTGTTTTGCCTCATGCTAATGAGGTTCTCTAACTCTGGAGTGAACTATGAGACGAGCATTTGTATCCACATTTCTGTGTTTAGAGTTTACAGATGTCTTATCACTGACCCGCTGAGACAAACAGGAGTCACTTTCTCACATTAAGGTCACTAATTAGAGCAGAAAACCAAGAGAAAGGTGGGAAAAACAGCACCATGCTGAATCCTGGAATAATAAACCTGCACTGACATTTATTTATTCTTGGAAAGCAGGTTGTTTTATAAGCTTTGAAGCAGAAATACACTGAGTCACCAGCGGTGTATTTGTCATCTAAATGGCTCAGTCTGCCTGGAAAACATCGCTATTACTGGATAAATCTGCATTTCATGATTATTTCAGGAAGTAGTGGTTTGGTTTTTTTATTGTAGGAGCCGTGGTGGTGGATAATGTATCTGTGTCAGACCGACATTGATCAGAAAATGTAGATATTAGACAAAAGTGTGCTTCTAACTTCATGGCGTTTGATGAGGGCTCCTTCCTGCTTGCTGTATTTTAGTGGTCTAACTCTACACAGGTGTTTCCACTCATCCTACCTGATTACACCTCTTTCCTTCTATCAGCACTGGACACTTGACTACGTTCTCTTTCGACTTCTTTACTCTTTCCGTCCCAAATGCCCGAACGGACTTTGGGGAAAACATGTAATATGTCACAGAAAGACTTGAAGCTCAATTAATCTTGTTAAATCTAAAATGAAAGAGGCAGATTGAAGATGTCAATCTCACCTGGTTACAGAACAGACTTTTAAATTTCTCTGTTTTTGATAGCATATTATTGATTTTTAGTTCCTTTTGATTTGTGTCTCCTTTTGTGTTTTCTGTCACATAATTTATTATGTGAGAAAGTCAGCGGTTATTTATTTACACTAACTAACCAAAGAAGCCATGATCTTTTTCTAACCTTACACAAGTAGTTTTGTCGCCTAAAACTAAACAGTCCTTTCGCAATTTTAACTAGGTGTCATTGTGCATTTCTGCAAGTGTGATATGAGGCTGATATGAAACGTATTTCTGAAATGTATATTTCAGCCCAGTCGCAGAGCAGTTTATGAAATAGTCCCAAAATTTAATGAGTTGAATTTCACAAATTATCATGGAGACAGTGAACGCAGCACCGTGGCTGCTACAATGACTCTCCTGATGGTGAACTGGAGACAGTGAACGCAGCACCGTGGCCGCTCAGTGACTCTCCTGACGGTGAACTGGAGACAGTGAACGTTGCACCGTGGCCGCTACAGTGACTCTCCTGACGGTGAACTGGAGACAGTGAACGTTGCACCGTGGCCGCTACAGTGACTCTCCTGACGGTGAACTGGAGACAGTGAACGCAGCACCGTGGCCGCTACAGTGACTCTCCTGACGGTGAACTGGAGACAGTGAACGCAGCACCGTGGCCGCTACAGTGACTCTCCTGGCGATGAACTGGAGACAGTGAACGCAGCACCGTGGCTGCTACAGTAACTCTCCTGATGGTGAACTGGAGACAGTGAACGCAGCACCGTGGCTGCTACAGTAACTCTCCTGATGGTGAACTGGAGACAGTGAACGCAGCACCGTGGCCACTCAGTGACTCTCCTGACGGTGAACTGGAGACAGTGAACGCAGCACCGTGGCTGCTACAGTAACTTGGTGATTAAACTATGTTCTGACACACTGAGCCCATCACTGTGAGGACTTCATCGTGGTTGTTTTGTGCTTTAGAGGTGCTCACTCCCAGAAGGCCCAGGCTCACGCTGACCGCCTCGTAATCCAGCTTTGCCTCACAGGACGTGTTTTAAGAGCCAGAAATCTCCTCCTCAGCCGGGCACGCAATCATAGCTTATTGATCGACAACCTTATCAGCCACCTGCAGATACGGTACAGTCTGCTCATTGTGTGGGCCAATAAAAAACGTCCTCAGTGACCTTCTGATGGAGACACTAGAGACGGTAGCAGATGCTCTCAGGGCCTGTCCAGACTTGTCTTTGACTGTATTTACCACACACACACACACACACACACACACACACACACACACACACACACACACACACACACACACACACACACACACACACACACTAACCTTATCCCTTTCTGCTAAACGGATCATTTTAAACAAAAGCATTTAAATTTGACATCTTGAGCTAGTTTGAAGAGCAGAATGTGTGTGTGTGTGTGTGTGTGTGTGTGTGTGTGTGTGTGTGTGTGTGTGTGTGTGTGTGTGTGTGTGTGTGTGTGTGTGTGTGTGTGTGTGTGTGTGTGTGTGTGTGTGTGTGTGTGTGTGTGGTACCCAGCCAGCCTGTATAACACTTGCATCATGTGAAGCTCCAGCAGCAGGAGGAAGCCGGCCGGGTGGAGGTAAGGTGGAGGAGGTGGTGAAATCCCTGGTGCAGCTGAGGAGGACGGTCATGTTGCAGAGCGTTACATCAGCTCTGCTTTCTGCTGGTTTAATGGGCCGAACTGCTCTCCACTGTACAGGATCACGGCTGCTGAAAACCCTCAGTGTTTGTACAGTCATCTTTCAAAGAATTAAGGAGGGCAGCTGTGTTGTTCTGAGTCACTGATGTGATTTGTTGCTGCTTCCTGCATCTGCTCAGGGAATCTACTGAGGCCACACAGCTTTAAAACTAGAGGTGGGAAAAGAAGTCACATCAGATTTTTAATAATGTTTCTTGAGACTGTGGGGTTGTTGCAAAAGCATCATGGTGTTTTAGTCTTATTTTTATAACTGCCAAGGTCGAGGTTTGGTTGGTTTATCTGTCTGTTAGCAGGATTACTCACATTTGATGGCATTTTTGGAGAGGTGGAGTTGTAGCACCATGAACAATCCATCACATTTTGGTGGCGATCCAGATCATGATCCGGATTCAGGAATTTTTTAAGGGATTGTGATCAGACCATGAGCTGCATGGTGGTGCAGTAGTTTGCACTGCCGCCTCACGGAAAGAGGATTTGCATGTTCAACCCATGTTAGTGTGGGTTTTCTCCGGGTGCTCCGGTTTCCTCCCACAGTCCAAAGACATGCAGGTTAACTGTTGACCCTAAATGTCTCATAGGTGTGAATGTGAGCGTGAATGTGACCTGTCCAGGGTGAACCCCGCCTTCGCCCAGTTCCAGCTGGGATCGTCTCCAGCCCCCCCGTGACCCCTAATAGGATTAGTGGTTGCAGATGGATGGATGGTATCAGACCACTGGGCATGACCCAACTGTAGAGTCGCCATATTTTTACAGTAAACTCAGTGAAATTAGAGTTGAGTTCAACCAAAGGCGGGGCAGTCATACTCAGGTGCTCCAACGCTCCGAGTGCCACTCCAGTATTATGCTGTTTTACATAGATGTTGTGATGTATGTTGTTTGTGGTTTACATTGTTGTGTCTCTCTGTTTACATGTGGATTGTTGTTTGTTTTTCAAGTTTCTATTTATTGATGCTAATGCAGAGGCAGCTGACTAATTTCCCGAAGGGGACAACAATAAAGTGTGTCGTATCGTATTGTGTATTTGCTTCATTTGAGAAGTTACCTCTTATTGTTGTAGTCTGAGTAACATGATGTCATATCCGCTTTGTGTACGTCAACCGAAGCAAACCTGAATATGATGTGCAGCCAGGAGACCTCTGCAGCACCGCAATATTCAATTTAAAATGATATTTTGACACATGTAGGCTGTGTTGTAATTTTAATAAAATTTCCATTTATTTCAGATTGATGTGATTTCTGCTTTTACGACCGACTGACTCGACTTTGTGAAGTGAAATGAAGATGAATCCAGATGTGGATGTGTGTCTCTGTGTTTCAGGTAGCGGCTCAGGCCGTGTTGTTCCTGTGTATGAACACCGCTGGGATATTCATCAGCTACCTGTCCGACCGGGCTCAGCGCCAGGCCTTCCTGGAGACGCGACGCTGCATCGAGGCTCGGCTGCGACTCGAGACAGAGAACCAGAGACAGGTGAGTCCACCGCATGGCGTGAGATGCACAATGTGGAAACTGCTTGAACTGTCAGAGTGTTTAAAGCGGGAACCGTGTGTTCTTCTGAATGGGGAAGGTTTACAGCGTCGCGCTATTGATATAAGTGTCTTGACAACTATTGGATGGATTGTCATGACATTCTGTAGAGACATTCATGTTCCCCAGAGGATGAATCCTGCTGACTTTTCCTCTAGCATCGAAGGAATCAAAATCTCCGGCACTCACAGATAAAGTGTCTTTATTATATTGAACAAACAAACAAATGCATTTCAGCAATAGGCCGTTGTCAACGTGCACAATATTTCTGTTCTTGCTGCAGCGTTCACCATTAATTACACTCAGATTGAGCTTGTGGGGTATACTTGTATATAACTTACATTGCGTTACTCTTCAGAAGTATATGAACGATGTATGATGTTGATGTGGCCTTGAGCATGGTGCTGGACTTGTAGTCTTGTTTCTGTGTGTGATGGTTGGGTAAACTCACGCTCAGTGAGAGTTTCATGAGCTACTACTGTTTATTTCTTTATATTTAAAGTTTACTGGGTGCTTCAGCATAAAGAAGGGGCTTCTACGGTGGAGTTTTGATGTTACTGGCTTTAGTTAGGACTGTGACCTCTAGATGACCTTCAGCAACCACTGGACCACCAAAACACAGCGGCGCACATCAGAGTGAGGTGTTTTTGCTCCCTGCTGTTTAGTGCTGGAGCTCAGTGTGAGGAGACTTTAGTATGATGAAGGAAGCACAGCGATTGATGGATTTCAGTTGACAGGACTGGATGTTAGCAGCTCGGCTAATGAGCCCGCTGAGAGGAGAATAACATGGACGCTGCATCGATCCGCTGCTGTCACGTAAACTGTGCAGCAGTGCAGCGGACATGCACAAACAGAAACAATACATACAGTGTGAGTCACTCACACACACACACACACACACACACACACACACACACACACACACACACACACACACACACACACACACACACAAGCGTTGTTGACGCAGTGGAGTGGACGCTCAGGCTCTGAGAAGCCACAGAAAGCTTTTACGGCGTCGTGTTTCCTGGAAGGGTTCGTCTCTGATGAGCTCTGGGCTGGTTGTAATGGAGCGAGATGGGGCCTCGCGCGCGAGCAGACCACCTTAACGTGAACCAATCACAGCCTGGTCTTTCTGTCAACATGCTGTCAGAGTACAGAGCCACGTTTCTGTCCTCCTAACTGTTGTGTTTCCTTAAAGCGGCTGTGATATGAAGGCAGAATGTGGACAGGAAGTGCAGGTAGACAATTTAAAGCCGCTGTCATCAATATATTGATATTAACCCTCTGAGACCTGCGATCCCGACCAAATTTACAGTCTTTCAGAGGCTGCAGGCTCAGTTCAATTCAATTTATTTTTATAAAGCATCAAATCATGACAGAAGTTATCTTACTTTTCACACAGAGCAGGTCTAGACCCAACAACAGATCCCCCATGAGCACTGCACTGACTGAAGATATATGAAACTGGAAAGCCTGAAGAATCAGTTGTTACCAACCATCATACCAGCTGGTCAGGAAGGAGGTTGAATTATATTTTGGTGAGGGAAAAACTGTCATGGCCATTCTCACGGTCCCTTGACCTCTGACCTGAATGTAAATGGGTTCAACGAGTCTCCCCTCTACAGACATGCTCACTTCATGATAATCATAGTCAGTTTTTTGAATGCAGTATAAATGTGTTATTTTCACCTTTTCTAAAAATTGTGTGTTTGAATATTTCTGCATACTGGGGTCCCTAAACAGCAACATCAACAATTTGAGACATAATAGAGCATGGGGATCATATTCTTCCATCATAATGCCCTGATACACTTTCACAACGTATTTTAATTAATAAATTCATTTTCTTCATTCATGTTCTGTTGTAAATTTCTCCACTGTGGGACAAATAAAGGAATATCTTATCTTATCTTATCTTATCTTATCATTTCTGATTCATGACTAGAACAACTTGACACAGAGCTGAGCTGCATCTCTAATTAATCTTCAGGTTTCCGGGCTTTCAGATGATGTTCACCACTTCTATGAGACATCTATATCCCCCTTAAGACCCTCTGGACCCCCCTAAAAAAGACAAAACAGGTCTATAGTGTGGGTTAAACTGGATGTGAAAAAGGTCCTTCATAGTGACGCGGCGCTGCAGTCCCTGTTGGCATCAGCTGTTTGGTTATACGGTCCACAGCTTTCCTGTTGTGGTTCAGTCTGAGCGTCTCCAGCAGCAGCAGGCGGCTGTTTTCATCAGACAGCCTCTGATAAAACCACAGTTCTCTACCTGCTCAGCAGCAAACAGCAGACAGACACAGTTAGAGACTAGCTGGTGAACACGGTGGAGCATTTAGCAGCTAAAGACACACATATTTCCCTCGGGAGCTGGTGGACACCAAAAACAGAGCTAAAAGAGAGAGAGGATTGGTCTTACATCAGCATCCCCTGATGCTGCTCTGTCTGATGGACTGGGTGTCTGAATGGACAGCTGTTAGCCATCATGTTACCCATATTTACTTGTCAGTGTTGTGTTTACAGCTTGTTGTGCTGTTCCCAAGTGGCAAAAAAAACAGTTAATGCCAGTTTAAGGTTCTCTTATGTAACACAAAGCTGGACGATCAGCTGAATTCATCCAATTCCTGAAATTTTAAATGTCGTACTGATCTAAATCAACTCTCATTGTAGTTTTTAGTAAATCATCTGAGTAATTAGCCCATTCTTACTCCCAAGTCGTCAAACACAACAGCTTGGTCAACACGAGAGACAGGTTACGTAACGTAGGTCCTGTGAACCCTCACGTTTACTTCGAAAAGACACTGTTTGCACGTTAGGGGTGGGCAAAAAAAATCAATTCACAGTGCCAGAATCAATACAGCATATCTGCTTCATCTGAGTCTCTGTGGAGGTAGAAGGAAGTTACCGCTTTTATTGTGGTAGTCTGAGTAACGTGACGTCATATCCGTCAACCAGAACAAACCTCAGAAGGTATTAAAGGGTGGAGGGTGGGCGTGGATCCGACCTCCACCCTCCATGTTAAATCCAGCCTGGTAAACACTACACATCCAGTAAAGGAGGGAAACACTTTGGAAAAGCAGAGCTAGACATCTCGGCTAAAGCTGCACGCTAACTCCGTCACGGACGGGAAACGTCATCGTACGGCGGTAACGTGCGGTCCGGCCGTCCGGCGCTCTCGTCTCCGTGGTCCGACGGGCCGACGCTACGACTGTAGAGCTCCATATACTGACATTTATGTTAAATGCATTCAGACGGCCCCGATGGAGCTGACCATGGATGGATAAAGAGAACGGAGCTGACGGAGAGCTAGAGACCACCTTGGAGGAGTTAGAGGAAGTAGACACCTGGGACTACGGCTGCTTTTCAAAATAAGGTGTTAACAAAGGGAACTGGATCTACAGAATCCATCTATGGAAATCAGACTGATGGATTATATTCAGCAGAGTATAAAACATTACATGACCCTGATAAATTAAAAAGAAAATCCCACTAATCTGTGAGGGAAACGTCTTTATTCTTTGATTTCTGGGTTGCTGGATAAAAACTGTAATCAATAATTCCTGACAATCATCCTGATAGATTTGACCTCAGGACATTTAAACATTTAGAGATTTAGAAGTTTTCCAAAGTAAAATGTTTGATTCAACCTTTTCTCATCGTGTGGTGGTAAAAAGTGAACAAGAATCACCATAAATTGTAAAACAGAATTGCAGTACTTAAAAATCTTAATACATAGCGATGCAGCACCCAAGTACAGTGGTAGTATTGAATCTTAAGAGCCTTAATACAAACGACTCATTCCAAGGTACCAAAAACAGTTCTCATTGTCAGGTGATTATACACCAAAGAAAAATTACTTATTAATATTATATCCATTTCTGCCAATAGATCCCCCCTGTTGTTACACACTGGTCCTTTAAAGCTCTTTCAAAGCCTCCAGAAGCGACAATAAAAGCAGGACAGAGTGTTTTCTAGTGAACCTTTAACTCGATCTGAATGAAGTATGAAGATAGAAGTTGTCAGCGAGGCTGCTGGAGGGCTTCAGCTCTCGGCTAAAATCCAGCTACGCTAATGACTTTCAAAGCTAATCTGACACTGAGTCCGCTGGCTCTCAGCTGTCCAAACCTGAGACCATGTCCACTGGAGCAAACACTGCAACCCCCCACCCCCGTCCTCCGTCCACACTGCAAAAAATGTCCACTTGAGCCTCTCACAGTACGCTGCAGTGGTCAGACGTTTGACTTGAGAATCCACTATGTATTCAGATGAGATTATGATATGAGATATGAGAATAGTAATTACCTGCTGTTGTATTTGTATTTGTGAGTTAAAGTGATTTGTTTTATTTTTAAATAAACACTTGTTCAGACCTGATGCAGCCAGTTCATGAAGGCATCTCAGTTAAATTGTTCAGTTCCAGAGTTCAAGAGAGGTGTTGGATACCCAATTCTGATTGGTCAATCACGCCTGCGGTATGCTTTTTCTTTATAAGAGACTGTTGCTATATACAGTATAACAGACCGTTGCTATGTACAGTATAACAGACCGTTGCTATGTACAGTATAACAGACTGTTGCTATGTACAGTATAACAGACCGTTGCTATGTACAGTATAACAGACTGTTGCTATGTACAGTATAACAGACCATTGCTATGTACAATATAACAGACTGCTTCTATGTATAACAGACCATTGCTATGTACCGTATAACAGACTGTTACTATGTATAACAGACCATTACTATGTACAGTATAACAGACTGCTTCTATGTATAACAGACCGTTACTATGTATAATAGACCATTGCTATGTACAGTATAACAGACTGCTTCTATGTATAACAGACCATTACTATGTACAGTATAACAGACTGCTTCTATGTATGACAGACCGTTACTATGTTTAATAGACCATTGCTATGTACAGTATAACAGACTGCTTCTATGTATAACAGACCATTGCTATGTACAATGTAACAGACTGCTTCTATGTATAACAGACCATTGCTATGTACAATATAACAGACTGCTTCTATGTATAACAGACCATTGCTATGTACCGTATAACAGACTGTTACTATGTATAACAGACCATTACTATGTACAGTATAACAGACTGCTTTTATGTATAACAGACCGTTACTATATATAATAGACCATTGCTATGTACAGTATAACAGACCGCTTCTATGTATAACAGACTGTTGCTATGTACCGTATAACAGACCGTTACTATGTATAACCGACCATTGCTATGTACAGTACAACAGACCGCTTCTATGTATAACAGACTATTGCTATGTACAGTATAACAGACCGCTTCTATGTATAACAGACCATTGCTATGTACAGTATAACCGACCGCTTCTATGTATAACAGACCATTGCTATGTACAGTATAACAGACTGCTTCTATGTATAACAGACCATTACTATGTACAGTATAACAGACTGCTTCTATGTATAACAGACCATTGCTATGTACAGTATAACAGACTGCTTCTATGTATAACAGACCATTGCTATGTACAGTATAACAGACCGCTTCTATGTATAACAGACCATTACTATGTACAGTATAACAGACTGCTTCTATGTATAACAGACCATTGCTATGTACAGTATAACAGACCGCTTCTATGTATAACAGACCATTGCTATGTACAGTATAACAGACCGCTTCTATGTATAACAGACCATTGCTATGTACAGTATAACAGACCGCTTCTATGTATAACAGACTGTTGCTATGGCCACAGTTCTGTTGTCGGACTCTGAAGGACTGTTTTTGTGTTAAATTATTGATTTCTTCAGTAAGTATCCGTGTAATAAGCAGGATAAAATACAGGTAGCGAGTCATTGTTTCCCTGCCAAGGTTTCTTATATATCAAATATAAACCTACCAAATGCACAGTTATGATATTTAACAAAAAGGAAAGGCAGCACATAAAATAATGATGTACCATTGACAAATACAATCATTTAAAAAAACTACTAAATAAATATAGTAAACTGTGAAATGATAAAAGATATGCAGTAGTAGTGGAAACATAAATCACATGCCACACAGAGAGCGGTTATTTATGTATTTATGTTTAAATAAACAGAAAAGGAGCTATGACACAATAAAACTGAGCTTTTTATGGAGCTTTTAGTGAATTAACGTTGTGTCAACATTATCTTGTCAAACTGCTCCGAGGTCAGTAGATTCACACTCGGAGAAAGGAGCTGTAGAGGAAAAGAAAGACAGACTCAGACTTGTTTAATATTGTGTCGTTTTTTTTTTTCTTTCTTTTGCTTCATGTATTAATAAGATTCTTTATGTGCATTTGTGTTAAACATCATTATATAAGTTATAGAAAGGGGTAGGACCTTAGAAGTGTTTCTGCTTACTCCTTTTCAAACTTATGAAATCTATTTATTTATTTTAGGGCTCTCAAACTTATCAAGATAATAAGGCGTTAATGCAACTTGCTATTTTTAGGTTGTAGCGGCTTAGTTTTAAAGCTACACTGAAGAGCCTGGTCTCATATGGACTAGAAGACCTGATGAATCCATCGGTACCAGTCAGGTTAGACTAGCCTGTCACAAAGGACGTTAAATAACGCTCCAGACTTGACCTCTGGCCTCCAGATGTGTGGATGTAAATGGGTTCTCTGGGTCCCCACCAGTCTCCCCTTTACAGACATGCCCACTTTCTGATAGTCCCAGTCAGTCTGGATCAAGTCCTAGTCAAGTCAGCACTCTGACACACTGACAGCTGTTGTTGCCTGTTGGGCTGCAGTTTGTTCTGATTGGAGCAGATTGTTGATGCTAAAGTCAGAACCTGGGAGGGTTTCTGGACAATATCTGGTATTGATTAGTGTTGTTATTGATTTACAATAATAAATATATACATATATTTAATAAAGCAGCATGTTTTCCGCTAACATGTTGATAAGAGGATTAAATACTGGACTAATCTCCCTTTAAGGTTCATTTTGAACGATAAAAAATGTCATTAAGTTACGTTTAATGGATGGACAGTGCTCGTCTAGAACTAATCGGTTGTTTCACAATGTGGGATTTTGTGTTTCTGCAAGCGTGACATGAAGCTGATATGAAATGTATTTATGGCACATCAGATATTTTTGGTTCAGAAACACCGGCATTGTACATATTTGTGGTTTGCAGAAACATATACAATGTCAATGTCACAATTCAGGATGCACAATCATGCAATTAATCACAATTAAATATATTAATCGACTGACAGTCGTAGCTTTTTGTTTATTCATGTGCATCTGCGATAAACATAAAGTTCATTATTAAAGTTATAGAAACGGGGTAGGAGCTTAGCTTCTGTTTACTCCTTTTCAAACATAATATTCATTCATTTATTTAATTTTAGAATTTGCTGTATGTGTTTACTCTTCATGTTACAGGTGATTCTTGTTTTCTTGGTATTTATTTAATTTTGAAGAGGTTTAAAGGTTCTGTTGAATAATTAATGTTAACCCGACTTTCCTCTGAAATTTCACTACATGGTTCTTCAAGATTGAGACTATTTTCTGTGTCAGACAGTTATATAATAACAATAATAATAATAAATTACATGCATCAGCTTCAGGTTTAACAGGAGAAGTTAAGCTCCGAGATGCTTTGAGAAACTAATAAACATCATGTCGACATATAAAAACATCATATGATAAAGACAGTGTGCAGATATTCCCAAAACAATGCAGCAAAATAGAAAAATGTGATTTGAATTTCATATTTCATGTAAATGGATTATGAAAGGCAGCCATTTATACTGGAGGTGTTTCATCCTAATGTGATTATTGGAGGAATCAAAGGCTTCGGTGTAAACACAGTTTGATTGACAGGCGACATCAGCGCTCAGCAGACACTGAACCAGGCTGAAGCTCCTCCGAGGGTCAAACTTTCACTGTTTAATTCAAGACGCCTCTGTGAACAAAACAAAACAAATCAACATTTCTTGCAGTGACCCTCCACCAACCAGCAGACCCCGGAGCGCTCGGCTGCGATGCAGCAGCAGCAGCCGAAGCGTTAGCCACGCTCCGCTGGATTGTTTGTCTGTCTGGACCTTAATTTGGGGATGCACTGCTCCGCTTTCCAGCAAAGACAGCAGGTCAACACACAACACAACACAACACAACACAACACAACACAACACAACGCCGAGCCGAGCCGAGCCGAGCCGAGCCGAGCCGAAGCACCTGCTCTCCTCCGACACAGTTTACACACTTTACACACTCGGCTGATGGTGGCGTCCACAGAGGAGCCGTCCAATCAGCTTCAGGTCCAGAAATCACAGCATCACCAGCTGCAGCACCTTTATTGTTAAACAGGCAGAAGTTAACTCAATCTTTGCATAGAATCATATTGAAAAAGCCAGGTAGGGGTGACGGTGGTTCGATCCCCGGCTGCTCCGGTCACATGTCGACGTGTCCTTGAGCAGGACACTAAACCCCAAACTGCTGCTGTGTGAATGAGCGTTTCGATCAGATCGTAGTGGGCTAGAAGGCCAGAAACGTGCTGCATAAATGCAAGTCTATTCACCATGTACCAGGCTAGGAAACAAACAACAAAGTGAAATAAAACCCTCTTTACACCTGACATTAAAATACCTTTTGGGTAGAGCTGTCAAAGTTAACGTGATAATAACATGTTTTAATAAACTAATATTTAAATGAATTCCTAATTTCTTTAACGCATTAATGTAGTCTGTCTTTTGGAGGTTGTAGAGGTTCAGTTTTTAACGACGAGTCTTCCGGCTGACATTCTGGTGGTTGTGTGCTGTGTTTTTTTGGACCCATCCACCTCCTCACCCCCCACCACTGCTGGTTTTCAGCATTTTTTTAACAGTAAGTCACTAACTCCTACTGTAGCATTTATACATATGTGTTTACATCGCAGTCATTACAGGACACATGGCGACCAAATGACACGCAGAACTGAAGAAAGGCACACTTATTGCACTCTAAACACCTTGAGTATTATAGTGCCATTTCTACACTTTTTTGTGCGAATGGGCTGGCAGTTCAGACCGATTTTGTGTGTGTGTGTGTGCCTGCGTGCGTGCGTGCGTGCGTGCGTGCGTGCGTGCGACCAAAGGCAGCGCTGAAACAGCGTCTCTGGATTGTTTTCCATTCAGAGTGACCGTAATGAATGGAGATGGATGTGTGTGTTTCAGTGAGAGTGAATGGAGCAGAGGATGCTGTCGGCCTGAAGAGGCTCTTCAGAGCTCTCAGACAGCGTCATGCAGCTTCACTGAGTTCACAGGAGGTTTCTAGTTACTGCAGAACTGTTCGGTCTGCATCACCAACCAAACGGGCAAAAACAGCATCATATTATTCACTAATGCCTGGGTGCAGTGCAGCACTGATTGTGTGGTGACACAACTGTTAACTCGCATTTTTATCTCCACCGTGAGATAATGAGATCGGCCATGAATGAGTGTGTCTGTGTCCACAATATTTTAAGAGCTCATTTATGGCTGTATGCTCAAGGACCTCTTGTGGTTGTAGTGACTCTCAGTTTCTCAAAAACAGCCTTTATTTCCTGTTTGATAGCGTCACTGATTGACTGCTGACTCCTCTTAACTCTTAATCGGGGCAGCAAGCGATCACACAGCTGAGGCATCGTCACCGCTCTGCAGCCAGAGGCGCATACTACAGCATGTAAGGCGTGCATTACTAGCCGAACATCGCTACTGGATGATATTTGGCTCGTTGACTGCCCTCAGCCCATCAGCAAATCAGACAGCATCCATCGCCGATGACAGCGGTGTTTCTGTGTGTGTTGCATCAGTCTTGTGCAGGCTAGATGGCTGTGTTGGTTATTTGCGGTCGGTCTCTGACAAGACAAGACGCTGGCTGGACAGGACTCTGACGGTGGTGCTGGGCGCTGCACTCACCTGTGGTTTGTTTACAAATGAACGTGAAAGGAAAAAGTCGTCCGTGCGGGACGATTACACTGTTTCTGAGAAAGATCAGCAACGATAACGTTATGTTCAATGACGAGTTCAGCAGTAAAACAACAGCTTACAATATTGATTGAAAACACCCAGTCTGGGTCCGACCTTCGTATGATGATGATTTTGTTGGCTTTTTTAAAAAGTAGTGCGGTGGCTGCATGTTCAGCCTGTGGCGCTTCCTTCTGTCTTGAGCAATGCACCAATGCAGTATCACGCCCAGGCTTGTAATAGACCCATCTGTCCACCAGACAGCGCGTCAGTGTCACATTTTCCCTCGCAGACGTGAATATTACATACCTGTATTAACATGCAGGACCAGCAGGGGGCGACAAAGCCACCGACTTAGGATCAGAACAAAACCACGTAGTTAGCTTAGAACAATGCTGCTAAGCAACGTTACTGTCCGAGTCTAGAAGCCGCAGAGGCTAACAGCTTAGCAAGTTAGCTCGGGGGGAACAGAATGCAGGAAATGCAAAGACATAATGACGGAAGAGAAAGTTGCTGAGAATATCAACATTTTCCTCAGGCAGATTATAAAATGACCAAGAAAAACAATACAGAAACTTTCCACTTACAAGGTCATGAATACGACATGAGGGGGCGTTCATATGGACCCAACTGGTAAACGTGGTAAACACCACCACACCTGAAGGCACCACATGTACTGTCACGTGACAAACGTCATGTGACAACTGCCACTACCTCCACCTCCCCACATGGCCACTATAAGTGGTTTTTCTATACTCCATAACTGGCTCTGAAGTTGGACTTCTGTCACTACACAACACTGCACCTTCATGCAGGTTTGTAATATTCACATCTTGGTGACCACATCTCAACAAACCAAAGACTGAGATAGTCTCCAGGATCTGGAGACGTGCTCGCTGTTATTTTCTATTTCATCTATTACCATTTGACCTGAGACTGGGCTGAATACACCAACCGTGACATGACATAGAACTACACATAACAGGTGTGGAGGTGTTTTGCCGGCGATAACATTAAGGTTTGTATGGCTAACGTGGGCATACCCACATACCCTCATACAGAGAGAGACAGGCAGAGATTCCTTGGTTTATGGATTTATCTGAACTGAAACATGAAACCATCCAGTTGTAGACGTCGGCTCATTTCCAACTCAAGTTGCTTATCGGACCGTAAACGGTGACCTCACAGGAGAGGAAGTGTTGGCCTGGATATCTGCTGGCTACACCAGAACCTCAGGAATATTATCCGTTGCCCCGAGAGGCTGAAGTCTCGCCAGGCCGATAGCCGATGACTTGTGAGACTGAATATCTTGAGTCTTGGTTTGAATGTATTCGGTATCTGAAGGCGGCAGTTGCTTGTGCAGATCCCCGAGGCCAGAAACTAGTGAGGGACGCTGCATGGCTCCCACTCCAAATCTGTTTCTGCTTTTGCCAAGTGGCAGTGCGTCATTACAAAAACCACAAGACAAATTTGGTTGTTTGTGTTGTTCCCGCGGGCCGGAGGCTTTGGAGGATCCTGCTGAAGGAGCTTAGGCTGGCAGAGTCATCGTTTAAATCATTTCTCACAAACAGGCCTTTATGTAATTTGTTTTCACAAGATGCTTTTACTCGTGTTTGCCTCTTTAATACCCCGTTTTTGACTTGCGTCTCCATTTAATTCCTCTTTGCTCTTAATCTATTATTCACTGTAGAGCACTTAAAGCTGCGGTGGGCAGGTCGCTGCAAAAACAGCTATTTTTACAAAACATATCACTATCCTGACAGTAGTGCATGAGACAGGTAATCTGAAAGAAATCAAGGTCCTCCGATGTCCTCCGGTGTCCCCCGATGTCCTTGGGTGTCCCCCGGTGTCCCCCGGTGTCCTCCGGTGTCCCCTGATGTCCCCCGGTGTCCTCGGGTGTCCTCCGATGACCTCCGGTGTCCCCCGATGTCCCCCGGTGTCCTCGGGTGTCCTCCGATGTCCTCCGGTGTCCTCGGGTGTCCTCCGGTGTCCCCTGATGTCCCCCGGTGTCCTCGGGTGTCCTCGGGTGTCCTCCGATGTCCTCCGATGTCCTCCGGTGTCCTCGGGTGCCTCGGGTGTCCTCCGATGTCCTCCGATGTCCTCCGGTGTCCTCCGGTGTCCTCGGGTGTCCTCGGGTGTCCTCGGGTGTCCCCCGGTGGGTGCTCCTAATAACATCTGCAAGATTTCAGAGACCGGAGGAAAAAAAAACATTTTTTTCCAAATCAAATGTTTGTCAGCAGAGCGTTTCTAAGTCTCTTTTTATAGACATTGATGTAGAGGAATCCATTAAATGGACATTTCATTTCACAGGAAAACTGACCACAGGATGTTTTAGATTATTATTATAAGGAAGATGAAGATGCTCAGCTGTCTGGTAAATATGGAGCTGAGAGTTGTTAACAAAATAATATCGGAAACAAGAGTCTCCCATCACAAAATGACCTGTGGTGACCTCCAGGATAATCACAGCCTCTACTACTACTACTACTACTACTACTACTACTACTACTACCTCTAGGATAATCACAGCCTCTACTACTACTACTACTACTACTACTACTCTAGGATAATCACAGCCTCTACTACTACTACTACTACTACTACTACCTCTAGGATAATCACAGCCTCTACTACTACTCTACTACTACTACTACTACTACTACTACTACCTCTAGGATAATCACAGCCTCTACTACTACTACTACTACTACTACTACTACCTCTAGGATAATCACAGCCTCTACTACTACTACTACTACTACTACTGCTACTACTACCTCTAGGATAATCACAGCCTCTACTACTACTACTACTACTACTACTACTACTACTACACTACCTCTAGGATAATCACAGCCTCTACTACTACTACTACTACTACTACTACTACTACCTCTAGGATAATCACAGCCTCTACTACTACTACTACTACTACTACCTAGGATAATCACAGCCTCTATGATAACTTTACAGCCACAAACTAGAGACCTACTACTACTACTACTACTACTACTACTACCTCTAGGATAATCACAGCCTCTACTACTACTACTACTACTACTACTACTACTACTACCTCTAGGATAATCACAGCCTCTACTACTACTACTACTACTACCTCTAGGATAATACAGCCTCTACTACTACTACTACTACTACCTCTAGGATAATCACAGCCTCTACTACTACTACTACTACTACTACTACTACTACTACCTCTAGGATAATCACAGCCTCTACTACTACTACTACTACTACTACTACTACTACTACTACCTCTAGGATAATCACAGCCTCTACTACTACTACTACTACTACTACTACTACCTCTAGGATAATCACAGCCTCTACTACTACTACTACTACTACTACTACTACTACCTCTAGGATAATCACAGCCTCTACTACTACTACTACTACTACTACTACTACTACTGCTACTACTACCTCTAGGATAATCACAGCCTCTACTACTACTACTACTACTACTACTACTACTACTACTACCTCTAGGATAATCACAGCCTCTACTACTACTACTACTACTACTACTACTACTACCTCTAGGATAATCACAGCCTCTACTACTACTACTACTACTACTACTGCTACCTCTAGGATAATCACAGCCTCTACTACTACTACTACTACTACTACTACTACTACTACTACTACTACCTCTAGGATAATCACAGCCTCTACTACTACTACTACTACTACCTCTAGGATAATCACAGCCTCTACTACTACTACTACTACTACTACTGCTACTACTACCTCTAGGATAATCACAGCCTCTACTACTACTACTGCTACTACTACCTCTAGGATAATCACAGCCTCTACTACTACTACTACTACTACTACTACTACTCTCTAGGATAATCACAGCCTCTACTACTACTACTACTACTACTACTACTACTACTACCTCTAGGATAATCACAGCCTCTACTACTACTACTACTACTACTGCTACTACTACTTCTAGGATAATCACAGCCTCTACTACTACTACTACTACTACTACTACTACTTCTCTAGGATAATCACAGCCTCTACTACTACTACTACTACTACTACTACTACCTCTAGGATAATCACAGCCTCTACTACTACTACTACTACTACTACTACTACCTCTAGGATAATCACAGCCTCTACTACTACTACTACTACTACTACTACTACTCCCTCTAGGATAATCACAGTCTCTACTACTACTACTACTACTACTACTACCACTACTACAGAGGATGGGGTCTTTCCTAGCTACTCTGACTACTACTACTACTACTACTACTACTGCTACTACTACCTCTAGGATAATCACAGCCTCTACTACTACTACTACTACTACTACTGCTACTACCTCTAGGATAATCACAGCCTCTACTACTACTACTACTACTACTACTACTACTACCACTACTACAGAGGATGGGGTCTTTCCTAGCTACACTGACTACTACTACTACTACTACTACTACTACTACTACTACCACTACTACAGAGGATGGGGTCTTTCCTAGCTACACTGACTACTACTACTACTACTACTACTACCACTACTACAGAGGATAGGGTCTTTCCTAGCTACACTGACTACTACTACTACTACTACTACTACTACCACTACTACAGAGGATGGGGGTCTTTCCCAGCTACTCTGACTACTACTACTACTACTACTACTACTACTACTACAGAGGATGGGGTCTTTCCTAGCTACACTACTACTACTACTACTACTACTACTACTACTACAGAGGATGGGGTCTTTCCTAGCTACACTGACTACTACTACTACTACTACTACTACCACTACTACAGAGGATGGGGGTCTTTCCTAGCTACACTGACTACTACTACTACTACTACTACTACCACTACTACAGAGGATGGGGGTCTTTCCTAGCTACACTGACTACTACTACTACTACTACTACTACTACTACTACTACTACAAGGATAGGGGCTTTCCTAGCTACACTACTACTACTACTACTACTACTACTACCACTACTACAGAGGATGGGGTCTTTCCTAGCTACACTGACTACTACTACTACTACTACTACTACTACTACAGAGGATGGGGGTCTTTCCTAGCTACTCTGACTACTACTACTACTACTACTACTACACACTACTACAGAGGATGGGGTCTTTCCTAGCTACACTGACTACTACTACTACTACTACTACTACTACTACTACTACACACTACTACAGAGGATGGGGGTCTTTCCTAGCTACACTGACTACTACTACTACTACTACTACTACCACTACTACAGAGGATGGGGTCTTTCCTAGCTACACTGACTACTACTACTACTACTACTACTACTACTACAGAGGATGGGGTCTTTCCTAGCTACTCTGACTACTACTACTACTACTACTACTACCACTACTACAGAGGATGGGGTCTTTCCTAGCTACACTGACTACTACTACTACTACTACCACTACTACACTACAGAGGATGGGGTCTTTCCTAGCTACACTGACTACTACTACTACTACTACTACTACTACTACTACTACAGAGGAAGGGGGTCTTTCCTAGCTACACTGACTACTACTACTACTACTACTACTACCACTACTACAGAGGATGGGGTCTTTCCTAGCTACACTGACTACTACTACTACTACTACTACTACTACTACTACTACTACAGAGGATGGGGGTCTTTCCTAGCTACTCTGACTACTACTACTACTACTACTACTACTACTACAGAGGAAGGGGGTCTTTCCTAGCTACACTGACTACTACTACTACTACTACTACTACCACTACTACAGAGGATGGGGGTCTTTCCTAGCTACACTGACTACTACTACTACTACTACTACTACCACTACTACAGAGGATGGGGTCTTTCCTAGCTACACTGACTACTACTACTACTACTACTACTACTACTACTACACACTACAGAGGATGGGGTCTTTCCTAGCTACTCTGACTACTACTACTACTACTACTAAGCTACTCTGACTATCAGGGGGTTTCTGAGACCTTTACACAACACAAGTGCTCACCATCCAATTGCCGAAAAATGCAGAAATCTCCAAATATCGAAATTTTTTTATTAAGGTCTTGGTGCCTTAATGTGGTATTTTGGAGGGATTATTGATCATTTCAATCAGTTGTTTTTAAAAATGGTTAAATTTAGCACTGAATCTGTGAAACAAATGGTATTAACCCAAAAATGCTTATAAAACATAAATAAGCATAGGAATGGTCACGTACTTCTATCATAATGTTCTAAACCTTATTCATTTTAATTCATTCATATTTATTTCTTATTCAGGACTAGAACAACTTGACACAGAGCTGAGCTGCATCTCAGATTAATCTCCCAACTTTCAGATTCACCACTTCTATGAGACTCTACTGTTGACCTGCTATCTGCCCCTAAAGACCCCCTGGACCCCCTAAAGACCCCCTGGAGCCCCTAAAGACCCCCTGGACCCCCTAAAGACCCCCTGGAGCCCCTAAAGACCCCCTGGAGCCCCCAAAGACCCCCTGGACCCCCTAAAGACCCCCTGGACCCCCAAAGACCCCCTGGACCCCCTAAAGACCCCCTGGACCCCCTAAACACCCCCTGGAGCCCCTAAAGACCCCCTGGACCCCCTAAAGACCCCCTGGACCCCCTAAAAAAGACTAAAACAGGTCTATGTGGCTCTCAGAGGGTTAAAGAAATGAAACAACCTGCCAGCACAATAAAACTTGGTTTCGACTTTCCAGTAAAATAAGTGTCATGACATTCTAGTAAATGAAAGCTACAGTAAAACCTTCAGGAAACAAGTTGATCAATATTGGAAACAGCTTAAAATGACCTCAGTGGCTGATTCTTTTCGTTTTTTAACAAAAGAGGAGAGCTAGAAGTCTGCTGCTTTGGAGTACTAATACGATCTTTTCTTTCTCCCCCACAGGAGAGACTGGTGTTATCGGTCCTGCCACGTTTTGTAGTTTTGGAAATGATAAACGACATGACAAATGTAGAGGACGAACACCTCCAGCATCAGTTCCACAGAATCTACATCCACCGCTATGAGAATGTCAGGTGAGGCCACCTTTAGGAGGAGGGCCAGGTGTGGCAGTGCGTCTGTGAAAGCCTCAGAGCCTTCCAGGTGTTAAATCAGTGCCGAGCTCCGGCAGGTCAGTCTGCAGGTAATCACAGCTGCAATAGTACCGCTGACACTAACCTCAGTCTGACTACAATCACTCACACAGGTGTGTCAAGCTGATTAGACTTCTGCTCAGAGGTGAGCTGAGAGTAATGCCGGGTCCACGCTACATGGGAGGTGGTGTCCGTGATATGCATGTTGTTCCAGTGGCCAAAGGGATTCTGTGGGTTCTCAGTGGGGTTGTATGAGGTTCTTCTCCAGAGTCAGTGTATTACCTTCAGTAGATGATTTTACTTCACTTAGATAACAGTATCAGCTATGGGTTTTTTCCCATGGAGTCTGGTAGCTTTGAAGCACAGATAACTGCTTCAGTTCTCCCTCAGAAAGGGCTGTCTGACAGCAAGGTAAAGCCATGAAAATATTTTAAATATGATGTTTTAAGTGTCTGAAATGCGTTTTGCTGCTGCCACTTTACTCCTGTGCTGGTTCTCCAAAGTCCATCTGCTTTAGGTAATACACTGAATATGAAGTACCTCATACAACCACACTGAGAAACAGCTAAACTATCAGCGTCCAGAATCCACCAAGGATAAAAATTTAGCAAGCTAGCGAGCGGTTAACGTAATGCAGATGACCTTTGACCTGCAGCTTCTAGTAAATCTTTTGGCAAACAGGACTTTGTGTTCAGACTTGTTAGGAGGGAAAGTTTGACTGTCTGTACCTTTATGTCAGACTGTACAGGAAAAACAGGAGCTCATTTATTAAGGTGACATTAAATATTATTAAGTATTTGGATGGTGTTAAAGAACTGGCCTGGATATGAAAGTGACATTTCCGTATTTTATTCAGCATTCTTTTCGCAGATGTGAAAGGCTTCACAAACCTCTCCACGACGCTGTCAGCGCAGGAGCTGGTGCGAATGTTGAATGAACTCTTTGCACGCTTTGACCGCCTCGCACATGTAAGTGATTTAACCTGTAACCTCCAGATGCACAAAACACTTCCTTAAATGCTCACTTTTGTCTTTTCAGGATGGACACTCACCCAGGTTTTAAAGCGGCTGCGGTCAGTTAAGATTCATGTCACTTATTGATCCCAAAACGCAGAGAATTACAACATTCATAGACCTTTTCTGCTGCTCCTGCAGCATCATCCACATATCGCTCTCTGGTGGACTGTCGCTCTGTTTGAATCAACAAAGAAATACAACGTTCTTCAAACGTTATTTGAGCTTTTTCCAGGAAATTGCAGTTTTCCAGGACATTCAAGGTACAACATATGGGATCTGTTCTTCCAGAGCAAAACGAAAATGTAATATCTTTAATATTTAAATATGCAAATGAGGCCTTGCCTCATTAAATATGTGCTAATTTTCATACATTTGGCAGACAGAACATACATGTGAACATCAGATAAAGCAGGTTCAAAATTCTGGTTTCAGTTTGTTGACATATTAGAGTCAGATTTTTACAGCGGGAACTTTGGATATCTAATGTTATCACTCCATAAATCATAAAATGCTGCCAACAGACTGCCATTTTCGCCATGTGTTTAGGAATAAAATGTATAAATCTATAACTGATATAGAGAGGAATGAAATTTGAAAATGTCATATATTTTGAAGACACTGCCAGTGAATAGGGTGAAAGATTATCTAACATCACTGTTAAACTTCCACAGTTGATCACTGACATTGAGACATTTATTTTTTGCATTAAAAGTTTTCTTTTAATACAAAAACTATATGCCAGTGTGTAACGCCGGTAACACCCGCTACCGTGACAGGCCTACCCTGCAGATAGTGAAAGCCTGATTCAGCGGCTGAAAAGTTTCTGCACCAGTAACAACCACTAACAAGACAAAGAGAGTCAAAAAGTTCGTCAACAGCAACGGCCTCATGTTGGTTTCCCAGTTTGCCGTTTCACATGCCCGTGGCTGTGCTCGCCATGTGGGAGGGGCTTCGGACACAGAGTGGAGCGCTGTCTTTTTAAATTGTGTAAAGCGCTTCAGTTAAATGCTCAGCCCAGTCTGTTGACATCTTCACAGCTCCTGATCACATTTAAACATGTAGTTTGCAGTTTACACTTCACGTGTTTTAGAAGAAGGTTTAAAACCCCGATGACGTGGCTCGGCTGCCGGCTCGGGCTCATCTGGTCTGCGACAGCCTCTCAGGCCTGCCAACGCTATGAAAGCTGGATAAAGAAACTCCAGTAGCCAGATTAATATTTCATTCAAAACAACAGAGCGGATAATTGATTCCGAATTCACTCTGTTGGACTCTATGTTTGTCTGATATTAGATTGGAAAAGCATTTCCGACTGTCATGCTTGGCCAGTCAGGATTTCACAGTTGATGCAGAATGAACGTGACATGGAAATGATTTCCATATTTCTATTTTCAGTCCCATATGGTGTGTTGTATTACTGGTGTTCTTCTATTGTAGGGTTAATTAAAAGTGCCACTAAGATGTGGTGTAACTGGTGTGTTGCAGGAGAACCACTGTCTACGAATAAAGATCCTGGGAGACTGTTACTACTGTGTGTCCGGTCTGCCCGAGCCCAGACAGGACCACGCCCACTGCTGTGTGGAGATGGGCCTCAGCATGATCAAGACCATCAGGTACAGTCTGCTTCCACCATGCTGCTGTGGTTGTCATCACCTGTAACTGTAGGGACACCGCAGGGATCAAACTGAAATACGTTGGTGATTGTTGGATGAGTTTGGTCCTCTCTGAGTAACTTAAGTTATCCTCTAACTTTGCATCCAGCACTGTGATGGGTGTCTGTCAGCTTGAAATGCTTTTCTGTCAAACCACTAACCCTTTGAACGCTAGGCTTTCTTTCTTTGCTCAGTTTTCAGCCCTTTTTGTACAGGGTTTGTGTGTATATGTCTATTTTCAGGATGCATGTGAGTGGTTCTGTATATGATCAAGGTACATGCATGTACAGTGCATTCAGAAAGTCTTCAGACCCCCCGTCACTTCAGACCCCGTCACCACACTGTGTTATTATACAGGTTTTAAAAAAACATGCACATGTGAGCAAATTTGTGGCATTAAAAGTAACCTGAACTAGCTATCAGCACTTTGTTTGCGGTGTACTTACGTATGCACAGACAACTATCGCTGGATTAACTGAAGAAAACTTAAAAATGTCATGATTATCAAGCAAGTTCTGCAGTTATTAGGATTTTTCTGTAGATTCAGAAAATGAGGAGAGTAAGTCACTGTGAATCTAAAAATGTGTGTATTATGTCTGTGTGTACACCCTACTATGTTACTCTAGATACAGTGTTATTGAACTTTTGCTTCAGATGCAGCTTTTTCCTGCAAATGTGTTGAATCGGAGAAGCAGGGCAACGATTTCCCTGCAACTTTGAAGGAATCGGCTTTAAAAAGAAAAGTCTTTTCCCCCGAGATGCTGGACAGCAGTGCTTTTATCTGTACATTTCTTTTATCTCATTTCCGCACTCGGCACGCCAGGTCTGTGATCTGAAAGCAGCTTCCCTGCAATATTTGCACTTGCAAGAATTCGCCGCCAGCTGTGTTTCTGCAGCACATCAGTGTCAAATAATACATAAAATCACAGGGTTCAACCATATCACACATGCATGTATCACTGAGACGGGAGGACAAAATAGACTCAGTGATGGTGTCATATTTTAGAAATTACACAAGAGGGATTTACGGATCTCACAAGCTCATGAATCATGACACATAACTGAGGCTAATCTTCAGTTCATGTAGGAGGAGGAAGTATGCAGCAGAAATAAAGTCCCTCACAACACACAGTCACCCTGCAGTTACTCCTGTAAAGGATCACTGACCCTGGTGTTTGTGCTTTTAAAGCCCGAGGCCTCTTGATTATCTTCTGTCGCTGTGAGGCCCCCCGCTGCATCACTTTCAGTATGACAGTGAGGGAGGAGAGGAGGCCTGATGTTTAGAGGAAAAAGAGGGATTAGTGATGGATAAGCTGTGAGATTTGTACTGTATACTATTATGTCAATATGGTGAGCTGCTTACAGACGACCACATTGTGCTGCAAAAGTGTGGCTTTGGTACATGTTGTCTTCTTATGAGTGGAAACATTAATGAAAAGGACTAAAAATAGAAAAGGCTGCAGAAGAGGTCTGCAGGTGTTCAGACAGACAGTAGCACTTAGACACAGCAATGGAAGAGGCTGTGCTGGCGTACCGGGGAGATAATGAAAGACAAGCCCGAGTGGCCGGTTTGACAAGATGAATCTGAAGGTTCATCACATGGACAAACGTGTGACAGGTTGTGACATACATGTAACAGATGGAATGATGCTGTCGCCATATGATCTATGTGGACTCTGTCAGGGTCCGACATTAACACCCACCAAATGCCCAATGAGGGTAGATTTTCCATTTGGCGAGTGCATCTCAAAAGTCGGCTAACGTTTGTACCCAAATAGTCATAAGTTACATTGACAAGTGCATGTTAGCAGGGCCAGTTCTAGCTTTTTGGGGGCTCACATGCAAAATCTTGCTTCTTAACCAAATGCTAATTTATACATAAATAGAAGATACAGTATATTTAAATTTAACTTAGCTGCACTAATATTAAAATCAAAACAAACATGTACATTAATTATTGATAAAGTTCTCTTAGTTTTGTGTTCAACATAACACTTTATCAACTCAATGAAATGTACCGGAACAAACGGAGATGTGACAAAAAGGCAGTTTATTATTTTGAACAATAAAAAATATGCTGGCCAGTGGATTATTTCATCTACCAGTCCACTTGGCAGGTGAGGGAAACAGTTGGTTTCAGACGCTGGACTCTGTATATCCACAAGTACACTACAAAGAAGAACGCATCTCTAATTCGCATACTGTTAATGGTCCAATTTACCAAATGTAATTTGGTATGGAAAAAAAGAAGAAGGGCACCTTGGCAGTGCCCAACAGGCAAACTGGCATCTCTCCAGCTACCAGTTCACACTCAGTACTTGGTCCATGTGGGACTTGAACCGACGACCCTCTGGAAAAAGAAAACAGGACTGAAGATGCAGCACTACACCTCCTGTGTACAGGGGGCGTACACATACGGTGACCACATTTTCAAACCCCCAAACCAGGGCCCTTATGTGTAGTGCAGGTTCATGCATGAACACATGAAGGTGTGGTTTCATCAGGATGAGGGATAATTATTTATCTTATTTTGTTATTTATTTTAGGTCTCAGCACACCTACTTTGTGCTCCTTTCAGCACCATGGACAGCATCCCAACTATATAACAGCTATATACCAGCTATTATTTACTTTTGTATCGCAATTTTTTAAAATACATATTTTAATACCAGAATTGAGTCTATTTGGAGGTTTATATTTATTGTTTAGTGACAAGACATTATATCCATTTTGTATTCGTCCGCCAAAACAAATGAAATGAAGTAGAAAATATTGGAAGGTCAGCGTGGATCCGACCTCCACCCTCCATGTTAAATCCAGCCTGGTAAACACTACACATCCAGTAAAGGAGGGAAACACTTTGGAAAAGCAGAGCTAGACATCACGGCTAAAGCTGCACGCTAACTCCGTCACGGACGGGAAACGTCATCGTACGGCGGTAACGTGCGGTCCGGCCGGCCGTCGCTCTCGTCTCCGTGGTCCGACGGGCCGACGCTACGACTGTAGAGCTCCATATACTGACATTTATGTTAAATGCATTCAGACGGCCCCGATGGAGCTGACCATGGATGGATAAAGAGAACGGAGCTGACGGAGAGCTAGACACCACCTTGGAGGAGTTAGAGGAAGTAGACACCTTTTCAAAATAAGGCGTTCACAAAGGGAACTGATTCCTGATTTCCCCCCATGGTCTATTAGTAAAAATAAAAGAAAAATTGCAATAAATCATAATATCGAATCACAGTACTTAAAAATTGCAATACATATCGAATCAACACCAAGTGTGATAGTATTGAATCAAGAGACAGGTGAATCGGTGAATGACTGCACTGATGTAACATAATTATTGATTGTTGTTAGTACATTTATTTTATAAACTGATGCAGTGTGTCGGTGACTTTGCTTTATGGCAAACGTTGAGATTTGACTTTATTTGCTGAACATCCTTTGTTTTTGCTGCTAGTGCAGTTTTGTCTCAGGTTTTCTCATCTCTCCGCTCCTTGGACACAATACGACTTTATTCTTCTCGGAGCCCTAAAACACAATCAGAGCAGATGAGCTGAGGGTTAGAAACTGGATCTGGTGTGCTGTCGAGTCTCCCGTGTTGAGGTTTAGTCCTCCACTCAGTCCCTGCTGTCGTACATCTATCAGTGTCTGCTGTCAACATGGTGGAAAATCAACACAGTTCAAACTGTGAACATGTTAGTTTTCGCTCCAGAGGTTTTTCTGCTTCACCAACCGCTTTGTTGTCAGAGTGACCCACAGCTCAGACAGACTTTAGTCAGATTTTAGTATTGCATAACATTATTCCATAATTCACACTCTTGTGTGACACTTATTTGTGTTTGTACATGCGGGTTAATAGCTGCCTTTGTACCAATTAGATAACTGAAATTTACTGGACGTGCTCTTGTTTTTCTAATTTTGTATTCTTTTGATGGTGATGTTCGCGTTTACAAGAGGTGAGCTAATTACGACCCAACAAAGACGTCTAGTGCCTCATTCACACACGCCACTGATGCATATCAAGATGCAATGTTCCTCTTAAAATCCTGGAGGTCAGACATGAGTACAGAGCAGGTGAGACATGCTGTCCTGTCCTGTTGTTTGTTACTGAGTGATATGGATACGCATCTGCTTCAGGGTTAAAGCTCCCGGTTTATTCTGCTGTAGGTTTTCAGTTTCAGCGTGGGACTCGGTGAGCGTTCAGCCTAGGCCAAGCCTTCAGTTATACAGACCTTTAAGCCTTGATGTGATCTAAACGGGTGAGTTATATAAAAATTCACCCCCTGTACAGTTGCCATGAAATTGACTACAGAGACCAAAACCGTCTCTTGTACCAGGCGTCAACCTTGTATTCTGCTGTGAAGTTGGCCATTTTAACATGGGGCTCTGTGGGGATTGACTCACTGTTGGAGTCAGCCTCAAGTTGGTCATTTGAGGAACTGCACCGAAGGTCACCGCTCGATATCGAGCACCCGTTACTGAAAGTCCTGTGTGAAACCAAATGACTGGACAATATCTGTCATTGTTTTGTGTTGTTCATTGATTTCCAATATTAAACCTATACATACATTTGCATAAAGCAGCATATTTGACCACGCCCATGTCAATAAGAGTATTAAATATTCGACAAGTTTCCCTTTAAGGTTCATTTAGAGCAGATAAAAAGTGTGGGATTAATTTGTGAATAATCCCGATTAAATATTTTAATTAATTTGCAGATCTAGTTTATCACATTTGCTTTATTTTTTATGTTGCTCCGTTATTATGTGAATACAAACCATGATGTTTTTTCTGTCCAAGTAGTTTTGTTGCCTAAATCTAACCACTCATTTCACAACATTAACCACATTTCATTGTTTCTGCAAGCGCAATACGAGGTGGATGTGAGACGTATTTATTTATTTTATGAAACATATTTTTGATTCAGAAATGTTGACAGTGTTCAGCCTATCTGTTGTTTGCAAAAACGCACAATGCCAACATGTTTCCGGCGACTGGATTGCTTCTTATGAGTGAATATTAGTGATGTTCACATTAATGCTCCCAGCAGCCAGAATGATGAGAGGGACTTCTGGACTACTAACCTGGGCTACGTGCCGATGGTTGAGGTCTTTTCTCACGACCTGCAGTTCATCATGACATTGAGTCAATAAGTAGACGGGTCAGTAAAGAGCCTCTGGCCTAGCTGCTGCTTGTAAGGAGGGCGTGACAGTGGTGGCGGTGGTGGTCACGATGCCGACCTCTGACCTCCACAGGGAGGTGACCAACTCCCCTGCAGAGTCAATGAAGTATTATCATCATCGTCATGACTAACTGCAGTTTGTCGGAGTTAATTTCCAGCCCCGAGTGTCGTTCAGCAGTCGACTGACTTTAAGCACCTGTCACAATCTCCCAGGATGCCTTTCACCTCACATTCATCACTGCTGTTATGAAGCATGAAATGAAGCCGGGAGGCAGGGACGGGCGTCTGCTCTACACAGGCTCTTATCAGCCTCAGTTTGTCCTGCTTTTATTGTGTTCAGGGATTTAAAGTATGAAATGAGAAACAAATGTATTAACGAGTGTGAAGAATCTGCCGAAAATGTTTTCCACCTCTTTATTTTACAGCCTCGCTGATACGCGTGAAATGTATTGTGCTCATTTCTCGGTGAATTTCTGAACAATGTGTGTCCGCCAGTGTTATCTGTTTTGCCAAAGGTCGTTTTCATGTATATTCATATGCTGAATTAATGCACACAGACGCTGTTCACAGTGACCCAGCGTTGCCCTGGAGTAGTTCAGGGAGAATACAGCTCAACATCTGCCCGACCAAAAAGTCTAAATATATACATTTTTTATATCATACTAAAATATGCATACTCATCATTTAATATTTATAGTCATCATTATATTTATCAATTTAAGGAGTCATTTTAATTACAGGATAAAACCATATTATTAGTAGCATTTCATTTAAAGGACCACAACAGTGTCTTTGCATGTTTTATACCGTTTATTACTAATTTATTATGAATTATAATGAAGCTCAGGTAGAGTGGATTGGCTATTAACTGAAGGCTCGCTGGTTCAGTCAAGACACTAAACCTCAAACTGCTCACAGTGAGTGTATGTGTGTGTTTTATCCCATGGACTTTACTGTAAATGAACTTAAAGAGAACATAAGTAAAAACTAGGGCTGTCAGTCGATTACAATATTTTATTGTGATTAATTGCATGATTGCCCGTAGTTAAAATTAATCACACATTTTTTATCTGTTCAAAATGAACCTAAAGGGAGATTTGTCAAGTATTTAATATTCTTATCAACATGGGAGTGGACAAATATGCTGCTTTATGTAAATGTATGTATATATTTACTAAAGGAAATAAATTAACAGCACAAAAAATGACAAATATTGTCCAGAAACACTCACAGGTTCTGCATTTAGCATAAAAATATGCTAAAATCATAACATGACAAAAGGAAGACTGCTGGATAACCAGAGAACCCATTTACATTCACACATCTGGAGGTCAGAGGTCAATCAGGTTCTCTAGTTTCAGATGAGACCAGGATGTAGTAGTAGTAGTAGTAGTAGTAGTAGTAGTAGTAGTAGTAGTCTGACCTGGTTGGTACCGATGGATCCATCAGGTTCTCTAGTTTCAGATGAGACCAGGATGTAGTAGTAGTAGTAGTAGTAGTAGTAGTAGTAGTAGTAGTAGTAGTAGTCTGACCTGGTTGGTACTGATGGATCCATCAGGTTCTCTAGTTTCAGATGAGACCAGGATGTAGTAGTAGTAGTAGTAGTAGTAGTAGTAGTAGTCTGACCCGGTTGGTACCGATGGATCCATCAGGTTCTCTAGTTTCAGATGAGACCAGGATGTAGTAGTAGTAGTAGTAGTAGTAGTAGTAGTCTGACCTGGTTGGTACTGATGGATCCATCAGGTTCTCTAGTTTCAGATGAGACCAGGATGTAGTAGTAGTAGTAGTAGTAGTAGTAGTAGTAGTAGTCAGACCTGTTTGGTACTGATGGATCCATCAGGTTCTCTAGTTTCAGATGAGACCAGGATCTAGATTTAAAACTAAACCTGCTACACCCTAAAAAATCACAGGCTGCTTTAATATGTTCAAAGAAAGTTGTGGCATTAAAACAAATAACAATATTTGCTGTTATAACAACGGCTGCGTCCTTCTGATGATTTCTTTGTCTTTGTTCCAGATATGTGAGATCACGTACGAAACACGACATCGACATGCGTATCGGGATCCACTCGGGCTCCGTGCTGTGTGGCGTGTTGGGACTCAGGAAGTGGCAGTTTGACGTCTGGTCCTGGGACGTGGACATCGCCAATAAGCTGGAGTCAGGAGGGATCCCGGGGTGAGTAACCCTGAAACGATCCAAAAACAAAAATCTTTAGTTTGACTGTCAAATCTTTAATTTGACTGTTGGTTGTGGAGACGGAGAGAAACTGATGTGGAGACAGTTTGGTGACTAGAAAAATGTTAGACGTTCTTGCATACGGTCAAAGAAAGTGAAGCAGTGTATCGTGTGATCGTTACCGATGTGTGACATGTGGTATAATAAGTGAGAAAGTCCAGTGACAGTGGGAGGAGTAGTGGACGGGTCAAACAAACACAGGACTAAGTCCGCTGAGGGCAGTTATTTATTATTTATTAGATATTTGATAGACGTTGTTACATTAATGTTGTTACGTTAATTAGGGCTGTCCCAAATACCATTTGGTTTGAGGATTCAAAGCTTTGGTAAGAAATACACACACATTCATTACGTTACGTTGTTACATTACGTTGTTACATTACGTTGTTACATTACGTTGTCATGTTACACTATGTTAAGTTGTTACGTTACATTGTTGCGTTACGCTATGTTACGTTGGATGTTGTTATTATTTTAACACAAACTATGTTTTTTCTGCCCCAGTAGTTATGCTGCCTAAAGCTAACCAATCGATTAACCACGTTGATTTGTACGTTTCTGCCAGCGTGATACGAGGCTGATATGAAACATATTTAGTTTTAAAACTTTATGTTTTTTGTTTCATTTGCATTTGTTTCCCAGTAACATTTAAGTTCAGCCTGTCTTTTAATAAATAATTTGTCTTTTTTATAAAAACATTTTTGTAGAGAGAGACACTGAAGCACAGAGGACGTCATGTCCTGCACAGATTATAAAGCTGTTTTTGATTTGTGATTTCGGGCTGTACAAATAAAACTGACTTGACTTCAGTGTTATCACATTTACTTTTCATTTGTGAGGACAAGTTAGTGAGAGGATTTCTTCAAAGCAGCAGTTTGAGCTTTGTGGAATAAACATTTCTGGGAATGTGGAAGTAAATGGGTGTTTTTCAGAGTTTAATACCCACTGATGGGATGTTTTGCTGTCATCAGTTTGAAGTGTCTTTCTGCGTTTTCACTGTGATGTTGCTGTTTGGCCTCAGGACTCGGGCTGGGATTAGTTCTCTAACTGCTGGTTTTAAATGTCCTGCCAGCATCTGTTGTTGAGCCACGCTGTAACGCAGACCTGTGGCCTTTCTGAGCTCAGTTGCATAACGTGGATGGATGAAGCCACAGACAGGAGATCTCTGGATGTCTGATGATGTATGGGTCCGTCTTATCGCTGCTGACACTGTGCAGGATTTCATTCACACCTGCACACCTCACTGATTAGCTGCTCTCTGGCTGACGATGTCTCACTCAGACCCTGAATTCGCCTGCTGGACTGCGTGACTGACCATCAGCGTGACGTACATTAACTCCAGAGTAGGGCTGCACAATTAATCGAAAATTGATCATGATCATGAGCTTGGCTTCCCACAATTAAATGAACAGGTCCGGTCCGGATCTACAGAATCCATCTATGGAAATCAGACTGATGGATCATATTCAGCAGAAGAATAAAACATTACATGTCCCTTATAAATTAACTAGAAAATCCCACTAATCTGTGAGGGAAATGTCTTTATTCTTTGATTTTTTTTTGGTTGCTGGAAAAAATGTAATAAACAATTCCTGACAATGATCCTGATAGATTTGACTTCAGGACATCTCTGACTACAGACCTGCTGAAAATCAAACATTTTACTGGATTCATTTAGAGATTTTCCAAAGTAAACGTCCCTTAGAAGTGCGTGATTCAACTTCTTCCCCTTATGGTCTAGTGGTAAAAATAAGATAAAACAAGAATCACAATAAATTGTAATATCAGATCACAATGCCTAAAAATCACATCACATCACAATCACAAATCTGATTGGACTCGTCCTGTCTCCATTCCAGGAGGATTCACATCTCCAAAGCGGCTTTGGACTGTTTGAACGGCGACTACGAGGTGGAGGAGGGCCACGGGAAAGACCGCAACGACTTCCTCCGCCGCCACAACATCGAGACGTACCTCATCAAGCAGCCGGAGGAGAGTATGCTCAGCCTGCCGGAGGACATCATGAAGGAGGCGGCCAGTTCGGCCGACCGCCGGGCCAGCAGCGCCACCTTCAACGAAGCGTCCTGGAGTCCAGAGCTTCCCTTTGACAACATCGTGGGGAAGCAGAACGTAAGTCCCGCCGCTGCTTGTAATTCAAGCCACGTTGTGCACTTTATCACACTGTGAAGAAAACGTCTGTCTTAACACAAACTGGTTCTGCAGTTGAGGATTAAATTGTTATTTTTCTACTCACATGGCCGTAAATAACCTGCTAGGAGGAAATATGGTGTTAAAACCACACGTCTACCAGAACATGTTAGCTGTTAGTCAAACTCTGTAACCAGATAATAATAATAATAATAATAATAATAATAGTAATAATAATAATCTCGGCTGTAGACAGATTGTGTGCAGACTTTAATCCTCGCTGCAGGATGAAGTGATTTCTTAAGATGGATTTTTTTTTTTTTTTTTTTTTTTTGCAGTGCATGGGATCTTCTCACTTGTGTTGCCCGTTTGTTGGTTGTTTTGTCTTTTTATTTTGTTTTTCTGGGAATGAGTGGACAGCTTTCTTTGGAGAGATTGTGTTACCGTGGTAACGCATCGCTGTGTGTCAGCCCGCCTGTTTGTGAGGATGACAAGCTTCTGATCGTGTGGCCCATTAAAACATCCTCTCCATCCCCTCTTCATTTGTCTGCGTTCCCGTCCGCCCCCGAAGGCATCATGCTGACATGTTGGGTGTTTCGTCTGAGGTGGCTGGTTTTGGAGAAAGCAGCGCCGGCTTGAGCTGTGCTTTTTTTTTCTTTATGGGGAAGTAGATCATAAAGAATGTGACTGTGCAAAGTAAAGTGGAGACTCAGATATACTTAACTATGTCTAATTACCTTTTTACACATAAAGGCAAATGTGAGTTCATATGGGAGAAGCTAAACGTTTAGAGTGTTTTTGTGTTGACTTCGGCCTGCGGGGTCTGCCATTGAGCCACTGAACGTTCCAGTGAAAGCATTGATTAGGTCAAACTATGTGTCCTCCTCTGCAGCTTTGTTCATTTCTGGGTTCTGTCATGCAAACCCTCTACATGCATGTCTTGCTTTTGTGTTTTATCTAGTGATCTAGAATGGTTCATGTATTTCTGCAGGGAACAGAGAAATAACTAGGGCTGTAAACATGATAATAACAGCTTCACAAAAACTTATTTTAATGCCACTAATTTCTTTAATGCATTGCAATTTTTACTCAACCTCTTAACAATCCAACAGGCTGCGGATCGGAGGTTGTAGAGGCTAGAGAACCTGATGGATCCATCAGTACCAACCAGGTCAGACTACTACTACTACTACTACTACTACTACTACATCCTGGTCTCATCTGAAACTAGAGAACCTGATGGATCTATCAGTACCAACCAGGTCAGACTACTACTACTACTACTACTACTACTACTACATACTGGTCTCATCTGAAACTAGAGAACCTGATGGATCCATCAGTACCAACCAGGTCAGACTACTACTACACACACACACACTACATCCTGGTCTCATCTGAAACTAGAGAACCTGATGGATCCATCAGTACCAACCAGGTCAGACTACTACTACTACTACTACTACTACTACTACTACTACATCCTGGTCTCATCTGAAACTAGAGAACCTGATGGATCCATCAGTACCAACCAGGTCAGACTACTACTACTACTACTACTACTACTACTACTACTACTACTACTACATCCTGGTCTCATCTGAAACTAGAGAACCTGATGGATCCATCAGTACCAACCAGGTCAGACTACTACTACTACTACTACTACTACTACTACTACTACTACACATCCTGGTCTCATCTGAAACTAGAGAACCTGATGGATCCATCAGTACCAACCAGGTCAGACTACTACTACTACTACTACTACTACTACTACTACATCCTGGTCTCATCTGAAACTAGAGAACCTGATGGATCCATCAGTACCAACCAGGTCAGACTACTACTACTACTACTACTACTACTACTACTACTACTACTACTACATCCTGGTCTCATCTGAAACTAGAGAACCCTGATGGATCCATCAGTACCAACCAAGTCAGACTACTACTACTACTACTACTACTACTACTACTACTACACTACATGCTGGTCTCATCTGAAACTAGAGAACCTGATGGATCCATCAGTACCAACCAGGTCAGACTACTACTACTACTACTACTACTACTACTACACATCCTGGTCTCATCTGAAACTAGAGAACCTGATGGATCCATCAGTACCAACCAGGTCAGACTACTACTACTACTACTACTACTACACTACTACTACTACTACTACATCCTGGTCTCATCTGAAACTAGAGAACCTGATGGATCCATCAGTACCAACCAGGTCAGACTACTACTACTACTACTACTACTACTACTACTACATCCTGGTCTCATCTGAAACTAGAGAACCTGATGGATCCATCAGTACCAACCAGGTCAGACTAGCTGGTAGTGAAGGAGGTTAAATGAGGCTCCAGACTTGACCTCTGACCTCCAGATGTGTGAATGTAAATGGGTTCTGATAGTCCCAGTCAGTCTGGATCAAGTCCTAGTCAAGTCAGCACTCTGACACACTGACAGCTGTTGTTGCCTGTTGGGCTGCAGTTTGTCATGTTCTGATTGGAGCAGATTGTTGATGCTAAAGTCAGAACCTGGGAGGGTTTCTGGACAATATCTGGCATTTATTAGTGTTGTTAACTTATTTCCAATAATAAATATATACATACATTTAATAAATCAGCATATTTGTCCACTCCCATGTTTAGAGTATTTAATACTTGACAAATCTCCCTTTAAAGATAAAACGTGTGATTAATCATGACGAACTATGGCCCGTCATATAATCGACTGTGATTAAATATTTTAATGGACTGACAGCCCTATAATAAACAGAATAGATGTGAACAATAAGACAGGAAGCAGGGAAAGGCAGGGTGTGCAGTTCTCCGTGATGCAGATCAGGCTCAGGGTTTATTCTCTTTCCTGGGATTTAGTCCAGACAAATGTTGGTCCAAAGCCCACACAGCCACAAGTCATTCACAGTCTACATGGAGGTATGTGCTGTCCCACTCAGATATGTCATCATACATAATAGCCCAGGGGGGATAAAGCTGCATATATAAAGCTGAATATGCCGGCCACATTTGCATCCCCAGATTGGTTTGAGGGGACGAGCTGTTATGTCCTGCCCCGCTGCAAAAAAAAAAAAAAAAAAATCATGCCGCCTGGCCGGTACTCAGTGTTCCTCCTCCAGAAGGAACCGATGACTTTCTCCAACCTGCTGCTTCTCCTCCAGGCTGGTAAACTTCACCACGTTTACCAGGGAACGTCTCTAAACTCTCACTACAGGGAGCGAGATCAGTCAGCTTCATAACTCAGACTCTGTACATTGGCAGGTCATTGCATGGCCCTGAGTGGAGGGATGTTAATCTAGTTATGATACATAGGAGATGAGAAAAGTGAGCAAATCCTCCACGCTGCTACCGGCTGAGACAGCGAGGAGTCCTGGTTAGGCTGGCAAACTGCTGCATGATGACAACGTTATACACAGGGACAGTAAACCGGAGTAACGTTTAACACTTCTTTACTAATACGGTAATAAGTACAAGTGCAGTCAATTATTTACCCTGCAAATCAATTTTAGATTGACATATGTCTCCTTGAGTAGTTGAGTAGTAGTAATTACAGTACCTATTGATGTATTTGGATTGTAGGAATATAAATCAATACGTCAATGTACACCCCTAGGAGGAACTCTCTACCTGCAAAAGATGATCAAACTGAATAAGACCGAAAATGAATTCTTGTTTACTTCAGCTCTGCAGTATAATTTATGCTTTTGGGGGAATACTGGATGAGTTGAATGTGTCAATAAAAGTTTCTCTTGTTTAACAAGTTAATTGAATACAAACACATACAGTGTAACCCAGTACTGTGTACTGCATTATAATAACTACAATATAAAATAATGATGCAATGTTTCCCTTCGCTCATGTTCACTGTGAAATTTGTCTCAGCTTGTGACAAATATGCAGAGCCACTGTATGCAGAGCTTTTTTAGTTTCATCTCCTGCAGCCGTGAGCTAACAGTGAACTCTGCTTTACCTCCTGTGTATATATGAGGAAATGTGCAGCCCCCCCCCAGGCCTGTCAGGAGCTCACAGCATTTGATGTAACTGTGCATTTGGATTCGGAGGAATGCTTTTCTTTTCTGACAAGTGCCACTTCTTTGTTTCTGGCACAATGAGAGCCTGTCAGGACAGTCATTTCAAAGATTGTCTCTTTGCATATCAAAGGCTTCTTGGAGGAGTTTCTGAAGTGTCTTTTATGCCGTCGCTTGGCTCTGCTTGGAGCTGAACTTCTCCCTCTCCGGTGGGTTTCCGTCCTCCAGGTCCCGGTCCTCCCTCCCTGTTAGTCTGATTCAGTTTTCAGCATCACTGGATTGAGGACAAGGTAGACTGTTAGGGTGTGTCAGTCAGGCAGAGAGGAAATAAAAGAAGAGGAGGAGGAGGAGGAGGAGGAGGAGTGAAACACAGAAAAAGGGTGTAGTTTATTATGTCCAGTGTGTGGTCTGTAACTGTCAGTGACATCCTTAGTTTAGGTGATGATGGAGTAGTTACTGTCGTCCCCAGTAGAAAGAGACTACTACACTACTGATCAGATTTATTGGATCCCAATAAAACTGTTTATGATGAAGGAATAGTTCGACATTTAGAGACACTGCCTCGCTTTCCTGCTGAGAGTTAGAGGAGAAAATGGATGCCACAGTCGACTGTTTTAAAGGAGTGGATGTAGCCACTGGTTTGTGGACTGTCGTTTTGAAGCCTTGAGTTCGGCATGTTGAATGTCGCCATCCTGGTTTTTGGCCGTTGGCATCTTAATTTTTTGCAACCAGAAGTGACACGAGAGTGTGGAGCTAAATACAGCCGAACTCCGAATAAAACATTTTTAGGCGACCAAAATGTTAAAGTTATGTCGCCTGTATGAATCAGCGGTAGCTAGGCAACAGCTCTCTGCTGACAGCGGCCATAAACGCTGTATTTGGTATCTGAGGGCAGCCATTATAGTGTGCGCTGATAAGCGTTGAATAAATGACATTAAATCCGACTCGTCTCTGCGTTTATGTGGCCGTCTTTCACCGGGGTCCTGACCGGGATGATCAAACCCAGAAGATGCAGGAGGCTCTGGGTTTTCAGGACCTGCGAGTCCTGGAATCAGACTTGCAGCTCTGTGCAGGCTCTCTGTACCGGCTGAGTGGCTCTGTCTTTACCTCTTTCATGCTTCACTGTGTGCCTGCTGGCTCCCATGATGCACAGCACTGTCACAGTGCTTTCACCTCAAAGGAGGCTGTGTGTTTCCTCAGAAGACCCAGTTACTCAGCTATGCTGTGGAATCCAGGCCAAAACCAAATGGGCTCATTTTCACGTTTTTTCTTTTTTTTTTTGGTGTCGTCTGTGTCTGTGCTGGTTTCTGAGACGTCTGTGTTTCCTGCCTGCTGAGGAAAATCTGTTCAGTGTTTAAAATGGTAGAAGGTAGCAGCTCCTCCCTATTTCCCTCTGCCTCCCTTAATGAAGGCTACAACACTAATTAACAACACTAGAAGAAAATACGGTTCAGCTCCAGTTCTCCAATCACGTCCAACTAAAAAGTATTTTTTGTCAGATGTGGATTAAATTATTTTGAAGATACATATTCTAGTAGCAGCCTAAAGTTTCCCGTACATGATCAGTGGTAAAATCGCTCTGTGCTGGCTGTGCCATTGTTTTCTAATGTGAAGGGGGGGGCCCCCCCACGGGGGGGAGGCCCCCCCACTGGCGGGGCGCACTGCCACCAAACGCTGCTGTGAAAGTTCATATTATTTCAACTTTGACCTTGGTGGCTGCTGACCCCCCCACTCTGCACCAAAGGAGCTCTGGAAAAAAAATAAAGCTGCATTGCACTGATGACTTTCTCTGGTTTTACTGGCCTATTTATAGATGTGTGTTTGAGTAAAATGAACATTTTTGTTTCATTCTATAAACTACTGATAACAATTTCTCCCAAAAATTACAACTGGTGAAAATAACAAAAAAAGATGCAGTGATTTCACATGTTCAGATGTTAATTTGTTCTCCTTTTATTTGTAAAAGTATCGAAACACATGTTGGTACCGGTATCGATACCAAAATGTTGGTTTGTGACAACACTACACCTCTCGTTGGTTGGATGTGTACTGTGGATGCATCGATACTGAGTTTACTGCGTCTCCAGCAGTCCACCTACAGTACCGTCAGGTATCCACATCTTACTTTGGTATCTGAGCAGCGTGATGTGATGTGTGCGTTGTGAGCGAGTGGATGACAGAGAGAGATGCACTCAGAGTAGTAAAGATGTCTCGAGTTGCTCTCCCTACTTGTGAAATGAATCCAGTGCCATGTTTAGGATCAGGCGTCTTACTGGGGAGACAGTTGATGGAGCGGTTACCTCCACCGGTGATGCCGGTCTGGGTGGGGCCTGTTCAGGGCCTGTTCAGGGCCTGTTCAGGGCCTGTTCAGGGCCTGTTCAGGACCTGTTCAGGGCCTGTTCAGGGCCTGTTCAGGGCCTGGGACAGGTATAAGGGGCAGCGCAGCGTTCATGTTGAATCACCGGTTGGTTTTATGGTTGTGATGTTTCCAAAGGAGGAGTACAGGGCACGGTTTCACACGGGTTCATGAACATGTTTGGTAGCACTTCCCTGGACGGGAACTCTGTCTTCAGTCTAAAGTAAAAATGTTGATGTTTGTGCTTCATGCAACGTCAGGGGACCAACAACTTTATCCAGGATTCCCCCACCAATACATGTACCAAGGTTCATGGCAATCTGTCCAGTAGTTGTCAAGACATTTCACATTGTACTACAGTGTACTACCGTGTACCACAGTGTACTACAGGCCTGATCCATTTGCCCTGAAGCGTGTTTTGCGGTTTACATACGGTCTGCTTGGATCCAAACAAGTCATGTAGCAGTGAATTCTGCTTGCTGGCTCTAAAGTTAATCTGTCACACGACCACACATGTGAGACAGTCAGCACATGAGCGTCCTCTGACATTACTGTATGTGCTCACACTGTCTGATCTTACCACCCCCCCACCCACTTCCACTTGCCCTTTCCCCAGCATCATACTGTATGTTGGCATTTCCAAGACACAAATATGTTGTGTTATTAATACGTATCATACATGTAACCCCATACTGCTGCCCCCATACAGCCAAGCTCCAGGCAACATCACACAGAAACCACAGAAATGTCAGTGACGGAAACATGTGGCCTTTAGGCCGTGCGCCTCCTCAGGGACGTGCACGCCAAAAACAATCACGGCTCACAACACTGGCAACCGCCCGCTTAGATCCACCTTTGTGATATAGAGTTCTTTATTCGGATCCATGTTGGAGTTAAAGTGGAGATCAGATAGCAGATGTGTCAGGATGAATTACAGGGAAAAGACAAATATCTGTAAGAAATGTCACCTTGGGTTTGAAGGTTTTTTTTAGATGAAAGAATCATGAAGTTTTATTGAATATGTGGAAAGAAGGTGTTATATTATATCTCATCCCAACTCTGTACATACTGACCCCTCTGTATCATGCATAGGTTTAGGGAAAAACTACATGATTGTGACACTGAATGTTGTGAACATGGGACAATAACGGTCGTCTCTTGGATGAAAACGCCTTGTTTTTCCCTGAAACTAAGAACCTTTTCAGGAACTCAAGTGCAACGACCACGACTAGTTCTGGGCCCTTTTTACCCCCAAAAAGGCCCTGGTTGGGGGGTAGGACTTTAGTACAGGAACTGTCATGGTGGAGTTTGCTGAGATGAGCGTCGCTGCTTCAACTGTACCACTTCATTCATAAAACAAGGAAGTAGTGTGGTATCGATGAAGGACGAGCGGAGAGCATTTCTTTTTGTCTGATAACATCAAAAGTAAAGTTAGGCTCTGCTGTCAGCTTCCTGACTCATTTTAGAAAAAAGAGGGAGATAAAAAGAGAGAGAGGTCATGAGGGTGAGTGGTAGAGATAAACAGCGTTTCAGTGCTGTGAATGAGAGAAAGAAATGTTATTTTCTGATTGTTTCACTGTGTAAAGCAAAAAAATGAATACCCATCGAATAGATTTACTGTGAAGGCAGACGCTCTTAGGTGCAGTTCATCCGACGAGCAGCAGTAGATGTATGGTATGCAGCTGTAAATATCGTCACAGTGAGATGAAGCGTAGTTAGTAGAGCGTCTGGTGCGTCTCATAGCAGCACTAAACGATGGCGTACGCATCGGTAAGCACCAGTATTTGACACCCTGGGAACGAGCTCCAAATGTTTAAAGTTTTTCTTCAAAGCTCCACCAAGACGTGTTTGAATCCAGTTTCTCTGTTTCAGCTTCTCTGAACTGAGAAACAAAACATATCCGCCCTCAGATGCTGATAATAACTGATCAGTGTGTGAAGTTTAAAGCATTCCAGCAGTTATTATGTATTCTGCTAGTCAGTGGTTTCCTACCTACTTTCCCCAAAACTGAACCTCACGTTAGGGGGCTGTAGCTCGCCACACACAGAATGACACTCTACAGACCTGGGCTGAAACCATCCATGTTATCACCATGAACTGACCCACGACCACAGTCAGAACGGAGCTCATCTGACTCCACTAAAAACCATCCAGTTGTCTTCGTGTGTTTTCTGGCTGCTCCAGGTATGTTAATGAGTTGACACACAGACCATTCATTTTCATTCACAAGCAGCAGAGGTTTGGTCGAGTTCAAGTTCAGTTCAGCTCCTCTCACTTATCTTCATTTGTGCTCATTTTCAGCTTCATAGAGCATGTTTACATGCGTTTATGTTCAAAAAACATTATTTTTCTTATTTTATCTGAATATACCTGCATTTAGAGGTTGACTGATTTTTGAGGGCAGATATAATATCGTTAGTTTGGAGCAGAGAATTAGCTGGAAGGTGATTAATTAGCCGATATCTTCTTTGTCGTATGTTACAGGTTGAGCTGATAGGAAGCACTGATAAAGTGAGTTTTTTATGAAATGTCCCTTTTTAAAGTGTTGGATTCAGTGAGACCAGGTGACACATTTGATTGGCCGGCGTCGGTGAGAGACGTATCGAATTTCTCACACATCGCACATTTCCCTCATAATGACTTTAATGATTGCTGGCTCGACGGGGCTCTGACACTCCGAAGGGTATAATTTGTCCAAAGTAGCCACGCGGCTGCTTTAACTGGCAGCTAACGGCGGAGAGCTAATGAGACAGTGACTCTGGTCCTCATGTATGACCTCGACCACTTTTACCTCAAGTGCCACTCAGGAACAAATGTGACGTCTCTGCCGGGATGCACGGGCGCTCACCTTGACTCACATCCATGTCCACACCAAAGGTTTTTCAATGGGGACATAAAGCAAATGAAACTCACCTTTTCAGAGCTTGTGGAACATCCGTGAATGGGTGAATACAGGTATATTCATGAGTTTTTCAAACATTAGAGCATGTAAACATGTTCTAGTGGAACCTCAAAATACAACCTGAAAATGAGCATAATATGCCCCCTTTAATGTTTTACCTCATTAACTACAACATAATGTGTACTGTAGTTTTACAGGTAACATACAAACCGCCTGACTTTGACACAGAGGTTCATGTCCTGTCTCCTGATAAGGGCTCTCAATCAATTAGAATATAATTGTGATTAATTGCATAATTGTCCATAATTAATTACGACTAATTCCAAATTAATTACACATTTTTTTCAAGAATTTAAAACGCTTTGTGTGCAGCATGCTCGAGAGAAAATCGGGTTTTGACCGCAGTGTAAATGTTGTTTTTGAAAGGCTAAACTCCAACAAATATGGACTGAAACTGAATATTTTGTTAGATTTTGCAGCTGAGTAGCAAAAAAACATCTTTTAAAACAGTGTGATATCCAGACTTTTGTGGAAATTATCCAGTAAGTCTGTTATTATGATTTTAAGGTTGATAAAACTTTATTGATCCCCAGGGGTGAAATTCAGCATTTTTATGAGCACAAAGCAAAGTAAATTTTCTGAGCAAATCTAACAGTGTCAGAGCAGACAAATCCTGGAGCCCCCCTGTGATCCGCCGTTAATTGGCCTATAGACCATAAAGCAGGGGATGCTTTAGGGCGGGGCTACCTTGTGATTGACAGGTGGCTACCACAGCGTTGTCCAGTCTGGGAGTTGTCCATGTTTTTGGTCACTTAACAATGTCTTATTCAGCGTTCAGTTGTACTTAGCTCTGTTACTTTTGGCTGCAAAAAAACAAGATGGCGTCATCCAAAATGCAGGACTTAAGGCACAAACCAATGGGTGATCACCCAGTGGGTGTCACAGTGACATCACAGTGACTGCGTCCACTTCTGAGATGCAGTCTACGGTTTGCAGCCAGGTACCACAGAGGAAGCTGTTTTTTTAGGTTCTACAATTAAAAACCCAACACGTGGTGGGTATTTTATAGGCCAATTACAGTATTTATTCACACAAATAAATGAATTATTCATTATTTCTCCACCAAAACTTATTTTAGAGCTTTACATTGGGAAATCAAATGGCTCACATGGCAAATAATCAGCGCGGCCCTTTAAAGATCAGTAAAAGAGAGTTTATGGAAGGTTACGACCTTCAGTATATTTTTGTCACAGAGAGAGAGGGAAGGCCAAGCGAGACGAGAGGTGATGAAGTGGTAAATTAAAACCCGAGGAGACCCTTATAAACCAAAGGGCCCTTGTGTCATTCAATGACTTTTTACAATATTGCATATTAATGTCATGCAAGGTTGTCCTGGTTGAGGACATCATGCATTTTAAGAGTTTGTTTCAAAAAACGTTTTGGAGGTTGAGGATCCCGTCTATAACAATGTGCTTGTTCTTTCATCCCTCATACAGTAAAGTACATGCATTTTGTGCATCTCTGTGTTTTTTCCCCCTGCATTTCATGCTTCATATTCTTAAGTTTTCACCCATTTTGTTGTGATTCGCAGCCCTTTCCCTTCCCAGTCACAGCCGTGCACATAAATCACAGCTCTGTGTGCATAATCACAAGCTTTGTCGCCACTAACATTGATGCAAAGTGAACATGCTGCGGGTGAATGAAAGGTGCATGACGAGCTCTTGTCTGTCTTGATAGCAAACGTTGCATTTTGGTCCCTTTTTTTTTTCTTCCTTTCCCTTATTTTTCTTTTGAGTATGTGATGATCGTAACTGTGTGTCTGTTCTTTTTCATTTGTAACTTGAATGAAACAAAAGGGGGACAAGCAGGTTCATTCTATGTGCATGTGCTTTCCCCCTATAGACTCTGGCTGCCCTAACGAGAAATTCGATAAATCTGCTTCCAAACCATCTCGCACAAGCTTTGCATGTCCACTCTGGTCCTGAGGAAATTAACAAGCGAATAGAGAGCGCCATCGACTTACGGAGTGGCGATAAGTTGAGAAGAGAGCATATCAAGCCTTTCTCACTGATGTTTAAAGACTCCAGCCTGGAAGAGAAGGTAGCTGGGGTTTTAGACAGATAACTGTTTTTTTCTTTCTCTCTCCCTCCTCATATCTATTCTTAGATGAAGATTTTCAGAGGCAAAACAACAACCAACATTTTTTCCTCCTATCATGAGTAAGCTAAAGGCACTGAGATAAAAAAGGGGATTTTTTTCATTTGACTTTATTCACATGAGGTTTAAAAAAAAAAAAAATCATAGTGTAAGTGAGTGACGTTATGGGAAATTATTACATGGATTTATTGAATACTCAATTGTGATTGGTCAATGTTGTACGGTCTGTTATTTCTTTATAGCTATGGATGTCGGACTCTGGCGGACCGCTTTTCTGTCAAGTTATTGATTTCTTGAACAAGTAGCTGTGTAATGTGTGGGATAATGTTCGGCTGGTAGGTCGTTGTTGTGAAATAAACCCCTCCAGGGTGCCACATCGCCCTGTCTGGGTTTATTTCACAACAATGTGCAGCTCGCTGAACTTTATCCCTGACATAATGCAATAAACACACAGTGGTCCAGGTACTGTCCTCCGTTTGGTCTCCCAGTGTACGGAGTCTGAAGTGTGCCATCAGAGTTATTATTGACTTTTTAATTACACTATAAATCGATACATTTCAAAGAATAACAAATTGAATTTGCATTTAGATAATGCACTAAAAAATTCAAAGTAAAAAATGGCAATAGATTAAACAAATAAATGATAAATTACAAAGAAGTTTATTTAGTTTTATGATTTTGCAGTTCCATTATTACTAAAATAAATAATGAATTATTAACTAATTTAAAGACAAAACTAACAGACATCATTGCAGATATAATTAGGGAAGTCACAGTACCAGACATTTAGTGGTCAGTACCAGTGCTGGTGAATATCCACAATTCTCGATACCATATTAAAGCACAAAATCCACTCCCTTATTACCATCTGCATACTGGTTTTTGTGGATTTATTAATAATCCCTGATGATCTGCCTCAAGTTTCTTCAAGTTTGAACATATCCTGATAATGTTAGATTTCACCTTCGCTCAGTACTTATTTTTACTGAATAGAGTTTGAATGCATCATAATGGAACCTAGCTGTTAGCTCCATTACTTAACCAAACAGACTTTGCTGCTAACAGCTAGCGTTAACTAGCGCTCATCCTGCTGATTTCTACATGGATTTGTTGTCCACAGTGAAGCGTTATCACGAGAAATTATTATCGTCCCCAGAACGACGGGACACCGCTAGTTTCCCCCAAGAACAAGTTCTTCATCTTCTCAGTATTGGCATCGACTTGGTACCGAAGTATCTGTTCTCATGACATCCCTAAATATATTTATGTATTAATGCAGAATTCAAAACAACATTAACTTGATCAGTTTGAAGTATGTCTTATTTTAAAGATGCACATTTTCAGAGCTTCCAACTGCATCGTCTTCATCTGCAGATCTCAAGGTCAAGGTCAATATTTCAATATTTCAATATCAATATTTCATTCTCAAGCTTATGATAGCTTTTTAAAATGTATGAATTGATTTATGGCTATATCCAGTCGGCACACTTCAGACTTCATACTAACACACACAGCGAACCTGATCTCCATCAGTGACGTTAAGTGTAACTCGCTTAACACTGTGTCTTCGTTGAGTTACTGCCAATGTTGTTAAAATGTTAAACTAAATTGATCATGACTCATGTTTGATTCTGAAATTTACAAAATAAGTCAGCTTGATTTCTGCTTCTATGAGGAGAGAAAAGTCAGCTGGGCGAAACTGTTTTACTTGTCTTGCCAAGATTTCAGAAGCCCCTTCAGTTTACTCATGACCACGCGTCCATGCCACGGACCTGTTTACCGTCTGGTAGAAAAAGTTGACTTTTTTCTTTTTCCAGGAGCACATTGCATTCATTAAAGAAACAAAGCATGAATGAGATGTTTTCTCAAATATCTGACGTGTGCATCCCATAATTATGACTTTGCATCTCGTAATTATACCTTAATCTTGAATACTGTTTAGATACTGTACAGCACAGGTGATTACTAGCAGACTAAAGTGCTAGACTACTGCTAATATAGTGGTACTTGATCAGAATCTAGAGCACATTATTGATGAAATTGCATTGTTGTTGCAGCTGAGTTACATCAGTATTAAAAGAAAACAAGATAAGGACACTTGAAGGGGCAGCTAAGAAGCAATACAGTAAAAGACTGGAACAAACTGTACCCTAGCTTTAAATATACCACATAGCTGAACTGAATAAATACTGTAGACGTACAACAAGCCCATAACATCCAGCTGTCCAACAAACACAGGACCGGTAACCAGGAGATCGGTGTTCGAGACCCGCGTTGACTGGTGTTTTGTTTTCTAAGTTACGTTAGACACGTTTGTCACATGATGATTGTCACTTGCTTTTAAGTGACGTCTGTGACGTATTTTCCGTAGTTGTGTTACGACACAGGATAAGGCTAAAATGCGTACTCATGACATGTCCGTGTGATATCGTGGTATTCATACACTATTTCCTGTTATTACAAACATCCTGAACAACCAACAAGCCTGAAGTTTCTGTACATATTTTGTTTGTGTTGTTTGCGTACTAAACCCAACCAAACACCAGACTTTTAACCAGCAGATCGGTGTTCGAGACCCGTGTTGTCAGTGTTTTGTTTTCTAAGTTGCGTTTGTGACTGTGATTGTCACGTCTTTCATGCTTTTAACATTTGTGACGTGTTTTCTTTAGTTTTGTTACGTCGTTTCCGTACGTATTTTACTTAGTTTACTTACATATTTTAAGCCCAAACATGATGTTTTCCCTTACCCTAAGTGGTTTTCTTGCCTAAGCCTAACTGTGGACGTTTGCGTGGCCTTCAAAAGACACAGGATAAGGCTAAAACACGTACTCTGACATGTCTGTGTAATATCGTGGTATTTATACACCTTCCTGTGAGACCAGGCTGGTTATTACAAACTCATCTTGTGCAGCCAACAACTGGTAGAAACTGATTCTAAATTCAAAATTTCCAAAGATACGAAGTTAATCTGCATTATACTGTAATGGTTCAAGCATAAAAATAATGAAGTCTTGGATTTGACTATATGTATTTATAATATATCTTCAATAAAAAGCTGGTGATACATATCACGCATAAAATGGGGAATAAGACGAAGTTACCTAATTGGAAGTTTAATTTTTTATTGCTGTATTTCTTCTGTTGTTTGGCAGGTAGAGGTTCATAAACGCTATAAATTTGTTAATTTACAGCTGCAATTTTTTTAAATAAATAAATGTGGACAAGTTGTTTCCATAACAACAAATTCCATTGAAATTCCATTAGCAGCATTTAATTGGTCACTTAACGCTGATAATCCAAAGGTAAATCTTTCATAATTATGGGATGTCAAGTCATGATATATGGAGGTCATAATTACAAAAATATGTCTTTGGTGAGTTCAATGCACTTCTGTAGTTTTTTGTCTCCTTCCTCCCTGTTTTTGTGTTTCATGAATAAGCTCACCTTTAACCTTTGAGTTGACCTTCATATGCCCCCCCACCTACATCTGTTTCCCTTTGAATCCCACCACCATGTTCAAAACTTCTCCAAGAACCTTATTTTTTTAATCTTTTTATTATTTTTTTCTTGGGGTTAACCTCTTCAGTAAGTGTGCAGTGATTTGCTGTTGGCCTCCCTCATTTTTTAATTTTTTTTTTTTATTTTGCCAAAGTTGTGACGACACGTGAAGCATCCTCTTGCTAATTTCCCAGCACCCTTTTGAGAAAGAGACAGAGCGAGGACCGGGCAGCGGGGGTCACGGGGTGGAAAGCTTCAGATTGAGATGAGTCAGGCTGTCGGTCCAGACTGCTGACTCATCGGTCTCGAGTCTTACATCAGCGCAGGGCTTTCTCCAGGAAATGCTAATGCCCACATCCTCATATAGCATTATCTGAATACAACCAGACCTGACTTCACATAAAGGTACAATTTAAGTCAAACGTACTAGAAGCAAAAATGATTTCTTCAACATCTGGCCAGGGCATCTGATGAAAAAGCATTCACAGTTTTATTTCTTCTGTTAATTTATGAGCATGTTACCTGGCAAATAAACTACTATTACTACTATACTGTAATGGAAAATAACAAACTACCTGTAAAGTTCCTGCATTAAAAAAACAACAGGCATCAGCAGCAATGTGGTAAACTATCAAAATGCGACAGACTGATAGAGAAAAGGCTTTAAGGGGAATGATATCTGTAGTTTAAAGTTTAAGGATCACAAAAACTTTTTAACCAGTGACAGCTGTATTTGTGTCTTTTTGTTTTACATACTATACTATATAGTACAGGAGTTAAAAAATGCACATATGCTTACATATGATGTTGTTAACATCATGTAGTATTCCTACAATATTTATATATTTTAGAGAGAAAAATGACAATATGATACTACCAACAACAAATAATAATCATAATGATAATAATAAAAATGCTACTACTATTACTACTACCACTAATAGTAATAATGATGATATAAGTAGAGCAAATGAAAATTGTAAAAAAGATGAAAACATTGAAAAAAGATAATAAAGTCAGTATGATAGTGCTCATACATACACACATACATTTACAGTAGCCATTATGTACACCTGCATACATACACATATAGTAAAAACTTGACTTTAATGTCATTTTTAAGGTAAAAATCTGCATTTAGATAGTAAGCTACTAACATAAATGCATGTGCTTGTTGTCATTGTTTTTCTGATATATTAATAATTAATAAATTTCATACTAACTCTCAAATCCAGAGAATTCACGTTTCAGTTAAGCTTTCGGAAACTCAACTGGCTTTGCAGGTAGTTTATTTTGGTGCAGAGCTCTTCGCTTGTGTCTCTGACTCGGCTAATACGGCTAGCGGCTAGCAGCTAGCGGCTAGCAGCTAGCGGCTAGCAGCTAGCACTGTGTTTGTCGGCTTTGCACCTTCCCCAGGACCCCGCGGCTAACCCACCAGCTCCTGTCTCTCTCTAACGCTTGTGGTTGAACCATTGGATGCGTCTGTGGCAGTGCGTTGGTGTGTCTGAGGTGCATTTCACTGCATTCAGTCGTCCATGTTTGTCTGAAAACGTGTTTCTCCATCCTCCCCTCACCTCCTCTTCCTCCTTCTCCTTCCTCCCCTTCTCATGCTGCAGTACTCCCAGATGAGGGACGAGGTGTTCAAGTCCAACCTGGTGTGCGCCTTCATCGTGCTTATCTTCATCACCACCATCCAAAGCCTGCTTCCCTCCGCCAGGTAAAAGAGGACCAACTCTCAACTCCCAACTCTCAGCACAGTTCTGACCGACAGACCGATAACGGAAAGATATTTTCACTTTTTTGTTGAGTTTGTTTTGTTTTTTCCCCTTTATTAACCAATTCGTGCACACACACGCTAGATGCTGTTCTCTGTAACGTTGTTGTTTTACGGAACGTTGTTTTCTGTAACACTGTTTTCCGTAACGCTGTTTTCCGTAACGCTGTTTTCCGTAACGCTGTTTTCCGCAACGCTGTTTTCCGTAAGGCTTTCTTTGTAATGCTGTTATCGTAATGCTGTTTTGGTCACGCTGTTTTACGTACTTTTGTCTTACGTACTTTTGTCTTACGTACTTTTGTTTTACGTACTTTTTTTACGCAACGTTGTTTTATGTAACATTTCCGTAACGCTGTTTTTCCGTTATGTTATATTTTCCGTAATGCTGGTTTACATAACGTTTTACGTAACATTTTACTTAACATTTACGTAACATTGTTGTTTTTACGTAACATTGTTTTTACGTAACGGTGATTTACGTAACATTGTTTAACGTGATTGTTTTATGTAATGCTGTTTTTGTAATGCTGTTATATGTAATACTGTTTTACGTAACTCTACTTTGTATAATGTTTTACATAATGTAATGTTGCATGAGAAAGTTCACTAAGGGTGTTTTTATGGTAGTTATGTTTTTGTATGTTCATTATCTGAACACAAACCGTGATCTTTTTTCTCACCTTAACCAAGTAGTTTTGTTGCCTAAACCTAACTAGTCGTTTCACAACCTTAACCACGAGTCATTGTGCGATAAGATAAGATAAGATAAGAAAGAATTCCTTTATTAGTCCCACAGTGGGGAAATTTACAAGATTAGCGAGCGTGATACGAGGCTGATATGAAACATATTCATGAATTGATTTTTAGTTCAAAAAGAGCTACTACTAATTCAGCGTATCATGTGGTTTGCAGAAACATTCAGTGGCAACATTTTTCCATTGCATGCAGTCGGTCCAAACATTTTTGTGACTTAGCTGTTGCTAATAGAAGCCACTAAAGTGCTTTAAATGATATATAACTTATGATTTTATGTCCCCACACAACCAAAAGTTACAGTTTCAGAAAAATAACTTGTTGAGATGACGTTATTTTAATCACAGAATGTTGATCTATGTATATGTGACTATAAAATAAAATGTATTTAAACATTTTTTACCTCAAACTTAATATTTATTTGTCAAATGTTTCCTGTGATTTATCAAAGTGCTGAGAAAGTCTGCACGTTAAATGCTGTGTCGTAAGGCCTGAGCCCACAGATGACAGCGTTATTGTTATTTTGCCATTTATTGTGTTTCTGCAGGATGGTAACCATGGTGATCCAGTTCTCCGTCCTCATCGTCCTCCATTCCTGTTTGGTCCTAGTTACGACGGCGGAAGACTACAAGTGTTTGCCACTGGTCCTGCGCAAAGCCTGCTGCTGGATCAACGAGACCTATGCGGCGCGAAACGTCATCATCTTCGTCTCGATCCTCATCAACTTCCTGGCAGCCATGATCAATATAGTGAGTTCACTTTCCACATTGGTGCTTGATTGCAGAATATTTCCAGAGTTGATGTTGTTGTCTAACCTGCGAGGATACTCCGATCTCAGCACTTCAGTTCTGTTTGTAGTTCCCAGATAGTTTTCCTTTTCACTTTGCACAAGTGTCCCTCTGAGATTTTAAACTCTTGGGCCAAAAAGACTAATTTGTGAAAACAGCTGGTCACTGTAGTTTTTAACCAAACGTTACACCAACAAGAGGAAATAGTGCCTTTGTTGGGGACTATTTTCAGCAGCAGATTAATCCACATTGGATGCTCTTGTGAGTATTTGGGGCAGCAGAACAGTGTATATGTGGGACTGAGTCAAAATAAATTGACACATTAGATGTGTGTCTAATATGTCTGTCAATCAGTTAAAATATTTTTATCACAGTTAATCTCATGATTGTCTATAGTTAATCACGATTAAGAGCAAATCAATCACACATTTTTCATTTGTTCAAAATGAACCTTTAAGGGAGATTTGTCAAATATTTAATCCTCTTATCAACATGGGAGTGGACAAATATGCTGCTTTATGTAAATGTATGTATATATTTACTATTGTAAATCAATGAACAACACTAATCAATCACAGATATTGTCCAGAAACCCTCCCAGGTTCTGACTTCAGCATCAACAATCTGCTCCAATCAGAACATGACAAACTGCAGCCCAACAGGCAACAACAGCTGTCAGTGTGTCAGAGTGCTGACTTGACTAGGACTTGATCCAGACTGACTGGGACAGAAAGTGGGCATGTCTGTAAAGGGGAGACTGGTGGGGACCCAGAGAACCCATTTACATCCTCACATCTGGAGGTCAGAGGTCAAGGACTCCCTGAAAAAGGACATGACAGTTTTCCTCACCAAAGTTTAGCGCAGTTTGGATCGTTATTTAACCTCCTTCATGACAAGCTAGTCTGACTTGGTTGGTACTGATGGATCCATCAGGTTTTGTAGTTTCATGTGAGACCAGTATCTTCACTCTAGTTTTAAAACTGAGCTGTTACAACCTAAAAATCGCAAGTTGCACTAATGCGTTAAAGATATTAGTGCCATTCAAACAAATTTGCAGTAATTATTATATTAACTTCGACAGCCCTAATTTCTAATAGTTTTTGGACATCAATGGAACTCCATGGAACAGAGGAAGAAGATCTATCAGGTTGTCATACATACACAATAGATATATTGATATATTCACCATTTGTTTGGTCTTTTCAAGGTTTTTTTTTTTTGACAACAACAAAAGCATCGGTTATTGGCAAACTTATCCTTTAAGATACAGTAAGCGGTGAAACTTAAATCTAACCAAAACCTTAATACTGTATGAAAACAGAAGGCACATCTGGGGGATCTCTTGTTGGGTCTCTAAATGACAGAGTACAGTCTAGCTCTGCTCTCTATGAAAAGAGTCTTGAGATAACTTCTGTTATGATGTGATGCTATGTATAAAGATAAAATGAATTGAACTGAATTGAATGAAACTGCTGTAAGACATAAAAAAACACTTCATACTTTAATAAATCACAAAACTGAATAAATCACTCCAAACCGGACCTTGAAAAGTGACCCTGAAAAGTGGTTTAATTGATGTGAAGGAGACGTGTTTTTCAGCATTAATCCATTAAATTCCATCATGTTTGAATTTCAAAAGAATGAAAATGTTATTGTCTGAAAGTCAAGCTAATTGACCCGTTTTACCTGATATGCCGGCGCTGTTCTTCTGCAGGGCAACCTTTGAAAGGCAGTACTTAACTAAAGCACACGAAACAAGCTGATAATTAGCTTTCAGTGTTGCAAGGTCTACATAAAGCAGATTGTACAACCCTGAGGCCTCAACTGGTGAGAAATGGATTGGTTGGTCATAGAAAAATAGAGCCACTACGAGAACCTTGGAGAGGTTTGTTTGTGTAAATGAACTCAGACCGGAGAAACACAATGCAAATTGTTTATTATTGATGTTCAGTAAGTGCTTTGAGTTGGCGTAACAGAACCATAAAGACATTAATTGTGCTTTAGTTGCCATTAGCGGATATTGTAGGAAAGCAAATGTTGTCAGCGAACACAGACAGCACATAGAGACAGACAACCATTCAGGCTCACATTCACACCTACGGGCCATCTAGAGTCATCAGTTAACCTGCATGTCTTTGACATGTCTGTGGGAGGACACCGGAGCACCCGGAGAAAACCCACGTTAACACGGGGAACATGCAGACTCTACACAGAAGCCGGACTCAGACCTGCGACCCTCTTGCTGTGACGTGGCGGTGCTAACAGCTGCACCACTGTGCACTATAGTCAACAAACCACGTATGTTCCTGAGCATCCATCACTTTTACGTAGTATAAAATGTGAGTATATGGGTCAAGTACTCCCATCAAAACAACACAGGACTTTGACCCAGGAGACCTGAGTGATCCTGACTGAAACCAAACGTAAACGATAATTTTACACTTTTTACATAATGTTTTTAATGTTTTTTTCTGTTGCATTATATTGTTTTGCGTAACATTGTTTTACATAACGTTTCATGTTGTTTGATGCAACGTTGTTTTACGTCACATTTTACTTCACGTTTTACTTAACGTTGTTAACGCTTGTTGACAATACATAAGAAAGTCTGCAAAGGGTGGCTGCTGTTTATTCACGCTAGGTGCATTGTTACGGTTGTGTTATGTTGTTACGTTTTTATGTTGTATTGTTACATTATTGCATTATTACATAACATTGTTGCATAATGTTGTGTAATGTTGTATGTTAGGTTGTTTCACATAATGTTTTACATTAGGCTTTACGTTACGTTTTCTTATGTTACGTTGTTTTACGTTATGTTTTATGTGATGTTGTCTTATGTTACGTTGTTTTACGTTATGTTTTATGTGAGGTTGTCTTATGTTACGTTGTTTTACGTTATGTTTTATGTGAGGTTGTCTTATGTTACGTTGTTTTACGTTATGTTTTATGTGAGGTTGTCTTATGTTACGTTGTTTTTCTGGAATGAATTTATGTTGCTGATACATTTGGTCGAAACCTTTTGTGACGGTTGCAGCTTCCTGCAGAGAGCTGACTGTTCCTCCGTTCAGTCACACTGAGCTGTGAATCTGTGACACAAACACCTTGAGAGATCAAATGCTTGATGAAAAAGTGTTTGAAACATGATTGTGTGTATTTTTACATTGATCCTGCATTGGTTTAACACTGTTCAACAACAGTAATCCCCCCTGCTGGTCTCTCACAGTTGTGGTGCGACTTTGACAAGTCCAGCGCCTTCAGGAACCAGACGTACAACGAGTCGGCCTCCATCCCAGACATCTGCTTCTACCCAGAGGTAACCGACTAAATGAGGTGTCTGAATTTTGCAGCCAGGTCCATCTGTTGTGTTTCTTCACTTGTGACAGTGGCAAAATGATAAATTAAACATCCTAGACATCTGCTCGCGCCCAGAGGGAGGTCTCGCTTCAGACATCGACGACTGATGGAGCCATCAGAACGTCACAGAGAAAACATCCATTATGTTATTTTGCTCACAATATGCAGCTGATCGATGGACTCAATAAGGGAGGAACGTTTTTATAGCTGCACATATAGTTGAATATATCATCTACGTCACAACCTGCTTCTACCCTTTTTTTTAGTTTTTTTTGCCCAATTTTTTAAACTGAAAAAAGAGTTATTGACTCATTATTTAGCTGAATATTGGATTAAAGAGAAACTGAAAAATGCCAAATCAGAGGCGTTTGGTACAGTAGAATGTCAGATTGTCGTTTTCATGCTTTATGTCCTTTAAAGGGTCCAACTTGGCACAGAAAGGCTAGTTTACTAGAAACAATGATCTCGTAGTGATGTCATCATAGTTATCTCAGTTTGGGCATGTCAAATACTTGTTAGCATGCTGATGTTTAGCAGATATAATTTACCATGCTCATGTTAGTTTAGCATATTAGCACGCTAACATTTGCTAATTAGCACTAAACACAAAGCACAGCAGAGGCTGATGAACGTCATGACGTGTTGTTGACTTGATGACGGCGCTAGAAGTTAAGGCGTCCCCAAAGTTACTATTCATCCTGAAGGGAACATGAATGTCTGACACCATTTGACTGATCTGATCTGATGAAGCGATGCCTTTGCCTCCCCAGTATTTTGTGTTCACGGGCGTCCTGGCGATGGTGACGTGTGCCGTGTTCCTGCGGCTGAACTCGGTGTTGAAGTTGGCGGTGCTGCTGGTGATGATCGCCATCTACTCACTGCTGACCGAAGCTTTCTACACCTCGCTGTTTGTTCGCTACGACACCGTCCACCACAACACAGAGTGAGTGCTTTACAACGACTGGTTTAGCGATCACATGTGAGTGTGATGTGGGGCCGTCTGCATGGTTGGTTGGATGTCGATGTGTGGATGCGATTGGATTAGCATCTTTCACTCGTTCTCTCTGTCTGCTGGGAAGCCGACAGCAGAGCCTAACTTTACTTTTATCAAACAAAGAGAAATGTTCTCCCCTAAACCAATACCATTTACATCCCTGCAAACTCCACCGCAAAAGTTCCTCTGCTTTCAGAAAGTACTACCCCTGATCAGGGCTTTTCTGGGGGGTAAAAATGCCCCATAAAGTATCCCCAGAACTTAAATTAGACCCTGGTTCCAGTGGTCGAAACACATTGAGAACATTAAAGAGTTTTAGTTCCTGTGGTGGAAATGGGGCTTAACTCTTTAATGCAAAGTTCACATTAACAAAGTAGACGTGTTAACATAAAGACAGGTACATTAAATCCTCACATCTTCCTCTTCAGAAACACATCAGGGAGCCACGCTGACCTTTTTTTCTGGACACAAGCATTGCAAATGTGAGAAAGCTCATCTCGCATGTGTTCTCAGTGATAGTACAGTGACCTTTATGGTGACAATGCATGAAGGCATCCTGAGCATATAAGCGTGAAATCAGTGGTTTCCATACGAGCTCCATAGGGAGCTGATGAGAGGCAGGTTCATTTCGTTAAAGCCCTCTGGGAAACCAGAGAGAAGGTCAAGAAGAAAAGACCTCAGAGGGGGAATAGCAACGACTTTCTGTGATTTCCACTGCAAAACCTTCCCACGCCGGCGTGTTAGGCTCTCAACCAGTGGTCCCCAGAGACACTGCGTTCAGCGCTAGTTTAGTAATCCAAAGTAGATTTTCTGGTATGGAAGGAGCCGTGACATTTTAGCACCGTGGGTATTGTGCAACACTAAGTGTTTAAATCCCAGCCCTACGTTGTCCACGTCTCCCTGTAACTCACTCACTCATCCCGGCGGAGGCTGCTCTGCTCAGGCCAGGACTAGCAGGTGGACTGGGACAACCGGGTTGCTGCTAATCATTGTGTTAGCAGCAGCAGGGCGTCAGGATTCATTACTTCTTCTTCTTCTTCATGTTGTTGTGAATGTGCAGCAGGCTGTAGCCTACGGTGTTTAGCGTAATTCATTACTTAACTTCCCTCTCAGTAGCATAACTCAATGGAGAAGTGTGTGTAAAGCAGAAGTGAAGCCCAAGCTGGAGCCAGGTCCAACACATCAATAGAAACTCTTCTGTCATCCGTCAGCGTAGGCCCCGCCCATTAAGTGCAGCTGAATTTGCAAGCAAAATTTTTGAACTCGCAAGCAAAGAGGACTGATTTATAAGCAAAATGATTATACATTTTTTGGTTGCAGATCTCTTCTATTTGATTGAATAACTAAGAGACAAATGTATCCCCATACCCCCCAAAGTTGGCCTCAATCTTGGCGAGGAAAACTGTCATGTCCATTTTCAGAGGGGTCCGTTGACCTCTGACCTCCAGATGTGTGGATGTAAATGGGTTCTCTGGGTCCCCACCAGTCTCCCCTTTACAGACATGCCCACTTTATGATAATCAGTCAGTCTGGATCAAGTCCTAGTCAAGTCAGCACTCTGACACACTGACAGCTGTTGTTGCCTGTTGGGCTGCAGTTTGCCATGTTCTGATTGGAGCAGATTGTTGATGCTAAAGTCAGAACCTGGGAGGGTTTCTGGACAATATCTGGTATTGATTAGTGTTATTAATTGATTTATAATAATAAATATATACATACATTTCCATAAAGCAGTGTTTTTGTCCGCTCCCATGTTGATAAGAGTTATTTAATATTCAGCGACTGGTTGACAGCATGAAAGAAAACTCATAAATGTAGATTTGAGGATCGCCTCACTCAGAGGCCGTCCTTACTGTAATAACACAACTTTAGGTGCAATGAAAATCAGATGGCGTTAACGTAGTTTTGCACTCAGCAGCTCGCGTTGTTACCATGTTGTTACTGCAGCTTTTGATGCACCTTGGATGAGCACATCCCAGCTTCTGTGCATTGACTACTTTGTGCTGTGGACATCACAATGCTGACACATTTCAAATAGCATGAGGTGTCGTGATGCTGATGGTCTTGCACTTGAAGCATAGCCCTAAACCTTTGCACATATATTGATACTAAAGACATCAGATTGTATTTTTCTGTCCATAAAGTGCCCAGAGCAGCATATCTACATCTCCCTGAGCTCTCTGATTATTGATCCTCAGTGAGCTCTGATCAGTTTCTTCTACAGTCTGAACTGAAAACAGAGTCATGGAGGTTGTTTCCTCCATCAGGCCCCTGCTGTGCAGAACAAACTGAACTGGTAGACTGATCAGACTTTTTACTTGTTATTGCTCAACAAGCTGCACTTTGCATCAGTGAAATGACAGAAGGGTGTTAACTGAAGTAAACTCCTCTTTCAGCAGAGTTTTTGTCTCTTTTTGTTCCAACAGAAACTTCCTGGGGACCAAAGAGACGTCTTTGCTCCTGATGGCCATGTTCCTCCTCGCTGTGTTTTACCACGGTCAGCAGGTGAGAGAAAAGTAGAAAGCCGCCACATTTGAAATCACCCAGTTATATATTGATTTTCCCTGGGTCAATTTTACCACTTGTTTGGCGAAGCAGAGACAATGACAGCTCGTAGCATGAAAAGCTGTTTATGTGAGATGCATCAGGCGCATATTGACTCCATTGACCGTCCAGGGAGCAAAATCACATCCAGCTCTCTTTTTTTGTGCAGTGTTAATGGTTTGATGCGTCTGGTTTAAACATGTGTGCAGCTTTATAGAGGTTCAAACAACACGTAGTGCAGACAGCATCAAGCAAGCTGATTGGTTGATCCAGCTCCAGCCAGATGTGGGTTTGAAGCACAAAAGGAAGCATTAAACAAAAAAATCTATACAAGTAGATAAGATATACAACCACCATGCACATTTGTCAATGTGCAGAATACTGAAAAACACCAGACTCACCCAGGAGACCTGCGTTTGTGTTGTGTGAAACTAGAAGTCAATGTTGATTTACATGTTGAGTTACACCACTTCTGTAGTTACTTGAACCCAAATCTTTTTCTTAACCTAACTAAGTAGTTAGAGTCACATAACTTCCATACTTAAGTTACACCACTTTGGGTGTCGCATAACCACGTCCAGTGTGGTGCAACCTAACTATGATCTTTCCTAAACCTAAATAAGTAGTATTGTTGCCTAAACCTAACCAAGTCGATCTTTTCCCAAATGTAACTAGTATTTTGTGTCCTAAACCTAACTAACCCTTTTTTCCTAATCCTAACTACAGTTTTGTTGACTAACCCTAACCAAGTCAAGCTTTTCCTAAACCTAACCAAGTAGTTTTGTTGACTAAACCTAGCTCAGTTCTTTCATGGCCTAATCCTAACCAAGTTTATCTTTTTGTAAACCTAAGTAGTTTTATTGCCTAACCCTAAACAAGTCAAGCTTTTCTAAACCTAAGTAGTTTTGTTGACTAAAACTAAGTACTTTCGTGGCCTAATCCTAACCAAGTCAGTCTTTTCCTAAACCTAACCAGGTAGTTTTGTGGCCTGAACTTAACTAAGCCGATCTTTTCCTTAACCTAACTAAGTAGTTTTGTTGCTTAACCCTAACCAAGTCAAGCTTTTCTTATACCTAACTAAGTAGTCTTGTTGACTAAACCTAACTAAGTACCTTTGTGGCCTAATCCTAACAAAGTCAATCTTTTCCTAAATCTAACAAGGTAATTTTGTGGCCTAAACCTAACCAGGTCAATCCTTTCCCAAGCCCAACTAAGTTGTTTTGTTGCATAAAGCTAACCAAGTTCAGCTTTTCCCAGACTTAACTAAGTACTTTTGTGGCTTAATCCTAACCAAGTCAGTCTTTTCCTAAACCTATCTAAGTAGTTTTGTTGTTAAACCTAACCTAAATTTAAGCTAAAAAATGTTTCTTGTGAAGACAGAAGTTTATTTTGAAAAGACCGAAGTGGAAATTGAGGCTTGACATTTGTAGGAAAATGCATGAAAAATGAGGAATAACTTTTCGTGGGATATCATATAAAGTGTTTTATGAGAGTACATGGAACAGGAACATGTTGTGATGGAGTAAAGCTGAGGTAAAATATCACCAAAATAAACGCTGCCATAATGAAGTGGCTTCATCATTTGGATTCGGGAACAAGAACACAGCTTTTCAATCCTTTGTGGCTGAAAGCTGAAAGCTCCTCATCGATGAAAACACGAGTTAGTGGTACTTTCAGAGGAGACGTTTTAGTGATGCTATTGAGTTGTGAAGAAGAGCCTGTTAGAGCAGAAAGATGGAGGATACTTTTATTCTTCTTCTCAGCCTTTTTCATTACAAGAAGTTCTCATTCAGTGCTTGTTAAATGTGAGTGTTACGTATGATGCCTTCACAGTAACAGCGGAGATGATTACAGTACAGTTTTGAGACTCTCAACTCAACACTCAGCTGTGTTACTGAAGCTGATGTATCGAGTGTAGCAGCTTTTTGAGACTGTCGTATGTATTCTGCCGTGTGACGTTGATGTTTGTTTCCTTCGAAGCCACAGAGCGTTTACATCATAAACTAATGGCAGCAGAGCACTGAAGCCAGATGAGGTTGTTCTTCATGAACACTGCTTCCTGTCAGAGCAGTAATTACGTTATCAAGCACAGTCAACATGAAGCATTTCATTACAAAGCTGCAGACAGGGCTCTTATTTTGAAATTATTAACTTTTTCTTCTGAATCATTTTTAGTTAATAATGAAGGTCTTTTTTTTTACCATCACAAATATTATCAAACCCAATTTATTCCATTAGCTTAGTTTAACTGTGTGGTGGGAGTTGAGAGGGGCAGAACTCTAGTCCAACAGATCAATGAGCTCTGATCTAACGTTCAGTCTGTTAGTGATCAGCAGCTGATCAGCTGAGATCATGTGGTAGATGACAGTGGTGTGACAGTGTTTTACTGCCTCGTAGTAAAGAAGACATACCGGCTGGTCTCCATCAACCACTAACATGGATCCTCTTTCTGTCCTTCCCTCTGCACCAACTTTTCTCTTCTTGGACATTTTAGTTCTGTTCATATTTATTGACGACCCCATCGCTCGGCTAGAGCGCCGCTGCTGGAAACCGCTGATACTGAGACGCTTCAGTGCTCATGTGCGCAGCATCCTTTACCAAAGGAAAGGAGATTATAACATCCCACAATTCCTTGCGGCTGCAGCTTTTAAATCGACGCACCATTCTGCTGTTCATGAAAACAAACAATATGCTTATCTTGCATAATATTTTCATACAGTTATTGGGATTCATGATTCATTCAACTATTTAGTTTTACTTTATTTACTGGTAAATTTCCCCACTGTGGGACTAATAAAGGAATATCTTATCTTATCTTATCTTATTAACAAATAATAAAGTAAACATATAGCAAACTGTCAAAAAATTAATAATAGTTAACAGGCTTCATGATCATGAAGTTTTTGTATGACATCTACCATAAATATAATGAAGGAAAAGTCTCCAAAAATGGAAAGCTGTACAAACACTTTAACTGCAGCTTTGCTGTGCTCTGAGTTTAATATCCTCATATTTTAACCCCAGCTGGGTGAAGGGCTGTCAGAGCAGAACGTATGAAAGTACTGCTCAACATTATTCTGCACTAAACTTAATTACACAGTGTGTCAGATGACAGCAGCTCTGATGCTGGCTAAAATGTTTATTTCTCTCCCAGGTTAATAATAGAAGCTGCTGAATGAAAGTGTGGGCGCACGGCGGCGGTCAGGCTGATCACGTCACCGTCTCATCATCTCGCCACTAGAACCAACCTGCAGGCTTTGCATTCACAGTTAGAAAAAAGCAGAAAATAAGACTGAAGTTTTGTACTCACTCACATGATTAAGCGACTAATTGATATCTAGATTAATCACCAAACAGTTTCCGCCAATCGCCGGAAAGAGACGCCTAAATCCCCCCAGGCTTATCTGCCTGCCCCTGAAATTAATTTTCAATATCAGGGATTTTTTTTTTCTCTCCTGCCAGTACAGACTAAATGGTACCGACTCTTGTTTGGCTCTGATGTATTCAAATGACTCTGTATTAATTGTGCATTCAGAAAAGCAATTTGTGCAGCATATTAGGACCCTTTTGCTGCACAGATTGATGCTTGTGTTCCATAATTGATCCAACCTTTAACAGATTTTTTAAAAAATGCTGCAGCTCAGCCTTTCATCATCTGAAAGATATAAACAACAGACTTTCCTCTGAGCTTTGCTTACATTTTTAATGTCAGTTAAGGCACCAAGACCTTGAGGAACACCATACAAAAGGTCATGCTGTGATTCAAATAACATTTTACATTTGGAGATTTCTCCATTTTTCGGCAATTGGATGGTGAGCACACTGTTGTGTAAAGGTCTCAGAAACCCCCTGATAGTCAGTGTAGCTAGGAAAGACATCCATCCTCTGAATGTTAATATTTGGTTTCTGGTCCATCTATCTATGTCATGTTTATAGATGTATTACAAGTTATTTCTTAAAAGTTTACAAATCATTCGGTAGTTATAAACACATACGTAATATAGTATTTACAATGTTATAATGTTTGCAACAATAAACTGATAATAAATAATTTACTCATGTAATCAAAATGTAATTTTTGTCAGCTATGACACAACATATAATTTATAAGCTAATTGTTATTTTTTAGTAATAAAGTGTAGCATTACTACTAATTATTACACATTATTAATGATCATTTTATCATTTTAATGGTAAAATAACTATTAACTAAGTTTAATTCATTGTCAATTAAGGATTAATAATTGAAGGTTATTACTTAATGTGGCGTTTAGCTGCTGATGGATTTACTCTCTGTCTCTTTGTGTGTTTCTTTAGCTGGAGTACACGGCCCGGCTGGACTTCCTGTGGCGCGTTCAGGCCAAAGAGGAGATCAACGAGATGAAGGAGCTGCGAGAACACAACGAGAACATGCTGAGGAACATCCTGCCCAGCCACGTGGCCCGACACTTCCTGGAGAAGGACCGGGACAACGAGGTCTGCATTTTCAAATTCATTCTCACAGTGACAGTCTGGTCGAGAAACGTGAATCCGTCACAGTGAATGTTCAGTTTGCTTTAGTTGATCTTCAGGTTTTGAGGCTGCAGCTTGTGATGGTGATGCTTTTAGGAGCCGAGTCTCAAACGAAGACACCAGCAGTATCTCTGACAGCATTACCATGAGACAAAAACTGCTTTATCTTGGCAAAGCAAAAGAGGGTACCGAAATGCATGTGTCAAAGTTGAACTTTAACCCGTCTGGAAGTCGATGTAATCTTCAGGAACATTTATTTCACAAGCCGTCGTTGCTGAAAAAAACCTCCTTATTATGAGCCACATTTATGTTTGTTGTTCGGCAGCGACCTCTAGTGGTTGTACTAATTCTGACGGGCCCGAAGGAGGAAGTCAGGTGACGTAGTATAAAGAGCGGCAAAGTCCACATGGGTAGGAGGTCGGAGTGGTGGATGGTCAAACAAACGGGACTTTCACCTGCTGCTCATGTTCTGTGTGAAACCACAAGCTGCCTCTGACAGGCGTCCAGAGCCGTTGGGGGTTTGTTTCCTTGCTCAGGGGCACCTCGGCAGTGCTCAAAAGGCAAACTGGCACCTCTCCAGTTACCGGTTCACACTCAGTACTTGGTCCATGAACCGGCAACCCTCCGGTTCCCACACCAAGTCCGTACGGACTGAGCCACCGCCGCCCAGTTACCAACGTGTCTGTGACTTTTTCCAGTTTGATCATCAAACTGTCAGACTTCTTGAATCAACAGTATCTCAAAAACTAAACGTGGCTGAAGCTGACCAGTCATGTCCAGCTCTTTCCTCTACTTGTGACTGAAACTTCACTTGCTGCATACTTTCAGTAGTTATGCAGGTGGAACTGACTCTTTAATGCAAAGTTCATGTTAAGAAAGTAAAGACAGGTACATTAATGTCATCACCTCTTCCTCTTCAATAACACATCAGGGAGCCACATTGACCTTTTTTGCTGGACATGTGTTGCAGATGTGATAAAACTCATCTCATGTGCTCTCAGTGATATAAAGAATCTGATATAGAAATAGATTAATGACACCATCAGCATTTAGATCGCTTCGCCGTAAGCCTCACTTTTCCACCTGCTGGAGCTGTGCTCCACCCTCCACACCGCTTCATACCAAGTTTACAGATTGCATATTAACGTTACGGCTCTGGTTAACTCCTTATCATCAGGTTTCTGCAGGTCCTCTTATTTCAACCTGTGATATGAACCAAGATGAGTGTTTTCAGTAAACCATCCAGTAAATGACAGATCTAAACACAACAGTGACTCTGAAGCTCAGAGTTTTTATACAGCAGCACCGTCTCTGCACACATCTGCATATTTTCACCTCACTTTTCACCACTGACCTGCTCAAAAATGAGTCCCCACATTCATTACAACTGGCTCCCTGAGCCTCAGTGTTCCAGCTCGCCAGGAGAAGAAAAGACTCTGTAACTGCTTTTCAAACAACTGCAAAGAGAGAGAGAGAGAGAGAGAGAGAGAGAGAGAGAGAGAGAGGATTGGTGGGGCAGTTTGTTCAGCCGGGGAGCTTTTATTGGTTGTATGAGTTTGATTTGATTTTAATAACACGTTGTCAGTCGGCAGCAGAGAACACATTGATTTGTCTCTCCGTCGCAGGAGTGACTCAGCTGACCAGCTCTGCAGAGTCAGACAGCAAAGTTTCTCTGGTCGTTCACCTTGTCTCTGCTGCAATTTTCCTCCTGTACTTTTAATTTCCTTTGAATGGAGCTGCTCTGCACTCGTTAAAACTCTAAAATGGGAACACACAGATGGGTCTTCTGTATTTCATTTACTAAAGTACAGGAACTGTTTCCAAATCATGCTGCTTTAGATCCTTGAATGCATCTTGAATGTGTTTTGATTAATATGACATAGACTTCATGGATGCTCCAGCATTACAGAGAGGTAGCTCCATTCAGACATTCAGACACATGAGCATCGGCGAGGTCCAACCAGCCGCCAACATCCAGGTCTAAAAAGTGATGCTAAGCGTCTTAAACCTTCATTCTTTCTAATATCCAGCAGGGGGCGACTCCTCTGGTTGTTTAGAAGTCTATGAGAAAATAATCCTACTTCTCACTTGATTTATTACCTCAGTAAACCTTGTAAACATCAGTTTATGGTCTCAATCACTTCTTCAATACAGCATGATGTTCATTTAGTAAATTATGGTCCATTTAGAGGCAAATAATCAGGGTTACCTGAACCAAATCGATCTTTTCCTAAACTTAACTAAGTAGTTTTGTTGCCTAATCCTTTTGTTTTCTGTGAAGATGGAAGTTTAAGTTTATTTTGAAAAGGCTGTATGCAGAAATTGTCTTGTGTTGCTGGACATTTGCAGGAAGATGAACAAAAATGAGGAATAACTTTTTTCTGTAAGACAAACAAACTGTTGTATGAGTATAAGCAGAAACAAATACCTATCAGCTCTAGATCAGGCTGGAGACGTAACCTCTTCAAAGATGGGTGATTAGTACTTCCCGTCTTCCGATTCTCGTCCATTTTGACGCTTTCAAAGCAAGCGACAGGAATAAATAGAAAAAAGGCATCCGACAAAAGTTCAGCTCAAAACAGCGCACTGCAGCCAGGCAGGACACGGGCTCATGGACATAATGCGCAAAAATAGATATTTGAATAATTCGAACAAGTGTTTTAACCGGAGAGTTTTTTCATAATCTGATGAGCCAGCAGACACATTTGTGGGCAGCCCAGTGTTGTTGCTGTAAACCATTGGTCACCAACAGGCAGACCACGGTCCGAGTCCAGACCCAGAAGCTGTCTCATATGGATCCGGACCGAAGGACAAAAAAGGTTATGATTTAAAACCTGACGGGGCACTGCTGTTTTTTCTCGTCTTTATGATTATGACTCACATGACTCATGGGCCTGATGATACTAATGACTCACATGACTTCTGACTCAACACATGGGACTGACGGTACTAATGACTCGCAGGACTTAAGACTCCTATGACATATTGGACTGATGATTCTGACGAGTCCTGTGACTACGGACTGACATTACAAAATAAGTCCATGTTGCCTTTAGTTTCACACGGGACACGATCAGCGGTCTCCTGGTTGAAAGTCTCGTCTCTGACCATCCACCCCCCCCACCCTCAACAGACTCTCACACTATTAATGTTACATCACTTGCTCCGGTAGTCGACTGGCGCCCCACCGGTGGGTTTACATTGGAGGTAGTTGAACCCCTGGTTCATCACATACTGGTGCTAAAGGCCTCCATGCGTCGTTTTCTGATGCCGGTGGGCGCTGATCAAACGGCGGTATTTGACTAGTTGGGAGTGAGAACAGGTTGAAAAAAAAATATTGTTTTTAATGAGATTTATGGGATTAATTACACCATAAAGGTGCAACCTTCATGAATGGGTAGCTGATAACTTCAGTGTCACTCTGTAATGAGCTCCCAGCAATTAAGATGAAAGATGAGATGACTTTGGGATGAATTTAAACATCCATCACCAGGGTTTGATATTAATTCACACAAAAGTAAAGTTTTTTTTTGTTTGTTTTTTAATGTGGGAAAACAATGTGAGAAGAAAATGGCTTCATTTCTGTCTTTCTCCCCGTCGGTTCTGCTGCGTTCTCCTCGCCTACCGACTCGATAATGGCTGATTGTCCTGGTCGGCAGAGAGGACGGTTACCACACGGCGGAGTCAAATCGCTGCATTGTCCTCGTCGGGCTCCTTCATTAACGAGTCCTCCAATCTTCCGTTGCCTCCCGAACAAAAGGCGAGCGGCCGATGAATTATGAATGTCAGGAGAGGAGAGCTGATATCATTCTGCTCCCATGCCTGCTCCTAATTAAAGAGGACATGATTAAAAATGCATCCATTAGGATAGGTTGGGTCCTGATCACTTGTTACATTATTAATTAGGCTGATTATTGTTCCGTGATTTAGACACTGCGTCACCAATGGGCCCGTACACCCATGAAGAGGTGTTGATGATCTTTGGAATTAATCAGGTGTCACTTATATCAGCGTTTTCGGTTTTAGGCTTCATTCGGCTGGAGGAGAGAGGCCTCCTCAAGGACACAGTTTCCCCTGGTGGAGCGATGAGTCAGTGTTTCTTCCCCAGTTCAATCCAGTTAATCTTTTCCTCCAAATCTGAAATCCGTCTCTGAGTGGAAGTGTTGTGGATTTGATATGCTAGACAGACAAATCATGGAAAGCTAAATGAAAAGTAAAGCTGCTCTCTTACTTTTAAAGTGCCTCACAGTAACATTACCGCCACAAAAACTTCACCTGACGGTTACTGAAGTGAAACTGGAATTAGTTTCCTGCATCGGGCTGGTCTCCTACAAACTCTGTTCACATGCAGCAAAACTGCATCGTTGATTACGTTTCGAGGGTTTGAGAGACTGATATCTGTGTGATTAATGTTGAGTTATTGAAATTCACAACTGTAACTTCAATTTTCTTATTTTAATGGTAAATGGACTTGCATTTATACAACACTAGTCTTCTGACCACTCAAAGCTCTTTACACTACTAGTCAGCATTCACCCATTCACACATTCATACACTGATATCAGAGGCTGCTAAGGCGCCAACTTTGCCCATCAGGACAAATACTCATTCACACACCAAAGTAGGTGGAATTTAAGTGTCCTGACGGGAGGAGCCGGGAATCGAACCGCCGACCTTTAGCCTCATACCCTCATGATCCAAACCATGTTGTGTTTTACTAACTGAGTAGTTTTGTTGCATTTTTGTTTTCTTTTAATTTGCAACGTTAACCACATGTTTAAACGTGTAATCCGGTAGAAAGTACATAATTGAGAATGCAGTGTAGTTGTTGGGAATGTAACTTTGTAGCTTTCACCGTGGTGAATCCGGCTTGGGGTCCTTCTGTGTGGAGTTTTCTCCTGGTGCTCCAGCTTCCTCCCACAGTCCAAAGACATGCAGGTTAAATGATGACTCTAAATGTGCCGTAGGTGTGAATGTGAGCGTGAATGACTGTGTCCTGTGATGGACTGGCTACCTGTCCAGGGTGAACCCTGCCTTCACCCAGTGCCAGCTGGGACCAGCCCTCCCACGACCCCTAACAGGATAAGTGGTTGCAGATGGCTGGATGGACATATAACTAATGTAGATAAGAAACATTAAAAAAAAAAAGCTACAGAAAAAATTACAGAAAAAAATTAAAATTAAAGCTAACGTACAAAAGACCAAATTTCTATACCTTATAAAACATACTTGCCGACCCTCCTGATTGTCCTGGTAGACTGTTTTTATTGTCCTCTCTTGGTTCCTGCTGGTGTCACAGTTCTTAATTTTGTTAATTTACTAAATGAACATCATTTCCGACAGTTTTCACACCTTTTTTGTCCTTTTCTTTTTCAGCCTGCTACTGGAACTGAACAGTGTGTGTTTCCTCCCAAACAACAACACAGCGACATCTAATGTGTGCTCACGTTGTCAGCGTGCGCTGTACCCACAGCGCACGATGCGCGACCTGTTTCTGGAACTGTACCGCGTGTATAATCACTACTATTTGTCTGAAACGACAAGAAAAAAAAATAGCTGTGTGTACAAGTATAAAAGTAACTCTTCACCTGCGTCGTACTTGTCGAGCTTGAGACCTCAGAAGCAGAGGATTTTGAAACCACAGCGGGGGTCTGGGTTTGTCAGTCTCATTCATTCATTCGCTCCTTTATGCATCAGGCTGTCTTCTGTCCTGGGTTTTCCTCTCCTCTTGTTTCCATGTCATCCCGCTCTGTTTGATGCCCTTGTCAAGGTCCCTGCTCCAGGTTTCCTTGGACCTTCTTTGTGCCTTGTGGGTTCCATCTAACAGCCTGCCTGGTGATGCTGGTTCTGGGTTTCTGGATTGTGGCCAGTCCAACTCATCTCCTTCTCCTGACCTCTTCTTCCACGAGTTTTAGACCTGATCGTTGTTGCAGATGACATCTGGCCAGTGGATGTTCCTGCATTCTGGTGGCTTTTAAAGAATGAAAATTGCTAAATAATTATCATTATAAAGTCGACTGCAACAGCAGTTTAATGTTTTAATTTTACCTTTACTTCTCAGGAAGGAATAGAGAGTAATTGGCTCTTCTAACGTGAACTTGTGTGAATCTCTGGTGTCACCAGTTTTCATTCATTCACTGATTCTTTCATTTTCTGCTCCTGCTTGAGGAGGCCTGTTTCTTTCTCCTACTTTCTCTCCATTTTCTCACCACGACAGCTTTTTGCTGCACCGTGCAAAGCCCAACTTTGGATGCAGCGCACACTGACAATGTGAGCACACATTAGATGTCGCTGTGTTGTTGTCTGGGAGGAAACTGAGGGGTTTTTACATGACATGTAACAGGTTGAGATAAGGAAAAGGGAAAAAAAGGTGTGAACATTTGTCATAAGTCGGGAGAAATACGGCAGAATTGTGACCCAAGGGAGGAAACTGGGAGAGGGCGATGGAAAAAGGGTGATGACCTGTGGTCCAGTCTTAATAAAACCACATCAATACTAAACTGTATTTTACCAGACGGACATTTGCTAAAGCCTGTAGTCACCAGACGTCAACCCAGGAATCTATGACGTGGAGCTCTGAAGCTGTTGTGGAGGCTCGGAGTAGGAAACACATTACTAACAGGTTTTACTCTCATTTACCAGCCGTCTGTATCTGTGCAGCGTAGAAATCTCCTCCTCAAGTACGTCGACCTGTAGGATGAAGCTGTAAATAACCCTCAGAACGCTGACTGACGGGATCCGAAAGAGATGCAGTCAATTAGTCGGACTGAAGCGTTGACATTTGACTGAGCTCGTTAAGTGTGAATAATATCAGCAACGATGTCACCGTAACGTCATTTCCAGAACTGTAATTAAAATCAAAAGTCAAGCAGAATACAGAGAGAAGACTCCTGAATTATTTATGTGGAAAGTTGAACTGGACATTATGTTTGCCAGCTTATTATTAAAATATTTCCCATAATGATGTGATGGATCAGTTCATGTGACATTAAAATGTGAGGTCATTGTTTCTCTGCTCGCTCCTGTGTCACCGTCGCCCCCCGGTGGTGGAGACGCTGTGGTGCATCTGCTGCAGTATCATCAATCTGCTGCTGCAACACAGCAACACGGCAACACAACGACACAGCAACACAACGACACAGCAACACAGCAACACAACGACACAGCAACACAACGACACAGCAACACAACAACACAACGACACAACGACACAGCAACACAACAACACAGCAACACAACGACACAGTAAAACAACAACACAACGACACAGCAACACAGCAACACAACGACACAGCAACACAACGACACAGCAACACAGCAACACAACAACACAACAACACAACGACACAGCAACACAACAACACAGCAACACAACAACACGGCAACACAACGACACGGCAACACAACAACACAGCAACACAACGACACGGCAACACAACACACGGCAACACAACGACACGGCAACACAACAACACAGTAAAACAACAACACAACGACACAGCAACACAAAGACACAGCAACACAACGACACAGCAACACAACGACACAGCAACACAACGACACAGCAACACAACAACACAGCAACACAACGACACAACGACACAGCAACACAACAACACAGTAAAACAACAACACAACGACACAGCAACACAGCAACACAGCAACACAACGACACAGCAACACAACAACACAACGACACAGCAACACAACAACACAGCAACACAACGACACAGCGACACAACAACACAATGACACAGGAACACAACGACACAACAACACAGCAACACAACAACACAACGACACAGCAACACAACAACACAGTAAAACAACAACACAACGACACAGCAACACAACAACACAGCAACACAACAACACAACGACACAGCAACACAGTAACACAGTAACACAACAACACGGCAACACAACGACACAACAACACAGCAACACAACGACACAGCAACACAACAACACAACGACACAGCAACACAGTAACACAACAACACGGCAACACAACAACACTGCAACACAACAACACTGCAACACAACGACACAGCAACACAACGACACGGCAACACAACGACACGGCAACACAACAACACAGTAAAACAACAACACAACGACACAGCAACACAACAACACAGCAACACAACGACACAGCAACACAACAACACAGCAACACAACGACACAACAACACAACGACACAGCAACACAACGACACAGCAACACAACAACACAACGACACAGCAACACAGTAACACAGTAACAACAACACGGCAACACAACGACACGGCAACACAACGACACAGCAACACAACGACACAGCAACACAACGACACAGCAACACAACAACACAGTAAAACAACAACACAACGACACAGCAACACAACACAGCAACACAACGACACAGCAACACAACAACACAGCAACACAACGACACAACAACACAACAACACAGTAAAACAACAACACAACGACACAGCAACACAACAACACAGCAACACAACAACACAGCAACACAACAACACAGTAAAACAACAACACAACGACACAACGACACAGAAACAACACAACAACACAAGCAACACAGCAACACAGTAAAACAGCAACACAACGACACAACGACACAGCAACACAACAACACAGCAACACAACGACACAGTAACACAACGACACAACAGCACAGCAACACAACAACACAGCAACACAACGACACAGTAAAACAACAACACAACGACACAGCAACACAACAACACAACAACACAACGACACAGCAACAAACGACACAACAACACAACAACACAACGACACAACAACACAGCAACACAACAACACAACAACACAACGACACAGCAACACAACAACACAGCAACACAACAACACAGCAACACAACGACACAGCAACACAACAACACAGCAACACAACAACACAACGACACAGCAACACAGCAACACAGTAACAACAACACGGCAACACAATGACACAGCAACACAACGACACAGCAACACAACGACACAGCAACACAACGACACAGCAACACAACAACACAGTAAAACAACAACACAACGACACAGCAACACAACAACACAGCAACACAACGACACAGCAACACAACAACACAGCAACACAACGACACAACAACACGGCAACACAACAACACAGCAACACGACGACACAACAACACAGCAACACAACAACACAGCAACACAACAACACAGCAACACAACAACACAACGACACAACGACACAGCAACACAACAACACAGCAACACAACAACACAGTAAAACAACAACACAACGACACAACGACACAGCAACACAACAACACAGCAACACAACGACACAGTAACACAACAACACAACGACACAGCAACACAACAACACAGCAACACAACGACACAGTAAAACAACAACACAACGACACAGCAACACAACAACACAGCAACACAACGACACAGCAACACAACGACACAGCAACACAACGACACAGCAACACAACAACACAGTAAAACAACAACACAGCAACACAACAACACAGCAACACAACGACACAGCAACACAACAACACAGTAAAACAACAACACAACGACACAGCAACACAACAACACAGCAACACAACGACACAGCAACACAACAACACACACAACAACACAGAAAACAACAACACAACACACAGCAACACAACGACACAGCAACAAACAACACAAGGACACAGCAACACAGTAACACAGCGACACAACAACACAACGACACAGCAACACAACGACACAGCAACACAACGACACAGTAAAACAACAACACAACGACACAGCAACACAACGACACAACGACACAGCAAGCACAGCGACACAACGACACAGGAACACAACGACACAGCAACACAACGACACAGTAAAACAACAACACAGCAACACAACGACACAACGACACAGCAACACAACGACACAGTAAAACAACAACACAACGACACAGCAACACAACGACACAGCAACACAACGACACAGCAGCACAGCAACACAACGACACAACGACAGGTGCACTCATTTAGTTTTTCATTTAGTTTAAGTCTCATTTATTTACGCACACAATAAATCAAAAACTCATTATCATGAAAACTAATTGTTTTCTAATTGTTACTAATGCTTTAAGCTATTTTAACAGTTAATTCTTGCACACATTGTAACATTTTATATTCTATATTGTAATTATTTTTAAGTTATTATTAAATTAAATTTATAAACCTTAACAAATTGGTATTAGAATATCTATAAACATCGACCAGATATCTGTAACACTTTATCAATGGCTAATAACTGGTTTATAAACCATCTATAAACATTATTTGGGTGGTTGTTATGAAGTTACAACAGATGATTTGTGAAATGGTTAATTAATACTTTGGAAAGTATCTATGAATGTTATTTACATAAATAGTTTTGTCAGTGGTATCATTTGGTAATTATCAACAAATGCATCAGCCGTATTTATTCTACAGTTCACGTTTTGACTGGTGTTATTTAGCGTTTTTAAACCTTTTGGCGAGGAGCGCTGAATGTGTGACGCCTGTCCCCACAGGAGCTGTACTCGCAGTCCTACGACGCCGTGGGCGTGATGTTCGCGTCCATCCCGGGCTTCGCAGACTTCTACTCCCAGACTGAGATGAACAACCAGGGAGTCGAGTGCCTCCGGCTCCTCAACGAAATCATTGCCGACTTTGACGAGGTGAGACTCCCGACTTTGAAGTGCACCCACTTCCACTTCAGCCCAACTTTGAAACATGCAGGGGATCGTCTCCGACGTCAGCGGCGTCCGTTTTTTTGATTAAAACGTCCAGCAGAGCACTTCAGAGCAGATTAATGCAAAGGCAGAAACAACAGAAGAGCTGACGTCTGCAGCTTATCACAAGGCATTTATCGAGATAGAAAAGTCTCCTGAGGAGACTAAACACTCAACGTACAAAATATTATGGACATGTTTCATGAAGTACACTACTGAGATGAGTCCAGGTATCAGCTTCTATTCCAGCAATGATTTCCCTCATGAGTCAGTTCATCTTTATCAGAAATATTAGGGCCAAGAATTACAGAGAAAAAACTCAGATATTCTCTGAGATTAAAGAGTCAGATTTATGAGATTATATCCTCATAATAACACTACTTTAGGAGCACTTTAATCTCAAGGTCCCAGGTTCTCTATTTGTCACTGGTTAATTGATAACCAATAACCTCCAACCCATAGATTTACAGTGTTCTTTCTGATTTTTATTCTGAATATTAACCCTCTTCCCCTTGGGCTCCACGATACTTTCAGCTCCTTAAACAGATGAAATCATTTCGCACGCAATTCATAAACGCAGAAAAACACAGCAAAAGCAACAGAAGAGTAAAGTCACCTGCTGTAGAAATCAAAAATAACGAGGGTTTGATCGCCATCTTAACATCTACACACACCGCAGAGCAGCTAGACTTTAGGTCAGGCTTAAACTTTATATCCAGGTTATCTGTAAATTCAGAGTTTAAAATACCCCAGTCGGTATTAGTCCAACAAATAAAGCTCAAATATAGCTTCAAATAAAGCTGTTGTGTTGCTCTTGGATGGCTCAGGGACAGCATGTCAATATATGCTTTTTACATGCATAGTGTCCTTTCAAAATAAACTTCTGTTTTCACAGGAAGTTAGGTTTGGGCAACACAACTACCTAATGAAGGTCAGCTAACGGTTGTGGTTGACGGTAACTTCACTGACTAGCGTGACTTATGGGACAGACGATGCCAAATTAAAGACTGACGTGTCAAAACAATTCAACTTTTAGTTTCACACGGGACACGAACATCGGTCCTGTGTTTGTTTGACCCATCCACCTCCCGCCCGCCCTGTGCGTCTTTTGCTCAGACGCCGCAGGTGGATTTACATTAGCTGAAAGCCCGGTTCATGGCATTCTGTCACTAAAGGGTGTTTCGGATGCTGACGGGTGCTTATTTGATGAGTTAGGAGTCAGAACAGGTTGATGGCCAGAGTCAGGCTGCTGAAACTGAAACTTTGCACATTGAACGTGTCGTGATTTCTGAAACAGACATGAAATGACTGCTTTCAGAACGCATGTAGCTCACTTGCCGAAGTTCCCTAAAGCTGTCGCACAGCTTGGGTCCCTGTGGACGGACTGAAGTCTGAAGGAAGTCGTGGTCCTGATCGAGAGTTTTTGACAGACAGTGTCAAAGTGTCCTAATAAGACAGAGACAGCAGACGCCAGCTGAGCTCTAGCTGCCTCGGGACACTCTCCTCACTGTCTCCTCAAACACAAACCGACTTCTCTGTTCTCCGACAGCGAGCTCGCCTTCAGAGACACAGACGAAGATGGCAGAGTGCCTCATAATATTAGCAGCAGATAGTCGGGCTGGGATTATGATTTTTAAATAGATTTTTTAAAAGCCAGAATCAATATTTTTACTTTATTTGAGTCTCTGTGGAGGTAGAAGGAAGTTACCGCTTTTATTGTGGTAGTCTGAGTAATGTGACATTGTTTCCGTTTTGTATCCGTCAACCAAAACAAACCTCAGAAAGTATTAAAGGTTGGAGGGTCAGCGGGGATCCGACCTCCACCCTCCCACATCTCTGACTACAGACATGCTGAAAAATCAAACATTTTACTGGATTCATTTAGAGACTTTACAAAGTAAAAGACCCTAAAAGTGTATGAGTCAACTTTTTTCCCATGATCTTGTGGTAAAAAGTTAACAAAAACCACAATAAATTTTAATATTGAAACACAAACAGTTTTGAATTGTAATAATCAGCACCCAAGTATGGTGCTAGTATTGAATCAGGAGATAGGTGTATTGACCCAGCCCTAGTAGAGGATGGGTAGATAATGTAATACCACAACAACTAATCATAACTTCAGGTATATCTGCTGTAGCTCAGAACAGTCCAGGTGTTGAAACAAGCGTCGCCCTGTCTTTTAAGTTCATTTCTGTTTCTCTTGCTCATCGTTAGTCAGTCAGGTCGGGAGGTTTATGCTGAGCTTTCTCCTGATGCAGGTACATTTTCAGCCATGCTGAGTACACAGTTCCTCCTCTATTGATGCTGCATTCACATACATCTGGAGAACTGACGTTTGTTGTTTTGTCAGAAACACTGAGTTTGCACAAAAGCCATTTTATTATAGCTTTTCTTGTCAGAAATAGAAATTATTCAGTCTGACTTCCTGTACTGAAAAGAAGCCCAGACGGAAAGTTTTTAGAACAAAATAAACTGCCTAGTTTTTATTGACTAAATGTTTTGTTCATAGCAGCCAATATTTGTTACTTAATAATCAATACTTTTGTTTATAATTGTTAGGGCTATCATTCAATTAAAATATTTAATTACGATTAATCCCAAATCAATTGAGCATTTTTACTAAATGTACCTTAAAGGGAGATTTGTCAAGTATTTAATACTTTTATCAACATGGGAGTGAACAAATATGCTGCTTTATACAAACGTATGTATATATTTATTAATGTAACTCAATTAACAAGATAACACAATACCAGATATTGTCCAGAAACCCTCCCAGGTTCTGACTTTAGCATCAACAATCTGCTCCAATCAGAACAAACTGCAGCCCAACAGGCAACAACAGCTGTCAGTGTGTCAGAGTGCTGACTTGACTATGACTTGATCCAGACTGACTGGGATTATCATTAAGTGGGCATGTCTGTAAAGGGGAGATCTGTGACGTAGATGAAGTGTTAGATCAGGAAAGTGAACTCCTCTCACTCAATCATTTGTCACAGTTGCTTGGAGAGGATCGTTTCCAGGACATCGAGAAGATCAAGACGATCGGCAGCACCTACATGGCCGTCTCTGGTCTGTCGCCTGAAAAACAGGTGAGGTCCTCCAGGTTCATCTGAACTTTATCAGTCTGTTTTTAACCTGCGTGCTGTACCAGATGAGAGCGAGCATCAGGCAGGGAATGTCGTGTTGCTTACAAGACACAAACACTAATTGCTAATTTGAAAATAGAAAAAAGTTTTCCAGATATGTCTGGTGGATTTCATCTGCTGATCATAGTCTGAACCCCTCGGCCATCAGCCTGCAATGCTACAGCCACTGTAATGTGTTTTTAAAATGCCATTTTAAAAGGAAAATGAGGAAAACAAGCAACGTTAGCGTCGACCACCAGTGGTGCATTTCAACATGGATGACGAGTTACAAGCGTCACTGACCTTGTTGTCTCTGCTAGTAGCTGTTGTGCATTTAAATTCTGCGTTTTATGACGTTACCACTGCAGGAGGAATACGATTATTAAAGCTCTTGGCATCAATTCCCGTATCCAGCGCTGCTTCCTGTTTACACCGGCACATGCATGTCCAGTGTACACGAGTGGTCATGTGATGTGCTTTTTCAGGAATTGTAATATAGACGGAGATTAATTCTGAAACAGGCCTAAAACGTCTGTGACGTCCTGATGTTTAACACTAGAGTCAACAATATAATACCCTTCTTCTTCATTAATATTGATTAATTTCTAATGGTCAGGAGGCCATCTATTCATTGGTGAATACACTGAGCATGTTTAATTTATAATAACATAACTTTATACATCATGTAGACAAGCACAGTTCATTTATGTCCGTAGAACATATTAAAACTGAATTATTAATATTTTTCAGTGATTTGCATGTTGTGTAAAGATGACTATACATTTTTTGTATTGTGTACTTGTGTTTTGGGTCTCTGGCAGCTTTATGAGATGTTGGACTTGTTGCTGAGTTTGAAACAAAGACCATTAATGTGGGATGAGGACAGTTTACGTGGTGTTACACAAAGATCAAAACAAATGAGTTGTCAATGCATCAGTGGTTGATTTTGTTTTTATGATGAAGCCGCAATACAAGAACTTTTCTTGAACAGGATACGGTCTAAAATGAGAGAGAAGTACAATGTAGGCCACACCAAATATCATGAATACAATAAATGAAAAGGATTCAATAAATCTGGTAGCAGCAGAATTAAAAACTAGAAAATGCATTTCCTGCTGGAAATTCGTGGGAATGCTGACAGCTGAAATTAATTGCAAAGCACTGCTGAAAATATGGTTGAAGAAGCTGAACTGCAAAAGATAATAGCTAGAAAAGCAGATAGCCAAACTGTTATACTATCAAAGGTGGAAGTTAAAATTAATTAACTTGATAGAAAATAGTTTTTGGTTGGAGTGAAGCTTTAAAACTGTAAGTGGTCTTAAATATAAAGTAGTACATGGCTGTAAATTTTTTTTTAATTTTAGATTGCTAAGTGCTTGGACAGACAGTAGTATTTTTGGGTGGAATGAACCTTTAAAACTACAAGAGCTTGGACGGAAAGTATTTGGGCAGAATAAACCTTTAAAACTAAGTGCTTGGACAGAAAGTGGAATCTGGGTTGAAAGTACAAGTAATATCAGAAGTAGTAGTAGTAGTTATAGTAGTACTACTACTAGTAGTAGCAGGAGCAGTAGTTGAAAGTTGCTAAAGAGAGGCTTTTATTTTGAAAAAAAAGGGTCTCTCCCCAGTGCCCTGTTAACAGATAGTGAGAGTGGGGGGCTTTTATTTTGAAAAAAAAAACCAATCCCCATCCAGATAGGAAAAGGACTTTTGGCCTGCTGACTTCCTTCTTACTCAGCCAGTCAGGAGTCCTGTGTCCTGAGAGCGGAGGGTCAGTAAATGCACCATCGTGCGTCCCACGTCAGGGACTTCCAGCTCCGTCACCGTGACGGCAGGGCTGCAGGTGCTTCACCCGAGCAGCAGCTCGTTCTCCGACTCAGCGACGGCTTCGACGTCAGCCGACTCTGACTCCTTCCTTCTCCTCTCACCACAGCAGTGTGAAGATAAATGGGGTCACCTGTGTGCGTTGGCCGATTTCGCCATCGCCCTCAACGAGAGCATCCAGGAGATCAACAAGCACTCGTTCAACAACTTCGAGCTGAGGATCGGTGAGAGCTCCGTGTCATTTATTTATTCAGTCCTCACCTTTTTTATCCTTTCCACTGATGTCAATGTTGTCCTCCACCTCATCTCATCACCTTTATCCATAATTTAATACTTCAACATAGATTAAAATATTTCATCAAAATTAATCACAAATGAATCACATTTTTTTATCTGTTCAAAATGAACCTTAAAGAGAGATTTGTCAAGTATTTGATGCTCTTATTAAATTGGGAGTGGATAAATCTGCTATGCAAATGTATGTATAAATTTATGATTGTAAATCAATGAACAACACAAAACAACGACGGATGTTGCAGATGGCAAACCCTACACTCTACATCCTCTGAAAGATGCAACAGCTGCAGAGCTATACTGCGTTAAATAAATCTGTGGTGTTAAAACGACGATCATCATATTAAATTTGACAGCCTTAGTGTTCATTGTTCCCCAGTGACACGGCACATACCGCCGTACTGTGTTGATGACATGATAAGTAGAACTCATACGAGGATTTTGCTATGTTTTATTTATTTATTTATTTATTTACTTATTTAGCTGTAGCCAAAGCTGTTGGATAGAAAATAAATGTGCTCATTAGTCAAACAAGTGCCACCCTGTGTTACCGTGGTATCCAGTCTGAACGTCTGCAACATGCAGGACAAATTTTCCTTCAGCAACAATGAATTTACCCGTAAGAAATAAAGACATAAAATGACATCAGTTTCAGGCTCTGACAGTTGAAACCATAAAGTCGACACTGTGAAGAGCAGGAAGAGGTTCAGAAACCCTGAAACTGAAGCAGCTACGCAGCATTCATTCATGGTGGATGAATGAATGATGGCAACTATATGGTGGTCATGTCTAAAAGGTAACTCATAATTTGGAAAACTTACGCTTGAATAATTAAGGCAGGCAGCGAGTCTCCTGAGAGTTTTTGCACATTTTTGCTTGTTTTCACAAATTACCGTCTAGACAGGACCCTGTATAGCCTAAAGAATATTATAGACCCTTTTATAGCCAACGTCATGATTTACCTTACGATATTAGTTGGAGGCAAACCAAAGGAAAGGCTGGAGGCTAAAGACACAAATCACCTCAGAGTAGCAGGCTAAAGGCTACCCATCGAAAATGTCTTACTGAGTTGTTGGCAGAATCAATATCACAACATTTGAGATGACAAACTCTGATTTGAGGCTCTAGCGAGCTACAAAACCAACAAAGTGCTTCGGAGATGGAAAGAAAATGTTAACCTTCTGCTAACCATAGTCATCACAACGGCAGAGAAACCACCACTCATGCAGAAGGCTAAACTATTAGCAACCCTTTCTCTCTGTGTCTGAAACACTTTATATTGTATGACTCTCTTTTTGACTGACTTTACTGAGGGATAGTTAACTATAGGCATCCAGAGATTTATACGACCTCAGTTGGCTGGCTAATTCCACCGTGCTGTCATGAAACGTAGGCATAGGGGTCGGCTAATCTGGTCCCATTGGTTCATGTTAACTTTCTCAACTAACGCTGGTGATCCTTGACAGTGAGTGTCAAGAGAAACTTCAGCCATTGTTAAAAAAAAAAAACTTGAATAGCCAGTGTTAACTACTACTCAGTAGTAGTACTGATCCGAGGGGTCTATTGATCCAAGATGAAACTGACAGCAGAGACTCAGAGAAAAAGTCACAATTACAAATCTGTCTGCTACTTCAGCACCGTGGACAGCGCCCATGGATTTATCAATACACAGCAGAGTTGAGGTTCGTGTCCACAGCCTCCATTCTTTCCTGCCCAATCATTGTCTACGTAGCAGCCGTGCAATGCATCATGGTAGCGTAGCGGCACGATTCAAGAGACGTTCCGTCACGTCGCCCACTCCTTATTTAAAAGGTAAGGTTTGGGCTATTAATGCAAATCACAGGCATCCAACATGACTCACCACCTCTGGAAGTGTTGCTGATTCAAAATAAAGACAGATTCAACAGCTGCATGGCATATTTGTTGCATAAAATGTTTTCAGAAACACATTTTGGTGAACTTTTTTAACGAAATCAGAGGAGAGAGTTTCCAAACGAGCCACCATTTTAGTTTAAGTTTGAAAGCTAGGAGCAGACAGCCCACGAGGGAAAGCGTTTGTCCAATCAGGTGGCAGCCCGTCAAGTTTCCAACGCGATTCCTCGCGATAAAAACACCTGTGTGGACATGAACCATTAGGCTGCTTTCATAAAACTGGATTAATGACAACACCTGTATGTCTCTGGCAGGTATGGCACACGGCTCGGTGGTGGCAGGTGTGATCGGTGCCAAGAAGCCTCAGTACGACATCTGGGGGAAGACGGTGAACCTGGCCAGCCGGATGGACAGCACGGGGGTCAGCGGCAAGATCCAGGTGCCCGAGGACACCTACCTGATCCTGAAGGAGCGCGGCTTCGCCTTTGAGTACCGCGGCGAGATCTACGTGAAGGGCATCAGCGAGCAGGAAGGCAAGATCCGAACACACTTCTTGCTGGGCCGTGTGCAGCCCAACCCGCTCATCCTCCAGCCACGCAAAATCACTGGCCAGTACTCGCTGGCGGCCGTGGTGCTCGGTCTGGTGCAGTCGCTCAACAGGCAGAAGCAAAAGCAGATCCTCAACGAGAACAACAACTCGGGCATCATGAAGGGCCACCACCACTACAACCGGAGGACGTTGTTAGCGCCCGGTAGCTCCGAGGTGGGCGGGGGGCATCACACCGAAGCAGCTGATAAGACTGAGCTGTCCTGAAGAGCAGACTGGAGTTTGAGTTCCACACAGGTTTCTCAAAGGCAGAGCTGCTCTGCAGGCAGACATGATCCTTGTGGTTAAGTTAAACTTCAGTGGTAAGTAACATTCGGACTCAGAAAAGCAGCTGGAAGCGAGTTTAGTATTTTAGTACTGAAAACTTCGCCTGGTTCCAGACCACTGAATGGCTGCACATATTTCTGATTTTTTACAGCAGCTCACAGGAGTTGTGCTTACTGACAGTTGTTTCCTCCGTTGGAACAACAGCTGACCCACCAGAGCTTTGTAGACAAGGTTAAAAACAGGGACATCATGCTTGTGTACTGGAGCCAGAATCCAACAGAAAAGTGTGGATGAAGCTAATACAACTTCTGTTTCAACTGACAGTGGTGTCGAAGGGATGAAGACATCCGTCGCTACTTGTTAGGGTAAAGTAGAATTAGGTTTCAGCCAACCCTTCCAAACCTTCTGACCATAACGCTTCAGTTATAGTTAGATATTCATAAACACTGCACTGAATGTAAACAGAAACTTGTTTACTCGACAGACCACCATTAATCCTACAACCCGATGAAGGCAGGATATCTGGACAAAAAGCTGCTACATACTCATCTCAGATGTGTTGTTGAGATTAACTACACAAACAGACAATAGACTGTATAGATAAAGATGGACAAAGCGTCTCCACTTCCTCCAAATACGCAAAAGTGAAGCCAAAATATCCTGGATACGGGAGCTGCCATCTTGAGATTCTGACATTCTCACGGCAGTTTGTGAAATAGTCACGAAATTTAATCTATTTGTTCGTTCATGGACACAGATTTCAACTTTTTTCCTCATGACGCTCAGCAATACTTTCAACAACATATTTTTCATATGTTTTTTTGTCCAGCCTTTTTAAAAAGAAAAACACTTAGTCGTGTTTAGGACAAGATTGATTTGGTTAGGTTTAGACAACAAAACTACTTAGGTTTAGGAAAAGATCACTTTCTGAGTTGAAATAACTCCAGAAGTGCGGTAACTTAACGGAAGTTACGTGACAAATAAATCAACTTTGACATGAACTGAGGTCCTCTGAGCATAAGTCCTGTGTTTTCTGACCTGCCCAACCACCCCGACCTCCTCTCTGCACAGCGTTCACCGCTCTTCAGATATTATGTGAATTGATTTTGTGCTGACCATCATGAAAAAAAGGGGTGAAATACGTGTCTATGTACGTGAATAAATAATTTAAATTTCATAACTGTTTCACAAACTTCTGTGCGACTGGGCTGCATTTGGAGCCAGAGTCTGTGCTCTAGTGATTGGGGGGTTCGGTATTGAGCCAATCACAGGCCGAGTATGGCTGCAGCTTGTTAGCATGAGCCACCTAACTGCTACATTAGCACCACGGTAACTGTTTGGCTACGAAGACACAACAACTAACCATAATTAAGTCCCACCCACCAGAACGGTGGACCAGCATGGGATCTTGTTTTGGAAAAAAATATGAACGGAGGGAGATAAACATTTTTTGATCCTGTTTGAATTATGCCATGATTCACACATATGATGTTTGACGTAGCTATGTTAGATGCACAAATGACCTGATGTGTTTTATCAGTGACTCCTGATGTTTAGGGTTAGGGCTACAGTAAGGGGTTAGTGTCAGGGTTAGGGCTACGGTAAGGGGTTAGTGTCAGGGTTAGGGCTACAGTAAGGGGTTAGTGTCAGGGTTAGGGCTATGGTAAGGGGTTAGTGTCAGGGTTAGGGTTAGGGCTACGGTAAGGGGATAGGGGTTAGGGTCAGGGTTAGGGTTAGGGTAAGGGGTTAGTGTCAGGGTTAGGGTTAGGGCTAGGGTAAGGGGATAGGGGTTAGGGTCAGGGTTAGGGTTAGGGTAAGGGGTTAGTGTCAGGGTTAGGGTGGGCTAGGGTAAGGGGATAGGGGTTAGGGTCAGGGTTAGGGTAGGGTAAGGGGTTAGTGTCAGGGTTAGGGGTAAGGGGATAGGGGTCAGGGTTAGGGTCAGGGTTAGGGTAAGGGGTCAGGGAAGGGGTTAGGGTAAGGGGATAGAGGTCAGGGTCAGGGTTAGGATCCAGGAAGAGAAAGACGGATCAGAGCTGTTTCTGGTGAGAGTTCATCGCAGTAGAAACACACAGATATCGTAGCCTCAGAGACAGACGTCACTACCACACTGATGGCCGTGTCGGCTTTGTAATTACGTATTTTCAACAGTTTTACAACAAACTGAGACTTTCTTGACTTGAAAAATTATCTTTTGATCTGACAAACATCATATCTGTGATTCATGGCATTGTATTTGAATTCAAATGGGATCAAAAAATTATTAGTCTCTCACCATTTGTATTTTTTCTGTAATAAGGTCCCATGCTGGTCACAGGAAGGGGCGGGACTTCACCTCCATGTAACTGCATTCGTTCTATTATACAAACTTGTGACTGTTATGAAAAGTTAAAGTTACATCTCCGTTCTTGTACCCTCCTCTTCTTATAGCATCATACACCTAATTAAAGCCAAACTTATCAGAAAAATGAACATCAGCGTGATAAGACCTACCTAAAATGACAGAAACCATTTTTAGTAGAAATGTATTTGACCTGGACTTTTTAGTTTGACCTGTATCCTGTCGGCTAACATGGAGGAGGGGGGTATATGACCCACGTTGCAGCCATGATGGGGTGATCCAGATGTTTTGGCTTCACTTTGAAGGAGCTGTCCTGTCGCCCATCTTTATATACAGACTATAGTCCAGCCAGGTCTCACGTTATGGGGTTAATTAGCAGGTTAGCTTGGCTGACTTCCACATTCAAACATTGGCGTTCAAGGTAACCTAGTAAACAGACCTGCTGACCTTTCAACAGCATGAATGTCAATACGAATGAATGAAGCAAGCCACTCACATATTTACACTTTTTGAGGTTTGCCAGGTAGCTGGATGCCAGGTTTAGCTCAACCAGCGAGGCTGTTTCTGCCTCCTGAAACTGCTCTGCTTGAGACGAATGTCTGTAGAACTGAAACTCCACGTTGTTCCTGAAGGAGGAAGAGGATGAAGAGGAGGAGGGTGGGACTGGATGGGACCACTGCGTTCTGTGTCCGTCCACCCTCGTCTGTTCGATGTCTGTTCGATGTCTGTTCGAATGATCCCCTCGGACTGTCTGACGTTCCTCCCGTCATTTCCACTTCCCCTTTATGTCGCCACTGACCCGCCCCCTCCCTCCCCACCCAAAACCTAAAACCCAGAAACCCAGAAACCCCGTCCCGCTCTGACCCTCGCCCGGTGTCGATGTTTCTTTTTTGTATTTCTTTTATATATGAGGAGAAAATAAAAGGGGTCTAATTTTTTATACAAGCTGTGTGTCTGGCTGCCTTCATTTTGTCACATTTGAAGAGGTTATATTGGGAAGAAGCATCGGAGGTAAACTTTGATCATGTGATCTCTAAGGTTGCATTCACCAGATCAGGTATCGCCGTGAAAAAACGGACCTCCTCCCTGCACAGCGCTCACTGCTCATTATATTTCACAATTACATGAATTAAACATGGATTGATTTTGTGGGATATACACAAATTACAGTGCATGTATTTTTTGTAGGTGTAACTCCAAACGGTGACCAGCCTGCCCTGCGCTGGATCACTTGATTTGGTGTGAATGCAGCCTAACAAAGGACAAATTCATTAAATTAAAAAGAAATATTATTTATGATCAGTTTTCTGACATACATATTTTTGGCTGAAGATATTAAGATTTTAACAGGTCATATGCAGTCAGACAACATAATAATAGTCATTCCAGATACAAATTGTATTTATACACCAAGCGTCTTTCTGAACAATGCAGCATGCTTTTCAGATCTGCAACCCAATTAATTACAAAACAGCTTATAAAAGCACAGTGAATAAAACAGAAGAAAATACCAAAAATACTGTAAAATAATCAAATTAAATAAACACAGTTCTCATACACCGTTCGTAGGTACAGACGAAGAGTAAATGCAATGAATATAATGTGTATATTTGTATGTAATCCACATAATCATAAACAAGAGAATATAAAGAGCGACAAACTCTGTAGGGAAGAGGTCTGGATGGATGTCTTGGTCCAAAAATACCAAACTTTCACCCAGTGTTCATGTCCCTTGTGAAATCTCTCTTATTTTAACCCAGCCCAAGTAGCTTTCTAGCCTAAACTTGACAAAGCTGTTTCCTGTGAAGACAGAAGTCTTATTATACCAGGAATGGACACACAAAAAAGAGGGATGACTTCATATGAGATTGAACTGTTTTATGAGAATAGGTTCGAAAAAAAAATCACAATATTAGTTAAACTAAGGTATGATGAGGCAGGTAATCAGAGATTTAGACCAAGAAAACACTACAACATTTACTTCATGACTAGTTTCACCTCACACAGTCCCTAAAAACCAGATCAGATCAGTTACACCTTCATTTCTGTGACAATCTGAGGATGTTTGTCATCTGTCAGGACTTTTCCCTGATTGAATAACCGCGTTAAATAGAAGAAGAAGAAGTTTCTGTCGGTCTGTTTTCACTTTGATGCAGAAAAGATCAAAATCAGACTGAATCAGCTTCATGTTTGGCCGCAGACAAACTCTCATTTCTCTTCTTCTTGAAAAGGTTTGATGAACGGCGTCGTCAGGCGAGCGTGAAGACGAGGAGCTGGAAATGAAAGCTGGACGATCCCAGACCATGTGGTCTCTGACTGATTGAACTGATGGTTGATTATTAATGTCAGACCTGATCATCTGAACCGCTCAGCTGCAGACACAACGCAGTGCTGCTCTCACTCATCTCAAGGCAAATATATGACACCAAATCAATAGAACTATAAGAGAGAAAAACTTTAATGTATTCACTTTTTATTGATTATCAACAATGAATTAAACAGGACCTGTACAGTGACACTCTCAACAGAAAACATACTCAAAGTTAGTTCAAATTATAAACAATATAGAGAAAATATCTGTAATTCACCTTAATAGTAACAGGAAAAGTAAGTTGAGAAAAAAAGGAAAGGAATATCTATATGTATATGATTTTACTATTTATATACTTATATATACTGTATGTATAGTAAATTGTACTCTCTGTTCCTTGAGTAGTAAACTGGAGTTCACACCTCCAGGTCTGGTTCCTGAACCGAACCCATGTGAGGATGATATATTGATTCGGTTTTACAGCTGGTCTGGTTCACGTTCACAAAGTTAAAACTTAAACTGTCCAGAAACTGTGAACAAAACTCAGGTGGTGTAAATTTGATTATTGGTCACACAGATGGAGGGTAAAAAGACAACAAACCTCCTAATTTCTAGCTGGATTTCGTCAATCATGGAGCACCGTCAGGTTCTGTTCGTGTTGGTGTTGATCTGTTATTATTATTATTGATTAATGCAGACGTACCTCAGTGTTGTTATACACCTTCTGGAGTAACTGACTAATGCTCTCTTCCATCCAGATATTCAGGAGGCCTCTGACTGAGTCCAGGTTTGTCCTCTGATGCTCCACATTTTGCTAGCAAACATGCTAATAGCCACCGCTCACCAGAGGAGGAAAAGGAGGTGTTCTTTTAACCAATGAAATGACAGATAAAATGCTTCCTGTGATTGGTTTGAACGGTGTTCACACCAGAACTGAACCGAGTTCAGAGCTCGGACCGAGCCCCCCCATAGAGGCGGACCAGGGAGCGGTTGTTTGGTCCACATCAGGGTTCGATTCCTGCGTTCGCACCACCTCAAACGAACCGCACCACGGGGGGTAAACGCTCCAGGGTTCGGTTCCACCGGACCAAACAAGCTGGAGTGAACGATCACTAAGAGAAGACCAGGAAGCTGTCAGAGCTGCTCTTATGAGGTCATCACATAGGAAAAAACTGTCTTCAGATGCCGACAAAGGAGCTTTTATTTATTACAAGGAGACAAAATGTGAAAGCAAAGTGAATGTTTCAGTCAGAACAGCTGGTGTTAATGCAGGAACTAATGAGGCTGTCAGACCAGCAGCAGATGGACAGCTGTGCTCCCCGTTGCCTGGTTTCTGTCGCTCGTCTCTGCTCAGAGTTGATCCCACGTTTCAGTGTTCGGGGCTGTTTTGATTTCACTTCATCCCGCCTGAACATCAGCACAAAATGGCAACAAAGGAAAAACGCTGAAGAAGGAATCTGCAGAGAGAAAAACTAAAGGTTCCTTCACTCAGCAAATGAATCTAGTATTTAGTCTACAACGTGTCACTGGTACGATCACTGAAACATGTTGGCGTCCACTAAAACACGGCAGAGCACTGCTCTGATAATCACTCTTATCCAGTATTTGATTCTGTGTGAGGGCTGATGCATCTTAGAAAACCCTGTTAGCTCATTAAGAAGCAGTTTTAGGTTCTGGTAATAACTCAGATCAGTGTATCAGTAACCGGGGAGGTTTTCTAGTCACATTAGAAGACGATAGCTCAGTAAATCAACACAAACTACTTGCAATGTGTACAAACGTGCACTAGATGGAAGTAGACGCTCAGTGAGACTCCTGCAGTCGAACAATGACTGAAGGTTTCTGCCTCAGAAGCAGATGAACATCTTTTGAATATATCATCCATCTGTTGTCATGGTGCTGTGACCTCTGACCTCTGGACCTGACACCACTGGTAGTGAATGTTTTCTGATAAAAGTGACACAGGACAATATCCAAGATGGTGTGAAACTTGTATAACAAGTAAAAAATATGTTTTTAGGCGTCTCGGAGTTAGGGCGTCTCACCTCTACACCCTCTTCTTACTTACTTCCCCTCAGTTTGCACGTCGCCCTCATGGAGGGTCCGCCACATTAAATGCCAGTTAGCAGAGAGTGGTTATGAAACTGACTAATGGCGATTTTAGCCCTGATCTTCTGCATCCCGACAGCCCCACATCAAGGCAAATCGGTGTTGGCTCGCCGCTCGCACATCAGCGCCTGAGCATTATGTGAGCTGCTATAGACGAGAGGCTCGTGGGCACATCCCAGATATGTAGCATCCTGAATATGTGAGGCCTGTCAGTTGAGGGGAAACCTGGGGAGGAGGGATCGTCTGTAACAGCAGGAACCTTCTGCATGTGCTGCATTTGCAACATGGAACAAAACTGTTGTTGCATCAAGAAGAATAAATAATAAAAAAGAACGTAGTGCCAACAACCAACAGCGATGCGCCTCGAGTGTGGTATCATTTACTGTTTATTTCTCACACGTGTTTTAGTGATGAAACGTAGATTCCTCCTGGTGAAAGATCTGCTAGTGTGACCTCCTGTCGCCAGAGTCTTGTAGTGTGAACTTGGCTTTACTGGCTACGTGCACCAGCATTTTGTGTTCGTCGTGGAAAGCCCACCATACAACTATAAATTCACTGCAACTACCCAAATATCCAACACAGAAGCGTGGTTGTAAGTTTTATTTTTTGTTTCTCTGTATATTTCATCCTCTTTTTATTCTAAACACTGTGGACCTTTGCACATCCCCTTCACTTGACACAAAACCATGTAGAGGGAAGTTTGTCCCAAAGCTTGCTGCTGTATTTATACTCAGACAGAATCGATCACCGCTCATCGCCGCTCGATGCATGATGGGTAGATTTGTGTCCGGCTTGATCACGGCTTGCTCTGACATCGACTCGCACACATGAGCAGCGATAACTTGACGAGAACGGCCACAGCTTTTAGAGCCAGGCTGCTCTCCACCGACTGCAAGACCCAAGGCATGATGGGAAACACCTGGCTGTCACTTTCTGTGGAATCGTAATATTTAACACTAGACTGTAGGATGGTTAGTCTCATGTTATGCAATGAAGGTTTCATCTGTTAAACACATCTGTTGTGGTTGATAAACATATTAATGGTTATTTGTACTCACTTTTCAAAATTGAGTGCTCATTACAAAGTGTTTTAAAAGGCAGACATAATAATAATAATAATAATAATAATAATAATAATAATAATAATAAAAAGAATACAATCAAATGCCAGATTCACGCACATTTCCACATAGATTTATAAATATAAATAAATAAAGAGATCAGCTCTAACAGGATGTAACTTTTCCTGTGACTTCCTGTTTGCTGGAAATGTCTGGAAACTGTCTGACTGACGGCAGTTTTTCCTCCTGACGCTGCTGCCTGATCTCCTCTACTCTCCAGACCAGGAGCAGCCAACACTCCAGCCTTTCCTCTCCCTCAGATCCTCTCTGATTGGTTGGCCCCTCCCACCTCATTAAGGGATTGGCCTCACCTGTTCGGAGTCTATATAAGACGGTTTGCTTCCAGGCTGGTTCTTGCTCTTCCTCCTGAAAGGCTGCTGCTACTCATGCACTGAACTTGGTTTCCTTTAGTCTGATCGTGTGAAGTTTTACTTTAATGTAGACTTATAGACTCAGATCACCCACATTACACCCACTACAGACTTCACACATCATGCTTTCCTTATTTTGAGTCCTCCTTAATAACTGACTTGCTCAGTTACATATTTAATAATAATTAGATGCTCATTAATCTGGATAAGGACAGAATATAGAGAGTGAACCACAGAAACAAAAAGGGAAACCTCCTTTGACTGGAACCATGCTGGACTTCAGGCAGTCACACATCTTCCATTTCATAGCTTCAGTTTGTAAAAATACGCTGAACAAAAATATAAGTGCAACACTTTTGTTTTTGCTCCCAAATTTTTATGTGCTGAAGTCAAAGATCTCAGACTTTCTCTATGTCCACTAAAGGCCTATTTCTCTCAAATATTGTACACAAATTAGTCTAAATCTGTGTTAGTGAGCATTTCTCCTTCACTGACATAATCCCGCCACCTCTCAGGTGTGGCAGATCAAGATGCTGATTAGACAGCAGGGTTGTTGCACAGGTGAGCCTTAGACTGTCACAATAAAAGTCTCCTTCATTTATTTTTGCTCCTGCTTGAGTATTTCCTTCTCTGTTTCCTGAATCACTGAAGTCCTTTGTCGTGAGCATAGACGGATCTCTTCCACCAGGAAACCAGGTCGGTGTAGCTGTATTGTCGTCTGGGTGGAAACAGTAGGCAATGTACACGTGGTTCAGTTCCAGAAACAGGTTGAGATAACCAAAGTGTGAAATTAGCCATGAAACAGGAGAAATATCGGAGAATTGTGACCCTGTGAAGAAAACTGGGAGGCAATGAAAGATGGGAGTCTTCCGGGGAAAATAGGGAGGGTTGGCAAGTATGGTCCCGGTGCACTTTCTCCTAACAAATACTGTTGCCACGGATGGGTTTATATTGTAGTTAACAGAGCATGGATTTCTCTGTAGCATTTAAATAATCCGTGGGACCGATCATAAAGCTCTGGGTAACTGGGTAAGGACATCTACTGGCTGTGATTGGTTGTTCGTCATCACGACATGAGCGTGGTCGATAACTCAGGGCGTTTGTCCTTTTCGATCCATAAGTCTGTGATGGAGGGAGGAGCAGCTGTCAACCCTGAAAAACAGGAACTTGGGAAGACTTGTGCTTCACAACAGCATCGCTCCTGGGTTTGAGTGCACCTGCTGCGCCTTAGCTCCACCCTCTTATGTCACTTCTGGTTGCAAAAAACAAGATGGTGACGGCCAAAATGTTGAACTCGAGGCATCAAAACGGCAGTCCATAGACCACCGGGAGACGTCACAGTGACGTTATCCATCTCTGATATACAGTCTATGGGTGGTGGTGCGTGTCAAAGTCAAACCACATACTCTTACTCATCTCTCTAGACTGGGCTGTGGAGGCTTTTAGCTGTCAACACGGCCCAGTCGTCAGGAAAATATGTTGGCATTTGGACGTTTCTGCAAACCATTGATACTGTACGTTGAATGTCAGCGGCTTTACATTCAGGCAGAGCTAGTGATGTAGTTTACAGAGTGAAGAGAGACACGCTGGACGGCGGGGAGGTGGATGGGTCCAACAAACCAGAGACCTCTGGTCGTGTTCACAACATTCAGCGTCATTTTCATTGTACAAACGCAGTAGTTTTAAGCCCACTCATGTAAACCTAACTACACTCGTTGTTATGTTATGTTGTTATGATGGTACATTTTATTTGAACACAAACCATAATGTCTTTTCTAACCATAACCTCGTCATTTTGTTGTTTAAACCAAACCAGTCGTTTCACAGCGTTAACCATGTGGTATTGTGTAAGTGTGATATGAGGCTGAACATATTTATGAACCAATTTTAGGTTTGGAAATGTCGCCAGTCAACATATCTGTTTACAGAAACATACAATGCCAACATTTTTTTCTGGTAACTGGGTTGGTTAATGATGACTGAAGTTGATGAGAGCCGTCAGGTCTCAGTTTTTCTCTCCAACTATGAAACATCTTCATAGTTTTCTTCCATCAGTGCTCACACTTTTTGGCCACGCCCACCGAAAATCCTGTTAAATACAAGCAGAGTGTCTACCTTATTACACAGACTAATAATATCCAATAAATTTGATTTATTGCCATTCTAATGTGTTAAAAGTTGCATACTGCAGCTTTTAAACGTCCTCCTACTCTCCCGTCTGCCTCAAATAGGCGTCCCCAAAATAGAGACCTCACGATGAATAAATCAGTAAATCAAAGTGAACGACTCGCAGCATCCGGCCACCACGACGGTGACAAACACTAATGCTGCCTGTTCAGGAGAGATCGATTGTGTTTGTCTCGTTTCCCTCCCTCAAATGGATTTTCTCTTAGACGTGAAGGAGGAGGAGGAGGAGGAAACAGGAGAGGCAGAGATGTGGAGAATGGTGTTGCCATGGCGACCACTGGCATGCTGGGGGTGCACTGTGTGTGTGTGTGTGTGTGTGTGTGTGTGTGTGTGTGTGTGTGTGTGTGTGTGTGTGTGTGTGTGACACTTTGAGTGAGTACATGTTTGTGTGTGTCTGTTGGCAGATGAAGTTTTTCAGATCTCAGATTCGACCTGTGAGGGAGGAAAGCGGTAAAGCTGCAGCCTCACCGTCTCATCCTGAAAATAATACAGACCTCACAAAGCTGCATCTCCATCCAGATAAACATTTCAGGTTGAAATGTACCAGAATTGTCTGGCTGCTTAGTATCTGCCAAAATCCAAAATAAATAAATAAATGACTCAATAAATAAATAAATATGTAAGTAAATGTAGCAATAATAATATTAAATGTAGCAATAATAATATAAATAAATAAGAAAATAAATGCAAGAATAAATGAATAAATTAAAAATAAAGGCAAAAAATAAGAAAATAAAAAAGTAATACGATAAGATTAATTCAATTATTTGAATTATTATTGTTATTATTATTATTATTATTATTATATTTTTTTAAAATAATAATAATAACAATATGTCAGCGGCCAGACGGCCTCCTCACCAGGATGCCAGAGAGAGAGAGAGAGAGAGAGACATAGAGAGAGAGAGAGAGAGAGAGAGAGTGTTCTGGTCTCATTAGTGGTCTGATAAACAGTAAATTCATCTAAACTGGGTTGACAAACGATGCAGTCTTGTTGCCATGGTGATGAATTACGTCTGATTATTAACCACACCCCCATCCTCCATTTAAGGAAGAACGTTGACTAAAAAACAGGAAGTGGCTGAAGGGGGATTTAAGGTAAATAAGTGCTCCATAAGGGCTGAGAGTCTGAGATGTCCTAAAGTGTCCTCAGTAGCAGCATGACCTTTCCTCTGGTGCCTCTCTCAGGACAAACTTTACATTTTTATCCTCGTGGTAATAAGTGACAAATGAATCTTTTCATGCATCCAACCATGTTGTTGTCTGGCCAAACCGAGCCGAGCCGCTGCCACGGCTCACAGAACTGGCTTGTTTAATGTAAAACACTGTTCCTCCAACACACTCCTCTGTCTTCTCCCCTCTGTCACTAAGCACAGCAGAGAGCCGTTGGCATCACAGCTGAGCTCAGATTTATTACCTCAGAGCCTGAGAGCCTGTCGGACGGATCAAATGAGGCAGCCACGTTGAAAGAGAGTCCAGAGACGAGCATTTATTTACAGCCACTGAAGGCAAACGCTCGCCCCCGCCACTGCTTCTTTACTTTAAAGACCAACAAGAAATATCAGCGAGGAGTTTGTGCTGTTGCTTTCAGCGCAGACACAAAACTGAGAGCTGGCAACAACAGTCAGCTCATCCCTGATTGAAGCGTGTATGACGACGTGGCTCCTGGTGAGCGCTGTGCTTTAATGTATAAACTACTGTTAAATACTCAAAGTCAAACTAACAATTTCTGAAGCTGTTTGAATATGAATTAGACGTGACTTTCACCATGGCAACCGCCTCCTTAACGCCGGTGACCACAAAGAGTCCCCTGCCATCTGGGAGGAGGGTGAAGCACACACACCCATAGAAAACAATGCACAACACACACGACATGCTTAACTAGACACAAGCAGCATAATAAACAACACAACGTCACACACACACACACCTGCACCAAGGAGCAAATACACAGCTAGAGTTCAAACAATAAGCTAACCTTGATCAAGCAAAAGCACAGAAACTTGTCAAGAAACAAAGGAAACTCAACTGAATGTTGAAATACTGAAAGATTTATAGTCATTATGCACCGAGAACAAGCTGACTGACCAGCTCATGTACAATATCTGGAGACGTTACACCCAGGAGAACAATTTAGTCCCCTGAGCAACTTTAAGCAGCAGCAGGTAGAATTCAGTAGTACATGTGGCAGGTTTCCATCCATCTGCAAGGGAAGAAGGCGGGGTTAACCCTGGACAGGTCACAAAGAGACTCACCTTCACACCTACGGGACATTTAGATTCATCAGTTAAACTAAACTTCAGTCTTTGGACTGTGGGAGGAAACTGGAGAACCCGGAGAAAATCCACACTAACACTAGGAGAACATCCAAACTCCACACAGAAGCAGGATTCGATCCTACGACCCTCTAGCTGTGAGGCGACGGTGCCAACCAATGCACCACCGGGCAGCCCACATGAGAGGGGTAATCAGAAAAAATCATGTCTGGTGTCCTCTGGTGCTCCTGAACGCTCCCTCTCTCTGAAATGACCTGTGATTGGCCAAAGTCTCCCATCGCGGACGAGATTATTTAAAGCCTGGAAACAACAGGAGAAGAACTCAGATAATCACAGCTGCTAGAACAATGCTGAGATACTAGAAGTCAAGTGAACCACCAGAAATGAGACAACGGGTCAATTTTATGACAAAAACCGCCGAAGAATCTATGCTAACCAGGATAAATGACAGGAACTGTGCTAAGGGACCTGTCCGGATTATATTACACGGTCTGAAAATGTTGATTGTTACTCTATGCTGCTCTGTCTAACTCATATCTTTATTGTATTTTATTTGTTTATTTATCTTTTTTATTTCAAGATATTACTTTATTTCTGAGGGATTATCACCTGTGTTGAGCCCCTTCTTACATGGATCTCCTTCACTCTGTGGCCATTTAATCTTATTTTTGTCTATGTTAACTTGTAAATATAATAAATAAATTATACTGTATATAGCAATTTATTGTAAAGCCTGAAAACAGAGCCCTGAGGAGGTGCAGAAAAACACTTGAATTACAATATACTGAGAAGTTATTATGGGATTTTTGCGCAATAAAGCCAAGTGAAGCTGAGAGCATAACTTCGGGACGACGTCTCAACTGCTCTTGTACTCTGTACTCTGTACTCTTGTACTCTTGTACTCTTCTACTCTGCACGCCTCCCTCCCGACTCATTCTTATCTCCTCCCTGAGGGGTCCGTCGTGCCCTGGCGCTACGGCGGTTCCTCGATCGAAGGTCCCCAAACCACATCCGACTAAGTGGACAAACCACATCCGACTAAGTGGACAAACCACAAACATCAACTGTGTTTTCATTCAACAAAATCGTTAAATCCGTCCTTGTTGATGGTGTGTGGAGGAACATTCTGCCTGCAGCAGCTTTAATTAAGGGATAATGTACAGCGAGCCGGTCATTGTTGTGAAATAAACCCTGACAGGGCTACGCGGTACCAAACCCACCCTGACGCGAAGGGAAGCACATCGCCCTGAAGGGGATTTCTTCACAACAATGACCTGCTAGACCAATCAGAATCAAGATCAATCTGGCATTTTTTTATTATTGTGTATATCTGTTTGTGTACCTGTGTAAATGATCATGTGTACAATAAAGAATACATCAATATATATATAGTTATATGTATAAATAGATGTTTTTGGTTCATTTCCCTCTGTTGTTACCGGTGGATGCCTCAGGTTTTGATATCTGTAGCTTCTCTCTGGCTTTGAAAATGATCCCGCGGATCTCGGAGGGTTAAAAAATGTTTATTCTGTATATGTTGCAGAGAGGAGGATGTCATGTATCAGGAGTTGACTTCTCTGGCTGCAGCACAATGAATTTACAGGAAATGAAAACATGTTTGAAGATTTATATTCCACTAGTCTGCTGTCACCATACATGGTGCTATTTTATTATTATAGCAGAATAGCATAGCATGCCACATTTGCATGATAGGATCCTCATAATACATATTTTGATGTCATGAAAATGATAGTCCATCCACTTACCTACATCAGACACTAGATCACACCACCCACCCAAAATCATATCCAGAGAGATGAGTCTGTTGTCAGATATTCATACTGGGTGCCCTTTCTGTTTACTGTCCATCCACCCCATGCATGGGGAGGGGGGGCTGCTCGCTGACACAAGCGTCCCTACACCCCCCCCACCACCACCCTTCGGCGGAGACTGAGCGCCCTACATTCAACCATCAAACCCACTGTTACATAAAACCACACAAGTCGGCTTGCTGCCTGTTGCTAGGCAACAAGCCCCGGAGCCCCATCGTCAAGTCTCGCTGGGCCGCGGCTGTACCTGAAAGTGCTCAAATGGGTCAGTGAGGACAAAAGAAAAGACGGAGGGAAAAAAAGCAAAAAAAAACGGACATGAAACCATGTCCCTGGGACTGTGCTGGTCTGCACTCAGCTCAGAGTGTATGATGAGGTTTGTTCAGGGAGGACGGACGGAGGAAGAGCAGAGAAGAAGAGGATCTGTGGAGAGTAACAACAGGCAGCAAGCAGTTTCTGTCAGCAGAGTTGACGTGAACGTCGTCCGTAGGTGTTCAGTTGGGTTGAGATCTGGTGACTATGGAGGTGGTTAGGGTCAAGATAGCCCACTGGTCTGGGAACATGGCCTGAGCGAATCAGGTGACCGGTACCTCGGCGAGCACGGCCAAGAAATAAAGCAAATCTGATTTATAAAGTTATTTTTATAAAGCGGTCACTATATCCGGACGGTAGTGCATGAGACAGGTAATTAAAAAAAACTCATGCCCCTCTGTGTCCTCTGGTATTCTCTGATGCTCCTAATGACATCTGCAGGATTTCAGCTTGGACGTATAAAGAGACCTGGGTCCTGCAGGAGGGGGGTCCCCGTTCAATCCTATGACAGGTGCTCAGTGGTGCATGAAGTCAGTAGGTAGACCTCTGAGTCTGGAAAGGTACTCAGATCTTCTGGATCTTCCGGGCCCTAGCGTGCATGTCCGATATGCACAGTAACGTCCACACGGTCACATGACTTGGTCACGGGGTCCCAACGTCACAGCTTGGTCTGTCGTCCCGGTCTGGGTCTCCGTAGACGTGAACAGAAGACAACTTTTAGGACCTGATGAGTTAAATAAGGACTATTAGAGTTACCTCTGAGTTACAGACGTCTCTTTCTCAATTTAAGTCTGGGGAAAAGTCTTTTTGGGCCCAATGACGTCACGTGACGGACACAGAAGTTGTAGAACCACCGTTTGGCCACTACGACCATGTTGGGACCAACGAGCAGCACTGTTCCTGGGGGCTTGGCTTTCACAGACGGGAGGAAAACAACCAATCAGAGCTGTTCTGGAGTCTACGTCTCTGAGCAGCTGGCAGTCACTCTGAACGCCGATCAAACGGTCAAACCAGGCAGCGCTGATCAAATATGAATCAATATCCTGTTACTGTAATGACTAGTCCGCTCAGATGTTCTCAGAAACATCTTGTAGTTACTGTTTCACTATAAAATGAGAAAGTTTGTGACCCGGCAGCCATGTTGAGATCAGATGAGGAAATACCAAGCACCAGCCAGAACACAGCAACAGGAATGCTGTGATTGGCCAAAGTCTTCCGTCATGGGCTAGATTATTTAAATCCTGAAAACGGAGCCATGAGGAGGAGCAGAGGTCTAGTTTTCTCTCAGAACATGTGAATTACAATATGCTGAAAGGTCATTATGGAAGTTTTGCCCACTGATGCCACATACACTTCTCAGTAAGGGATGCATGGTGAATAAATGTTGTCTTCACCGCACGCTGCCAGCTCAAATCAGGTTTTTTTTTTTTTTTTTTTTTTTTTGGCATATCCAGATTGATTTTAGAAAGCTGATTGACGGACTGAGATTTGAGTAACCGATCAGATTTTCCTGCAGACTGAACGTAGCCCAAGAGGCATGGTTTAAAAACAAGAGAGTTTATAGTGGGGACAACGTAACACACAAAAACTCAGGAACTATGACCAGGCCACAGACAGGGTTGTATCCTAAGATGAGAGACACTACTTGAGTACTTTTAATTGTAAATCAACCACTTCATTTTCTCACTCTTTTTTAATTCATTTTGAGCAGATCTTTCCTTTAAATTCAAGCTTGTTTCTTCTCAAACAGGCGACGCTCATCTCTGGGTCATGACGTCATTTCAGCATCCTGAGTTCACATCCTGCCTCACAGACTTGGGTCATCTAGAGTTCACATTACTATCCAGAATCAGCCTGCAAAGTCAATTATTCTGTGTATGCAAGGTGGTAAACGACAAATCCTGCATTAAATCCTGTAAAGGGATGAATGCTGATGGGAAGAGTAGCTGCACAGCCGAGGCTCAGAGGTACACACTCACTCACCATGATGTCTGATATGCTTCATTTGCTGTTTAATCATATTTCTACTCATTTTTATGCAGATCTTAGTGACTATATATGCTGTACTATATAAGCATATACACAGGGAACACTTTATCACCAGAGTATAACACCAAGTCAGGTAAACTTCAGGGATATCAATCTGTCCATTTAGGAAGCACAATGATCGTCAATCACTTTCAGCTGCTTTGGTGGAGATGAAAGTAAGAACAGGTGTGATGGAGAGGTAGCAGCGGGACAACCTGCAAAAAGGGAAAGGTTTTACATGTGGTGGCCACAGACTATTTCTCTCTCATCCTTCCTCGTCGCCACTTGTAGCATGAGGTGGTCCCTGCAGCCCGATCAGGTGTCTCCCAGCACAGTCTCAAGAGCACGGAGGAGACATCAGGAGACCGGCTGAAGTATTTCATCAGAAAACCTGCATAGAAACGCAAACATTTTGTAAAACATCCTGAAACGTGGAAAAAGTTTTCGCGCTGGTTTGAGGGTTTCACCTGAAAACGAGTTGATGCGCTAAATAGTGAAGTCATATTATAGCAAGTGAAAAAAGTCATAGTGTGTCAAAATTAACAAAACATAAAAAGTTATAGCAAGTATATCAAAAAAGCCACAAACCAGCCATAAAATAGCATGCTGAAAAAAAGTCATGATATTATAGTATTGTTATTATAGTATGTTGAAACAAGCCAGAGTAGGCCTATAGCATGTCCAAATTTACCAAAGGTTACCCAATAAGTCACAAAGTCATAGTAAGTATGTCGAAAAAGATAACATAAAAGTAGTATAGCTTGTTAAAAAACATAGTATAATATGAAAACACCTGTTTGGAAATTATTCATTCATTCATCGTCAACCGCTTATCCCGTTAGGGGTTGCGGGGGGGCTGGAGCCGATCCCAGCTGGCATTGGGCGAAGGCGGGGTTCACCCTGGACAGGTCTCCAGTCCATCGCAGGACACATAGAGACAGACAACATATAGACAGACAACCATTCACGCTCACATTCACACCTACGGGCAATTTAGAGTCATCAATTAACCTATGGACTGTGGGAGGAAGCCGGAGTACCCGGAGAAAACCCACGCTTACACGGGGGGAACATACAAACTCCACACAGACGAGTCCCAAGCCGGAATCGAACCTGCGACCCTCTTGCTGTGAGGCGACAGTGCTAACCACTACACCACCGTGCAGCCCTCTGTTTGGAAATTAATGGACCTGGAATAAATAACAAACATTTAACTCTCATTACTGATCAGCTGTTTCTGGATATACACTATATTTATATTGTCTTTGTCTCCAGACAGCATGAAAAATGGCCAATACCAGCTGACATGAAAGACCTGCTGAACCACCTCCTGAAGACCTGGTGAGGTTCACGTCCTCTACTTCTTCTACTCTGTTTATTGGCGGATTACAGCCACGTTTCAAAAGGTCGCAGCTGATGTCTGTGGAGTTTAGACGTCAGGTAGACGTCTCCTTTCAGCCTCGTTGTGCTTCCCGCCTAACGAACCTCGGCGTTGCTCTTTGAACTCGCCCTCACCAACAGATCTCTACGCCGCCTCTGAATTATTCACCGCTCCCTCATCAATGTTTGATTCCACATTTTACGATTCACTATCTGTGCACAGCTCTCACTCATGATATACTGCCTGTGAAACGTATACGAAGAGAGAGAGAGAGAGAGAGAGAGAGAGAGAGAGAGAGAGAGAGAGAGGCTGTGATTGGCTGGAGGAGGGATGCAGGTGTCACCTGTGGAGTTTGACTGGTTTCTGCTGCATCTTCCTTCATCAGGTTTGTCTCTTTTCTACAGTAACTTTTCTACCAACTGAAATATGATCAATGCGTGAGACGAGAAATATGAAATACACAGAAACAAAGTAGTCTAAAGTGTAAAATATTCCACTTTATCCTACCTATGTTGTATTACCTATGTTGGGGGTGATGGATGGATGGATGGATGATGGACGGATGGCTGGATGATAGACGGATGGCTGGATGGATGGATGGATGGATGGATGGATGATGGATGGATGGATGATGGACGGATGGCTGGATGATGGATGGATGGATGGATGGATGATGGATGGATGGATGGATGGATGGGTGAGGATGGATGGATGGATGGATGATGGATGGATGGATGATAGATGGATGGGTGATGGATGGATGGATGATGGACGGATGGATGATGGACGGATGGCTGGATGGGTGATGGCTGGATTGATGGATGGATGGATGATGGATGGATGGATGGATGATGGATGGATGATGGATGATGGATGGATGGATGATGGACGGATGGCTGGATGATGGACGGATGGCTGGATGATGGACGGATGGCTGGATGAGTGATGGCTGGATTGATGGATGGATGGATGATGGATGGATGGATGGATGATGGATGGATGATGGATGGATGATGGACGGATGGCTGGATGGGTGATGGCTGGATTGATGGATGGATGGATGATGGATGATGGATGGATGATGGATGGATGGATGATGGATGGATGGATGATGGATGGATGGCTGGATGATGGACGGATGGCTGGATGATGGACGGATGGCTGGATGATGGACGGATGGCTGGATGGGTGATGGCTGGATTGATGGATGGATGGATGGATGATGGATGGATGGATGGATGGATGGATGATGGATGGATGGATGATGGATGGATGATGGATGGATGGCTGGATGATAGATGGATGGATGGATGGGTGATGGATGGATGGATGGATGGATGGATGATGGATGGACGGACCCTGATCCATGCATTTATCAGATTTTTGTCTATCTGTGCAGCATTTTGTAACTTCTAACTGTGACTATTCTTTAAATGAAGAGTGTTATTTGACGTGTGTCATGGTTTATCATTAGTCCGCTCATTGATCGTTCATCATTCACTTTGGTTGTTTTCTCTGGAGTCTAACTCAGGCCCAGCCACTCCCACCTGCCCGTCCTGCAGGTAGAATCGCTTCACCTGGTGGTCCTCCTCCTCACCTGGTGGTCCTCCTCCTCACCTGGTGGTCCTCCTCCTCACCTGGTGGTCCTCCTCCTCACCTGGTGGTCCTCCTCCTCACCTGGTAGTCCTCCTCACTCACCTGGTAGTCCTCCTCACTCACCTGGTGGTCCTCCTCACTCACCTGTTCCCCTCATTAGCTCCCTGGTATATTTACCAGCTGACTTCCAGCCAGACTGTCTTCATGGCTCTCCAGTGGTTTTATAGTTAGTTAGTTATTCTCTCCTGCTTCAGTCTGACCCTTCTGTACATCGTTTACCTGCCTGGATATTTTCCTTGAAACGTTTTCTAAGTAAACCTACCTCTTTAGAGATAACTTCTGTCATGATTATGTAAAAATAAATTGATTTGAATAGGAGGATGTTTCTGAAAATGCCCTGAGAGCAGCCATAAGTGTTTTCAAACCACCTTCTGGTCTTTTTCTCTGGTTACTTCTGTGACTTGAATGTCATCTTCTGTTTGTTTTGTGTTGGAACACCAACATTTCACAGACGGGGTGGAAAAGATGAAATGAAGACATGAGATGCAGGGTTAAGGACTGAATATGAATGAATGAAAACGCTGTTTTAAGTGTCTAACGTGCATAAAACGAAAAATGATCCCTCTGTTTCACATGGGAGTTATTACAGAATTACTATTACAACAGAAGCTGATTAGTCTGTTGATTTTTTTATATTAATCAATTAGTTATTTGGTCTATAAAATGTCAGAAAAAAGCCCAAGATGACGTCTTCAAATGTCTTGATATTTTGTATATATATTTTTTATATTTATTTTTTTCTTAAAAAATGACTCAAACTAATTATTAAATTAGTTATAGTTTAATTTAGTAGTTGACAACAAATCCATTAATCGGTTAATCGTTGCAGCTTAAAGTCATCCAAAGAAATCAGACACAGCCAACATATTCAGCAGATTTTAGTTCCAGATAGATTTGAAACTTTTACTGTACGAGCTTTACCTGAAATGACTTTGTGTCTGTTCCCACTCTGACAGACGAAAACAACTCAGCAACCTTGTTAATTTCATACCAAAAATAACCTGCGCTTAAGATTTTGTGACAACAGCCCCACCACAGCCTATCGCCGCGCCACGCGACTTGAAACGCGCTGGAAATAGTTCCACTCTCCATGAATTTCCTGTCACTTCCTCAGCCTATAAACCTCTTAAACAGGAGCAGTCGGAGACGAGTAGCACCCTCCATCCCAGGAGAGACACTCGAGGGAGAATTTGTGAATCTAGGACAGTCGATAGCGTTCCGGTTGACTGACGCAGGCAATTGTACGGCAATCTGCCGTAATCACTGAGCTTAACTATCTATAATTCAGGAGAGTGAGGGCCAGATGATCCAACCGACAGGCAGACTTTCTGTAAAACAGGAAATAATTCATCAGACGCCTTGGCCCTGCTCAGCGGGGGCCGGCAGCATTGAAAACAGCCACAGAAAAGGTTCATTAAGAGTTTTATGGTGGAAAGAGACACTTAATTCTGTTATCATCCTCTGGGATACATATTTCACCAGTTTAGGACACATTGACTCAGCAGCCACCTGTGGCAGGAAACCGTACAACTGAATTATCAGGCAATGAACCAATCGGAGCGAAAATATCATCAACGAATATCTAAATAATCTAATCTTTTAGGTAAATTATGAATTGTGATTTGAGTATTTTGGTTGGGCACAACAACCAATTTGAAGACGTCACCTTGTGCTCGTGTGTAATGGACATTTCTTTTTAATAATTTTTTGACATTTTAATGACTAACAAAGACTGTCCTCACCAGAAAAACAATGACGGAGGCTGTTTGTTCAAATGCCAAGATCTGAAAATGTTTTTTGACAAGTGACCCGTTATGGTTGTTTGTGTACTGACTTCCTCAGTCTGGAGAAAAAGGACGATGACGCCACAAAACTTCTTAGAGAGGTGAAGTTGGTTTAGTTGCTGAATGTAAGCTTACAGACACAGGTGGAGGATCATATGGCGGTCCTATGATTCGTTTTTCTGGTGGCTGTATGGGTCTTTTTGGATGGCGCTGCCAAATATCCCCTTTGACTGCTGTGACCAGGGTCTAAATCAAGTTACGGGGAAATTTTTCAGGGACTTTTAACCCCCCAAAAGGCCCTGATTGGGGTTAGTACTTTCTGATAGTACATGAACTTTCAGGGTGGATTTTGCAGGGATGATTGTCACTGTTCAAACACACCAGTCAAAACTTTATGGTCGGGCTTAAAATAAATAAGAAAACTAAGAAGACTAAGAATCAATGTAACACAAGTACAGAAAACACGTCATAAATGTCAATAAAAATGTGACTACTACTACTCTAAAGTGTGAACTCGAAAATGAGCATGTCTCCTTTAATGGTGGGCTACAAACCAAAGTACAACAAAGTTAATGCTGACTTCAGTATCATTATGAGTATGAATAAAAGTGTTGAAATATTGGACTGACTGATGTGAAACACAAACCACCATCTCTAGAGCCAACACAAGAACAATGACCACGTCCAGGAGGAAACTTAATCATTTGCTATGAACAAGGGGGACTATGGCTGATATTCATTTACATAATAAAGGCTGAGTCTGTCGCTCACGCAGCCTTTATTATTAGTTTCACTTTGATGCAGCAGAAGGTTCACGTCCACCATTAAAACAAATCTCACAAACTGTGTTTTCAACCAGCAGAGCAGCAGAAGATCAAAGATTTATTCTTTTTTAAATGAAAACCCACTCAGCCTGTCTGTAGTTTCTCTCTGCCTTCCTCAGACACACAAGAACGGCTGTTGTTGCTTAGCAACCATTACAGCCATGAAAATATAATGAACAGAAGTGAGAGGATGCTGTAGTCTTTGTACCTCCTGCAACGAGGACGACCGAAAATAGCTCTTAACTTTACTGTCTCTGGTACAGTGTCGAGGAGTTCGTCTCAAACTAAAGTAGAGGATTCAGACATTCCTGCTGACATCGTCATCACATCGGGAGAATCACAGGAATGTCTGCTTTAATATATAACCTACAATATACTGTATCCTCCAGTGGCCAACGTGTTTGAGCATCAGGCTTGGCCAACAACTTCTCACTCCAAACTCATCAGTGCCCCTCAGCATCTGAGACCGATGCCCAGGTTAGCCTCTTGTGTGACTTTTGATGGACCACGGACGGCGGGTCAATATATGCTTGTTACATGCATAGCCCTTTCAAAATAAACCGCAGGAAGTTAGTTTTAGACAACACAACCACTTAGAGTTATGCCTAGTTCACATTAAACAACTTAAGTCCTGATTTTCTGCTCCCCGACAGACTTTGGAGCGCTAAGACAAAAGCCCCAGATCAGAGGCAAGTTGGCATCGGCTCAGTGGTTAAATATCTGGACCTGTCAGGGACTCCGTCCACGAGCTCCAGCCAAGGAGAGCGCAAGACAGGTTGAGGGGAAACCTGGGGGCTGAGGTGTCGCCTGTAACAACAGGAACTACCGTGTGGTTGAATTTGCAACACAGAGCAAAGTTTTTGTTGCAACCAGAGGACTAAGTAGAAAAATAGTGTGGACACAGGCCAAACAGACGAACATGTGCCAAAAAGAACATCAGCAGCGTGTCTCACGTATGGTATTGTGTTATTATTCATCTGTTTCTCACATGTTTTGTGATAAAATGTAGTTTGGAGACCTCATCGGTGATTCCTCCTGTCGCTGGTCGGTCATGTCGTGTGAAAACCACAACGACTTCAAGCAGCAGTCTTGTTGTGTGAACTTGGCCGGTTGATGTTTAGAAGAAGGAGAACAAAAGCCCTTTATTACATACCTGAAATCTGACCTCTGCATTTAACCCATCCTGTGTATTTTAGGAGCAGTGGGCTGCTGTAGTGCCGGGGAGCAGCTACTGTCTCACTGAAGGACACTTTGACATGCAGCCGGCAATCAAACCGCCAACCTCGTGGTTAAAGGACGACCCCCTCTACCAGCTCATGCAGCTTAAATTCACTGTTTAGAGACTCACGTGACTCACTGGACCAACGATGCCGACGACATGTGACGTCAGTATCACTACAGCAGTCTCCTGGTTGAAAGTCTTGTGTTGGTCTTACTACTCCATCACTGCTCCGACCATCTAATAACGTGAGTTGGTTAAAGCCCCGTTTGTCACATACTGAGCTGGGAGTGAGAATGGGAAGATTCAGGTGGTGCCAATCTGCAGCCTCACCGCTATAGATGCTGCCAGATCCACACACTGCACCTTTAAGTGGATGAGCATGTGCAGACAGAGGTTAAACATTCAGGAAATAGACAGTGATCAGAGAGAGATTTACATGGCGGCTTATGGACGCTCTAACCCACTTTGAGAAAGACGTTTCTCTCCGGTCTGTTCTGGTTGATCTTGATTCTGATTAACCCACTGAGTGAGTGCTCGTCTGAATGTTTGTATAAATGGTGTGTGTGTGTGTGTGTGTGTGTGTGTGTGTGTGTGTGTGTGTGATCCCTGTATGTCTAGTGTGTACCCACCCACACTTGGATTGACATGGCAGACACGAGGCCGTGGGGAAGGACAAGCTGCTAGACTGGCTGGGGGTGGACGTGGGGGGTTGATAGAGGGATGATGGGGTTTGGCTTGTCGGGACTCAACCCACATCCAAGGACCAGTCTCAGACATCATTCCCTCCACACACTGCGCTGTCTCAAACACACCTAACCGAATGTGACAAGCCCCCCCCCCCCCCCCCCCCCCCCCCCCCCCCCCACTCTAGCAGCAGATAGCTGGCCTCTGTTCCTCACGTCTCAGTCAAACTGTATTTTTTCCAAAAAGGTTCTCATTTAAAAAACATAGAGGATTTTTTAAATAACAGGACACTGGTATAAAGTAGGGCTGTCAATTGTTTCCATTTAATTGCAATTAATTGCATGATTTTCCATAGTTAAACATGATTAATCACAAATTAATCACCTATTATTTATCTGGGAGATTTGTCAAGTGTTTAATCCTCTTATCAACATGGGAGTGGCAAATGTATGTATACATTTATTACTGGAAATGAATTAGCAACACAAAACAATGGCAAATATCATCCAGGAACCCTCACAGGTTCTGACTTCTGGCAGGTTCTTGATCCAGACTGACTGGGACTATCATAAAGTGGGCATGTCTGTAAAGGGGAGACTGGTGGGGACCCAGAGAACCCATTTACATCCACACATCTGGAGGTCAGAGGTCAAGGGACCCCTTTGAAAATAAACATGTGAGGTTGTCCTAGCCAAAATTTAGCAAGTTTGGAGCGTTATTTAACCTCCTTCATGACAAGCTAGTCTGACCTGGTTGGTTCCAGTTTCATTAGGTTTTCTAGTTTCATATGATACCAGTATCTTCCCTATATGTTAAAGAAATGAATGGCTTTAAAACGAATTTGCACTTTATTAACATTACCTTTGACAGCCCTAGTAAAACCCATTTTTATTGGACTTTATGCCCAAACACTAGTGGAGCACATCACTGGGCCTATACTATCATTTAGTATGCATACAGCAGACTCCCACTTAGATAAACTTCATCAGTATTTGGTTGATTTATTCAGAAAAGAACACAAAACTTGTAGCTAGCTGAACATCTATTTACAGTATACCCCCGTCTCAGGACCGAATACATGCCGCTGTAGAGGAGCATTATATTGCAGCAGAGGAGGGTTATATTAAGTTGGATGGTGTGACACAGCTAATATAAGAGCTTCCTCTGCTTACTTTCAAAGGTCAGTACTGTCAAGATGGTTTGTAATTTGTCAGTGGTACAAATTTATCTCTCAAGGTTCATCAAAATGGAGTTCTATGCAAAAGCAGAGTTTTATTTCTTTGCCCAAACCTGTGATGCCAGTGATTCCACTAAAGATTTCAGTCTTTAGGATCTATCTGTATTATGTAGTTTAGCGCCATTTTTACCACTTGCGTGATGTAGAACAGATAAAAATCAACATTAACATGCTCAGAGGAAACTTGGAGTTTCCAGCCGTCTGGATGTTTGTTTGTCCACAGCCACGTCTCCATGCTGAACATCCAGCCGAGGACCTCACGCACCGCTGAGTGCTGTTTAGCAGAGCTCCATTTTCTAATCCAAACTGCTCGCAGGTCTCAGGGGCGAAGGGCTGAGCGAGTCGATTGGTCTCTAAGTGGGAGACAAATTGAAGCTTGTTGAGGCGAACAAGCCAAAAATGAATGCTCTCTCTCTCTCTCTCTCTCTCTCTCTCTCTCTCTCTCTCTCCCCCCTCGGTCGCTTGTTCTAAAAACGCTCTGATGGGCGTCCTCAGCGGGGAGACTGTGCAGAGCGCCAGCTAAAGCTATCAGAGCAGAAAAACAGCATTAACTGCAATCTTAAATGTTCATCTGTAAACTCTGGCCATGTATGTGAGTAAGCACATTTACATAATCATAGCTATAAACCTAATGGAGCCACATTTAAGCAGTAACTGAGACTGATGGCAGCATTTCTGAGCAACAGTTTCAACCAAGTCTGAATTTATTTATGATAAATATTCACACAAAGCCCAGCAGGTATGATTAGACATGTTTCTGCTTCTCCTTGACACCAAAGACGTCTTTGTGTGCTGAAAAAAGAAAACAACAAAAGAAAATACAAGTTGTGCTGTTTGTTTTGTTGTCATAAGTCTGGAAATCCATAACTGTTTAGTGACCTTAAGAGTCTGAGGATGAAGTCAAAGCAGTTTGTTAGTGTTTCTCAACCAACATAGTCCACAAGTTGTTTTGTGAATTATCAGTCACGAGGTCAGGTCATCATAAAAACTAGTACGCGATCTGAGGCGGGATGAGGGGGGCTGGAAATACCCTTGTTATACCCTTGGAAATACCCCTTGCTCTAAAATATCAGTATGTTAGAATCTATGGCCCCGACCATGGCTCTGATATATCAGTATGTTAGAATCTATGGCCCCGACCACGGCTCTATATATCAGTATGTTAGAATCTATGGCCCCAACCACGGCTCTATATCAGTATGTTAGAATCTATGGCCCCAACCACGGCTCTATATCATATGTTAGAATCTATGGCCCCAACCACGGCTCTATATATCAGTATGTTAGAATCTATGGCCCCGACCACAGCTCTATATCAGTATGTTAAAATCTATGGCCCCGACCACGGCTCTGATATATCAGTATGTTAGAATCTATGGCCCCGACCACGGCTCTGATATATCAGTATGTTAGAATCTATGGCCCCGACCACAGCTCTATATCAGTATGTTAAAATCTATGGCCCCGACCACGGCTCTGATATATCAGTATGTTAGAATCTATGGCCCCGACCACGGCTCTATATCAGTATGTTAGAATCCATGGCCCCGACCACGGCTCTATATCAGTATATTAGAATCTATGGCCCCGACCACGGCTCTGAAATATCAGTATGTTAGAATCTATGGCCCCGACCACGGCTCTTAAATATCAGTATGTTAGAATCTATGGCCCCGACCACGGCTCTATATCAGTATATTAGAATCTATGGCCCCGACCACGGCTCTGAAATATCAGTATGTTAGAATCTATGGCCCCGACCACGGCTCTTAAATATCAGTATGTTAGAATCTATGGCCCCGACCACAGCTCTATATCAGTATGTTAAAATCTATGGCCCCGACCACGGCTCTATATCAGTATGTTAGAATCTATGGCCCCGACCACGGCTCTATATCAGTATGTTAGAATCTATGGCCCCGACCACGGCACTATATCAGTATGTTAGAATCTATGGCCCCGACCACGGCTCTATATCAGTATGTTAGAATCTATGGCCCCGACCACGGCCCTATATCAGTATGTTAGAATCTATGGCCCCGACCAAGGCTCTATATCAGTATGTTAGAATCTATGGCCCCGACCAAGGCTCTATATCAGTATGTTAGAATCTATGGCCCCGATCACGGCTCTATATCAGTATGTTAGAATCTATGGCCTCGACCACGGCTCTATATCAGTATGTTAGAATCTATGGCCCCGACCACGGCTCTGAAACATCAGTATGTTAGAATCTATGGCCTCGACCACGGCTCTATATCAGTATGTTAGAATCTATGGCCCCGACCACGGCTCTGAAACATCAGTAAGTTAGAATCTATGGCCCCGACCAAGGCTCTATATCAGTATGTTAGAATCTATGGCCCCGACCACGGCTCTATATCAGTATGTTAGAATCTATGGCCCCGACCACGGCTCTATATCAGTATGTTAGAATCTATGGCCCCGACCACGGCTCTATATCAGTATGTTAGAATCTATGGCCCCGACCACGGCTCTATATCAGTATGTTAGAATCTATGGCCCCGACCACGGCTCTATATCAGTATGTTAGAATCTATGGCCCTGACCATGGCTCTGTAGCCTAACTGTGCTGTGTATTGATAAATCCATGGTGCTGTCCATGGTGCTGAAGTAGCAGGTGTATTTACTGTATAATAGCAACTTTTTCTCTGAGTGCTGCCCTTCTGTCGGTTTGGTCTTGGATCTATTATGCTCTCTAAACTCTATAGCTACCAGGGGGTTAAAACCAAATGAGTTGTTCATGGGGCGGTTCACTAATTCTGGATGAATAGAATCAAACTGGGTCCATCTCCACTCTTAAAAAATGAACGCCTACTGATAACAACCAATGCTGCCAGATAAACTCGCCATCTTCTTTGTCACCTTGTCAAGATTCTGTGAAGTCAATACTTGAAAACCATGAAAAATTATATGTACTGTTTTTACTGGATATATTTATTTTCAATCAATTTTCTACTTGCACAATAGTCCATTTATTGTAAATACTGTTCCCATGTTCTTATTGTTATATCTCCTTGCATTTAAATTGTTCATATTTTATATGTCTGCTTTTGTTTTGTTTTGTTTACTGTTTTGTATAATGCTTTTTGTTTTTACTGATGCTTCTTGTTTTTGTATTATTCCCATTGCTGTTGTTCACTGCAAAAATCCCCACTGTGGGACTAATAAAGGAATGTTTTATCTTATCCTAAGGCAGGTCTCTAGTTCCAGCACTAATGTCACCAAGACGCCATACCTAATAAATATGACTCAGAGGCATCGCTGCATCTTCTCTGGGAGCAGCAAATCTCCAAGTAGACGGTTACCATGACGAGATAGCGAGCCAATGACACCCGCCGTCCTCTCAGAAGTAAGCAGCATCAGCAGCTGGAGAAAAAACAAGGCAGGTGGCGATGAGAGACGTGGGGGGGGGGGGGTGAGATGAAAATTACAACAATCACAAAGCTCCAGTCCCACTGTTTCCCACACTGCGCCTGACGGATGCACAGACCCCCTCGCTGGGCAGGATGAAGAAGTGGATAAAAAAAGACGGAGAGAGCTGGAGGAGGCTCAGCTGACGAGCATCTCTGATGGAGCGAACGTGTCTCAGCCTTCCTGCTGTTGTGTTGAATTTGTCCTGCCGCGTGATGAAATGCACGAGCTGCAGAAGCACTTGTTGAACTAGTTGGTGACTTGATCGAAAACAGAATAAAAGGCTTTTCAGGACCGCAGTCCTTGGACCACATGTCTAGCTTTTCGCAAAGCTTACTCTCTTTAGGGAAAATGTTTGTTTAAAACTTTTTTAATAAAACATGCAGTAGGCATGCTGGTTCTGATAGAAAGGTGTCAGAACACAGTGCATCACAGTTTTTTGGGTAAGGGGCTGCGTAGCTTCAGACCGGTCAGGGTCTCCATGCTGACCTGTGTCCACCGCCAAAAGCGCCTACAGTGGGCATGTGAGACATCAGAACTGGACCATGGAGCAGTGGAAGAAGGCGGCCTGGTCTGATGAATCACGTTTTCTTTTATATCACGTGGATCACTGTGGGATGCGCTGGACCTCCTCAATATTAGGCAGGTGGTCATAATGTAATGGCTTATTGGTTTATGAGACATGACATGACAGACGTGTACAGTGCAAATAAAAAAGAAGTAAAACTTGAATGTGAAAGTCCGCTGGCGTACGTGAGGCATTTAGCACAGAGCGAATGAGTCGTCTGAACTGTTAAAGAGGTGAAGATTTCTGAGCACGCTGCAGTTCTCTCACCTCCCTCGAGGAAGAGCATCCGAGTGCAAATGGCGTTGATGAATGAGATTTAATACAGTTGCAGAAATAATATTATTACCATCATTTACCATCAGCCTGAGGAATGCAGTTCTGAGTTATTTTGTATGCAGGTACAGGGCAGAGCAGAGACAGCATCCAAATCAAATGATGTGCATAAATTGCAGTATTGAATTCCTTCCTGTCGTACTGCATATGTATATAAATGCTGTGTTAGCGTTTTTTGTTTTATTGACTTATCTGCAGCGGTGCCAACATGACAAATTCCTGCATGTTTGTTGTACTCTGCAAAAAGAAGTGATTTTAATTATTCAGTGGCTAAAGTCTGAATATGGAGCGCTAGAGTTGTGGCCGTTTCTGTTAAGGCAGCTTGTGCTAACTAACGTCAAAGCGGCTCATGGGTTGCGCCAAACTTTTCGGACAATGAAGATGTTTTAGTCATATGGTTATAATGTCATAATAACTATAACTTATCAGAATCTCCTCACAAAGGTCAAACCAGATACCTCAGAAATGATCATGACTGACCTTTTCCCCAACAGCCACACTGGAGGACCACCTACTGACGTCCTCTGCGTCAGTGGAAATACGCCTTTTTGCACCAACAACATGACATTAAAGTGCGACATCTCAGATTTTCAAAATTTAGAAAAAGCCCATAGAGTTCACTGTATTTGCCTGGACCAGGGAATAGACCCAGTCAGCTCATTCAGTGAGTCGAATACTGAGGTTTTGTTTCGTCCCTCGGCATGTGACGCTGACGTTCAAGGCACCCTTTAATGCTCATATGTGACGCTACATTTCATTAACTACGATGAAAACCCAACTGCAGCAACTCTGGGAGTGACTGCAATGACATAGTGGAAAGAGCGTACACACTCAGGAGTTTAACTTTCACATTACAATCAGCGTCCAGTGTCATTTTCACAACCTTCTGCTGGTTAAAAACGCATTTGGTCTTTGTGCAGAAAAGATGTAGCCAACGAGTTAATTTGCATATAGAGCGGGGAGGTGAGATCTGATCGCCAGCAGTCTCTCGACCCTTGTAGAGACAGATTTTAACACCAGGTGTGAACTGTCCACTTGAGAGCGGATCACCTGAGACGCATGTTAATCCTGGCTGTGAACAAGGCTTTACATGCTGTACATTGGCTGGGAAAAGGTGAGAGAGGGAGGAAGTCGGCGTAGATGTACACGTAGGTACACTGTATAGCTACAGTATCCCGACAGAAGGCAAGGCACTGCAATTCATATATATCCCACCAAATCAGTTTGTATGTAATTAATGTAATCGTGAACCAGGAAATATAAAGAGGGAGCAGGTGGATGGGTGGGTGGGTCAAAATATATCAGACTTTCGCCCCAGGAGACAGATGTTTGGTAAACATAAAACAAACAAAAAAAACCACAGTAAAACACTAATTCAAAACCATCAGGACATTAAAATGATAAAAGTGTTATGACCAATAGGAAAGGAAAAAGGATTAAAAGAGGGAACTCTCACGCCGAGCCAAAAGACAAGTTATAAAAGTGCATTTTGAGGTCTGGTTGATGGAGCTGCAACTGAAAAGGCTCAGTCGACCTTGAGTTTTAACTTTGACCTACAGGGACAGTTAGAAGCAGCTGGTTGGTGGATTTGACTAAAAGATGTAGTTTTAAAAGGTCTGAGAGAGCAGTTGGAGCTTGAACATTTAATGATTTATATGTTAATAATGAAATCTTAAAAGGGAGCCAGTGAAGAAGTCACTTCCAGAGTTATTTTAATCCAAACCACAAACTTTCCAAAGCTTAACTAAGTAATTTTATTGCCTGAACCTAAAGAAGCTGTTTCCTGTGACGATGGGAGTTTATTTTGAAAAGAATGCATGCATGTAGTGAGCGAAAAGTGACATGTTGGTGGACATTTGTAGGAGGAATAGGAGGAGGAATAAGTTTTTCATCAGATATGCAAACAGTTGTATGAGGATACACTGTACTGTGACAGGTATGTGAAGGCCCTCGGTCAATGAGAGCTTCTGAGGACCCTCATCGAAGATATACCAACCTCCATCGATAAGAGAAATATTTATCCAACTAAAACACAACCCATCTGTGATAAGTGAGAGGAAATGGGAAAAGCAGCTCAGGATCGTCTCCCTCTGTGGTTTTTCATCTTAACTCCAGCGCTCGGTAGGCTCTGAGTGTTCTGCTACTGAGCACACCGTGAATACTGAGGTTTTCTACCTTGAAACGAGCCTGTTAAATTGTACATAACACCCTCCTCCTCTGCAAACCTGCATGATGGCCGCTGCTTCCTCAGACCTGTCACTCTTTGTAATCGTCTGCCAAACTTGTTATATCTAAATTTGGGAAATCAGCGAGAGGACATCGGGTTGAAGGTGACTGAACTTAAAGGGACTGTTACACTCGCAGTGTGTTCTTCAGCGTTCTCCATCTTAATCTAAGAAGAACATGTACATGCTGTAACTAACCGGTCCTTCACCTACGGAGATCTGACTTTATTCCCCTAATATTTAGCATTGAATGTGTCTTTCTGCCTCTTATATTCTTAAAGGTAAAGGGAGGCCTTTGACTCTATTTGGGAACCTTATATTCACTTTATGGAAAATGGAGATATATCTGAAGCATTACAAGAGGCCGAGGACAGGGGCAATGTCTGAGAGATGAGCGGCTGTCTTTTCCAGTAATTCTTTATTTAAATATATTTACTCTGCATATCTTCTGCCTCGAGTATTACAATGTTGTATATATGTTAATTTAACAAAGTAGTAATGTGCGATTGTGAGTTTTCGTACAGTGTTTGATTTGCATGTGTCTCCAAAGATCTGCAAAGTTTGACATGTATAAATTACTAATTACATAAATAAAATGAAATCATGTCAGAGAAGTGATGAGGAGTGTTTAAATGTTGAACTGATTCATGTTGGTTTTAAAAAGCTGACTTTTCAGAATGAACCGGATCACTTTGTGGTCCTGTGGTCTGGTCCTGTGGAGCCTGACTGGCAGAACCAGAGTCGGTACCAGCAAGGAGAAGACACTGTTTAGCTCTGACGGTAGATTTCACTTGGGCGCTACATAATCAGCTGTGCTGCTCATCCCACAAATGCATGATCCTAACAAGATGGACGTCATAGTGAAGGTAAATAAACAGACCTTCCAACCGTGTCAAATACAATGACAGTTAGCGTTGGAACAACAGAGAAATAACCCACCAAACATTATTTTACAAACTCTTTTTTTTTCCAAGTTTATATCACAAACTGCTGTGAGACAGTGTTGGACGGCGTCCTCGGGTTCCCCACACGCGACAGGACATCTGATCGTAAATATTGAACACGTTTAATATTTTCGATTTGAAATCGGTGCATCCAGGTTGGACGTCAAAGCTGATCGGGGGATGTAAAAAACACTCTTTACATAAAGAGGAATATCTGTAAAAATAATCCTTAGACCCATCAAAGAATCAAAGGGAATCAGAGGAATCAGGTTCGATATGGGCTTCAGTATTAACCGTTTCCCTTCACCAAGAGCTTTGACACCTCAGAAATACTAATTATTCTTTCACGAGCAGATAGTGAAACAATAGTGTGTAATGTGTTGTGTGTTTGATTTCCCTCCAGCTGCTCGTCCAGGCTGAAGCTGCCAACATTCGCCTGGTTATGTAAGGTTCAACAAGACAGTACAAGATGTACTTACTGTATGTGTGTGTGTGTGTGTGTGTGTGTGTGTGTGTGTGTGTGTGTGTGTGTGTGTGCGTGTGTGTGTGTGTGCTCATGTACATATGCCGTTCTGCCGTCCTATGTTGCTGCCTCCCTCTCTGAGTCTCCACATGCTCCATCTATCAGCTGCTCCCCCACAGGGAGGCAGGAGAGGGTGGTGGTGGTGGTGGTGGGGGGGGGGTGCTCTGCAGTGGCTGCATTCGTGCCTGTTGCTAGGCGAGAGTCGGCACCGTGGCCACCTCCACCGCCAATCACGATGATGCAGGAAGCTGCTGGGCCAATGAGACGGCTCAGGGAGGCGGTGGGCCGGCGCTCAGGTTCTTCATGGAGTTTCTCCACTGATTTCTGAATGTTGTTATGTGTTGGACATTAAAACAGGTATCTGCAGTTATTTTCAGCCCCCTCTTGTTCAGTAACTGCGCCGTCGTCTCCTCTGTCGTGGGCCGTTAACGGTGAAGCTCTTGGGAGTAATTAAAGTGATCATTAAACCTCTCATCTATCATCCTCCTGTTGTCATGTGTCAGGTTTCAGTCCATTTCTGTATCTGGTCCGACGCAGCTTATTAAAATTGTTTATCAACCCTGACCTTCTGCAAACCAAAACACCTAATTTAATCCCATGAACGCCCTCCGTTAGAATAAGATTCATTGGTTTTATTTAAATGTCATATCTTAAAATATCATGGATTATTTAAGAAATTCATAAATGGGTTCATTTAAAAAAATGTAGGGGTTCTTTTAATGAAATTTGTGAATCATTTACAGCCACATTAAAGTCTAATAGTTCGACAAATAATGCTCAATTAATTCTTGTGAAATAAGTCGTTACACTCCAGGTCTTCATTTCTGTAAGAACCATTAGCTTCTTATTATACCCCTTAGTTAAGAAATAAAGGATTTAATGGAGTGTTTTCTGTCATTGCATTCACTGTATTCATTATAATCCCACATATTAGAAAGTAATCAGGATATTGAAGATGGTGTTGATGATGAACTCTTCCTCCTTTAAATGTTCAGCATAAATGGTTATTTTAAGAGACACACAGATGATATTGAAGCAAAGATTTTTGTATTTTCTTCTTTCTCACATATTCAACAAATGTGCAGGAAGAAATCTGCCATCAAAAAAGGCAAAGAAAAAAAAAAAACCCAAATCTGTACTGAGAAGATGAGATATTTTCTTGATTAATCAGTTCCTTTTTAGTCTATTAAATGTCAGGAAATAGTAAAAATTGTATTTAAACATGTTTTAAAAGCGTGTTTTCAGTGAAAAGCAGTCTGATATATTTAAATTAGTGTCTTAGAAGAAAAGAACCAGTAAATATTCACAATTACGAAGCTGAAAACTGTAAAGTTTTACTTTAAATTTATTCAAATTATCAAGCTTTTCTGAGTGCCGACTCTTGCTCCTGTAATTATTGCCTTTAACAGCTGGGTGCAAGTCCATATTTCTCTGGATGCCGCCAAATGGGATTCTGGGAAATGTAGGAAACAGCAGAAATAGGCACACAATGATACACAATAAGGAGTGAAAACTTACTTATAAAAATAACTGCTGGAATAAGAGAAAGTAGACATTTTACATGTGAAACTATGTGAGGGTGAAACATGTCCACAGCGACTACTGTAGGAGAGTAAACATTTCAATTAAACTCAGTCACCTGGCAGGTTTTATGAGTGTGTGTGTTCCTCGAATACAGGAGAACACGTCCTTTAATTTATCTAACAGGCGTCTTGTTTTTTTCCGTCACCGTTCCAGTGAATCCAACCGTCGTCCTCCTTCAGCTGCAAACAAGCAGTCAAGCTAAACCCGCTTTAAATATTCAACACATTATGTAAGATTACGCAAGAACGGGGCAGACCAGGGAAACATGGGGGAGATCATGGGAAACACTGAATATTTCAGAATGTCCTCATGCTCCACTTGCTCCGAGTGGTGGCTAAAAAATACTGCAAATGCACATTTCCTCAGCACTGTGTTCAGTTATGCTTCATTCACTACTGACCTGCTGGCTCATGGCTGTACGTACAGAGTAATATACAGTAGTGGGTGTGTTTTCTATGTGAGGTGTTGGTGCCATCTCTGTTTGTCTACACACCACTGTATATTTATTTGGCACATAGATCCTTTTCTTTGCATCGGGATCTCAGGTTGATTATATTGTCTGTAATACAAGATAAAAGCAGGATATGCTATATATAATCAGCCCGTTCACACGAAAAGGGTTATGGTACATATCCACAGGATGTTCCCATTCATTGTCTATTTAAGCAGCCGTGCAATGCATTCTGGTATGGTGGCTGGTAATTTCCAAAAAGTTGTCTATACCAGCCGTCCCCAGCCTATTTTTTACCACGGACTAGCCTTAAAGGTGTGGAGGATAAATATGACCAAAAAAAAAAACATGACGTTGTCCCTGAAACCTAACAAGGTGGTTTTGTTGCCTGGACCTACCTGCAGACGTTTGCATGGCGTACAAATGACACGCGGAAAGGCTAAAAAGCGAACTCATGATATGCAGAATGTCTGTGTACTGTCGTGGTATTTAAACGCCTGTCTGTGAGACCAGGTTGGTATAATCAAGACACACATTCAACCCACCGCTACCAAAATAAAATAAAGCTATTTGACCAAACACAAGCAAATAGAGAAATGCATCTTCATCACTTTGACAGCACACAGGCACCATAAAAAAAAACATGCTGCAAGCACAGAGGACTACCTAGTTTACAGACCCACTTCCTGTTTCCACTTTGACCTACTGATACTACAAAATAAAAGCATTCAGTCTGTAAAGAGCTCTTACTTTACAAATCACAGATTCCAGCGAATACGTCCATCCTTCCATGATGTCAATCATTCTTTAATAAGTTGGTGTCACTTTCTCCGATGCTGGTAATCTCATTTTGGACAGCAGCTCTTCATCTCTCACTTTAACGGACTTTTTCATTACACCAAAATGGCACTTAATGAAATTAAAGACTTCATTTCCATAAAGTTCATTTCAGGAAACGACTCTTTCAGGTAATCATTCAGTGGCTTTAATATATAGATGATCCAAGCTGCAAAGTGCTGCCGTTGCCTCTCAAAAACAGATACCTGTCAGCCTTTAAAATAACTTTATCTGCCTCTGACTCTGTAACAGCTGGCGACACCTTCTCATATGATAGCAGTCACATTTGGGCACTAACCATCATATATTCAGCATACATTAACAGACAGATTGTACATCACTAGATGAAGTTAGATATGCACTAACTTCAACATTCTCTGTCTGGACACTACTGTCTCTAAGTACAGCCTCACAGAGCCACCAGCATGGCTGGCAAGAATCTGACAATACGGCACATACCACGATACGGGGGTAATGACTCAATATACTGGGAAAGACTGCAATATTGTAAGCAATATTGCATCTTTCTGTAATATTTAATTTTAGGAAAGCTGTCATAATAGCAAGAACACACCAGAAATACACCATTTCAGAATACACATTTATACTGCATGAAAAAACTGACTGGGACTATCATAAAGTGGGCATGTCTGTAAAGGGGAAACTAGTGGGTACCCATAGAACCCATTTACATTCACACATCTGGAGGTCAAAGGTTAAGGAACCCCTCAACAATATTTAGCGTAACACTGGAGCATTATTTAACCTCTGTGCTAGTCTGACTGGTTGGTACCAATGATTCTTTAGCTTTTTAGGTTTCATATGACACCAGTATCTTTACTCTAGCTTTAAAACTGAGCTGCTACAACCTCCAAAAGTTAAGATAAGATGAACGCAACCAGGCCCGATGGTGGGCTGTCTGATTTTTAAGTGGTTAACAAGAAATCAGTATCACACAATATCATAGACAGCCCTGCAGACTCTTCTGTCTCCAGATGTGGATCTGGGATACAGATAAACAGACTACAAACAAAGAATGAAACTCACTGTTGGGATAAAAAAAATGCATTGACTGCATAATATGTGGGTATATTGATTGGATAAAAGACTATAAAAGGAGAAACAAAAGTTCAACTCTGCTAACAGGTAAAGGCAGAAAAATCACATTTTTTGAGCATTATAGTTAAGGACGTTATTTATTTAGCCGTTTTCTGTGTGTGAAATATATCAGGTCCATCCAAAACCAAAATCTTTTAACACACACACACACACACACACACACACACACACACACACACACATATATATATATATATATATTCACACCCACGGGCAATCTAGAGTCATTGATTAACCTGCATGTGGACTGTGGGAGGAAACCGGAGAACCTGGAGAAAACCCACACCAACACAGGGAGAACCTGGAAACCACACATCCATACTTCCATAGTATTTGCTCTTTAAAACAGAAAAACACTGCATTTTTTAGTTTTCTTTCCTAACTTGCAATCGGTTATAGCTCTTTTCAAAGTACAGTAAAATATTCCAGTCAACCAGAAGCTGTCTGAGATTTTCTTCATTTCAGTTCAGGTTTTGTCATTTTACATTCTGCACCTGAGGACCTGTGATACACCAGAGTCTCCCATGTTCATCCTAACAGTGATACCAGTGAAATACATCAACTTCTCATTTCTACAGAGTTACATTAGATCCTTGTTTGTGTCCCCTGAGCCTGAAACATGGCTGATTACCATCATATGAATGTCTGGTGACAAACATCCTAACAGATCCTCCCTGACAGCCGCCGAGCAGAGATGTCGGCAGATTCTGCACATTTGGCCCGAAGGCCTCCGATCGAGAGTATGGAGGATCTGACTGATGTTCACAAAGCTCCCTCTCTCTCGCCCTCCTTCCCTCCCTCCCTCTCTCTCTCTCTGATCCTCCCTCACAACGCCTGGCTTTGAAAATGGAGAGAGATGGATTCTGGGTAAGGACCCGCTCACAGTCAGCAAGCTAAATGACACGAGTGCTTTGAAAGCAGTGCTTGCACAGTTCCTCACACAGGCTTCAAAGGACAGTCACATCGGGGAGAGAGGAGAAGGAGGAGAAGGAAAGCCATGTGAGCGACAGAAAGAGACAAACAAAGAGCAAACCAGCAGCTTCTCAACACATTCTTACCTGTGGTTCGACCTGCTGGGAGATTTACTCCTGCTGTAGACTGATGGTGACAGATCAGCTCCACACTAACGCAGAAGAAAGAAAACAGAGGCTTCTTTTAACCTTCCATCCACTCTGAACTCATGTTTGTCACGTTTTAGGCCCATTATAAGTCATTTGAGTTGTAAGCTGTAATATATACTTTGTATGCATGCTTAGTCATAAGCCCTCTTTCTTTGTCTCCGTATTCACAGGCTGGTCTCATACACTGTTCATATACCTACAAAAAGTAATGCACTGTAATACCTAACTGTAATCCCAAAATCAGTTTGTGTGTAATTCACGTGTTTGTGAAACAGGAAATATAAGTCGATAAATTTTTTTATCCAGGAGACCAGTGTTGGTCAGTGTTCCTGTGTGAAACCACAAGTCAGCGCTGATTTATTTGTCACGTAATTGATGAACTTAAGTAACCCAATTTCTAGAGTTATTATAAGAAGAAGAAGAAGAAGAAGAAGATCTACCTTTATTAGTCCCACAGTGGGGAAATTCAATTAATAATAAGCCAAACCACAATCTTTTTCTAAACCTAACTACATAGTTTTGTTGCCTTAACCTAATTAGTTTTTAGCCTTAACCTAAGTAGTTTTCTAGCCTAAACCTAAGTAGTTTTCTAGGCTAAATCTAGGTAGTTTTATTGCCTAAACTTATCTACAGGATTTTAATTGTGGATTATTACTATTATTTACAAATTACCACGTTTCTTGACTATTCTGTCTAAAATAAATATAAATGACATTTATATTGACATAATTGACATTATGAAAGTTAAAATTTGTAGAAAAAGCAGCAGGAGCGCCCACAACGGATGCATGAATCACGCCGCCGTTCAGTCATACAGCCGCCATGTGCTGTTCAAGCAGCCGGTCTGGCCCAGGCGTTACTGCTCCCCCTAGAGGCCTGGAGAAGGTCCGCGATGAGGCCTGGATATGCAGCGTTCTTCTAAACCACTGTGCCATGAGAGAGTTAAACCACACGTCTAGGTGCAAAACTTTCTGTCAAGTCATCCTGGCTGCCACATTGTCCACCATGTGAGACGTTTAACAAGCTTTTTCCTCAAACATTTATTCATATTCAGTGGAAACACCTGCTGCATTCATCTCATCAACGCGGCATTATCTGACACTTTACAGTCATCCTGACAGGAAATGATAAGGCCTCAACGTGCCGGCATTGTAGATCTGTAATTACTGCATGTCTCATTCCTTTATCTCAGACGTAATCTTTTGACGCGGATTGATGGGCTGGATTGTGAGAGGAAAGAGCAGCTGAGACAAAAGTTAGATTTTTCTGAATTGTTCACCATCTGTCGTCAGCCCGTTTGCTGCCTCTGCATGAAGCCTGCAGCCTGTAGTTACCGCTACAGGGAGTGTGTGTGTGGTGTGTGTGGTGTTGAGGAGGATCTGAGTCGCTCCACGTACTAAAGGTCAGAGCTTCTGCTTCTGAGCATTTTAATATTTCTGACAGACAGAAAGACAGAGCTGGCCTTACATGTGTTTTCAAGTAAAAACAAAAATAGAAATGTGAATAGAAACGCATCACTTGTGCCCCCTACACTGCAGAAATAACTACAGCGGGGCTGTTCGAGTGTCTCTGGTTTGGTTCGAGGGTTGAAATCCAGCACGTCTCTGTAGATTTACTTTAATTACTTTAAAGCATGTTTTAACCTCAAGGCCCGTGGGCAAAATCAGGCCCAGTACCTCACCTTATGTGGCCCACGAGGGCTTGAAGTATATATTATGCTTAAACTACATCAACTACATGTCCCACAATGCATCTCGATTTTCTTACATGTGCACTGAAACTACATTAACGCTTCAATTTAACATTTAACTTAACATTAACGCTTACATTTAACATTTAACTTAACATTAACACTTACATTTAACATTTAACTTAACATTAACACTTACATTTAACATTTAAGTTAATATTAACGCTTAGATTTAACATTTAACTTAATATTAACACTTACATTTAACATTTAACTTAACATTAACCCTTCCCTCTCCTCCTGTGGTTCCTCTCTGCTTCAGTATCTCAGCCAGCAGCCCCTCGGCTGTCCTCTCCTTCTCATCTCCAGACAGCTTTCTGGATCTTTCTGCAGGTTTTGTCTCAAAGTGACGTTCTAGTTGTTGTTATAAACTAAGCTCACAGCTTTACCACCAACCTCCATAGAAAACTACTCATCAGTCCATGACTGATTATAGACGAGTCTCCTCAGCAGGTGACGCTGCTTCAAACATCGCTCAGGTCAGTTTACATCAATGTCAAGGTGACAGGAAGAAGCTCACTAACGATACACCAGCATTAAAAAACAAAAACTGTTTGTGTGTCTTTACTGTTTTTTTAGCTTTGTAAGTAAAATTGTGTGGTTTGTCTGAAACCTCCCGGGCCGGGCAGAACCATCAGGAGGGCATCATGAGCCCACTATTACTTCAGCTTCAATATTCAGCTTTATCCAGCAGACAGCTTCGGGGTCTGAGAAGTGAAGCCAATGTTGAAGTGTCTTAAACCTTCATTCTTTCTAATATCCAGCAGGGGGCGACTCCCCTGGTTGTATAGACGTCTATGAGAAAATAATCCTACTTCTCACTGGATTTATTACCTCAGTAAACATTGTAAACATCAGTTTAAGGTCTCAGTCACTAGTTTTAAGTCTTCTTCAATACAGCATGATGTTCATTTAAAAAATTAGTGTCCGATTTAGAGTCAAATAGACCATAAAGCAGGGGATGCTTTAGGGCGGGGCTACCTCGTGATTGACAGGTCTGGGAGTTGTCCATGTTGTCGTCTTAGTTTTTTTCAGCTGATGAAAGTTAATTATATCCTTTTTATGCCCAAAATTGCATTATTCAGTGTTCAGTTGTACTTAGCTTCGCCCTCTTGTGTCACTTCTGCTTGAAAATAACCAAGATGGCAACGGCCAAAATGCCAAACTCAAGGCTTCAGAACAGTCCACACACCAATGAGTGACGTCACGGTGACTACGTCCATTTCTTATAAACAATCTATAGCTTCATCTGGAGTTTTACATTATCAGACCTTGTGTTAGGTTCAGTGGATCGTCCCGTCCCAGCCTTGTTATGGCCTGAGTAAAGGCATGGGGAAGGTATTACCAGGTGAGAAATGACATTTGATCAGGTGTAAATCACAGCAGAGCGATCAAGTCCCTGATTTACTGCCCCTCCCTCAGTGCGAGAGAGAGGAAGACATAAACACATCATTCATCACCTCTCAGCAGGGCGTCGTTCCTTCGTATTCGTCCACTTTCTGGTGTCCCTGACGATGTTTTTCTTTTTCTTTTTTATGTGAAGTTATTGCTCGGCTGGAGCAGGTTCTGTACGAACCGGGTCAACAAACAGACCTGCTACCTAAACATCATCAATGAGTGGCAATGAATGGGAAACAAAATGTTGTACATACTTTGTTATACATAATCTTTTGATGATTTTTTGATTGATAGATTGATCATTTAGTCTGTAAAACATTCATAAAAAATACTGACAAATGTCCAGATATTCTATTTACAATGAGAGCACCTGCTTTGTATGTTATCAGTCAATTGAATGAACATCATCAGCCTCATAGATATGGGTTAAAAGGGGCATGCTACACCTACTAGTAGGTTCACGAGGCTGTTATCATCTATTCACATGGTTGATCATCAATGCTGTTATAATACTGGAATCCGGTCCAGTGTTTCCTGCCCTTTTGTTTCCTGTCTTCTTTGTTTCCCGTCTTCCCTTGTCGGCGTCCTTGTATGGATGTTTATGTAAGTGGGCGTGGCCTCCAGTCTCCTCTTTATGGTGGTTGCAGCTGGCACACCTGACAACAGACAGCAATCATTCAACCACTGCAGTAGATCTACCTGGGCGTACCTTCCATTCTCCGCCAGATCGTTCAGTCATCCACCGTGGTAGCGCACATCTCATCTGTTTTGTCTTCCACTGAAACCTTTTTGTACTAAACCATCTTTTTCCTGAGTCCAGTCCTCCGAACGCCAAGTTACATAAGTTGCCCAACAATATTCTGCTTGAAACCCTGATCTTTTCCTAAACATGAGTTTTGTTGCCTAAACCTAAAGCTGTTTTGGTTGTGGCTCCGCTATAGCTCACCTGGTGGAGCAGGCGTCCCATATACCAAGGCTGAGTCCTTACTGCAGCGATCATTATCAATAAAGGCATTGACAAAGCCCTCCAAGAAATAATCTTAAAGTTGTTTTGGTTGAAATCACAGCATTAAGTTTCACTCTCACGCTGTAGGTGGCTCATCTGAAGTGTTCGAACGGTAGCGATAACCACCGATAACGCCCATTCAGTCAGCTGATAGCATTTGAAATATGTGGTATACTCACATGTAAAAGCTGGAGCCAGAGAATTATCATGTTTCCTGTACATTTATTTATAAACGTATTATGAAGTTTATATTTCCTTTGTGCCGCTACGAACCACAACAACCAATCAGAATGAAGCATGACATGTCACTGCTGCTCTGTTTCAGGTGGTCGTCAGCTGACGTGGCTCACCTGGTGAACGTCACCCTCCAGGCTCTCCAGGCTATAAAAGCTGCTCCATTAAGATAAGATAAGATATTCCTTTATTTGTCCCACAAGGAGAAATTTCATTAGTTGATCTCTCCCATTTTCCAGCTGGCTTTCATTCCTCTCTCTTTGTTTTGACACCTCTGCAGCACATATCTCATCCATGCTCTGGTTTCTTTGCTCATTTTACTTTAATTATCTTGATTAAATAATGAATTGTTAGTCAATAAAATGTCAGGAAATAGTGATTTCCCAGCACCAAAGTTGAAATCTCTAAAGTCCTCAAATTTCTTCCTCATTGTTTGTTAATCAGAGGATAGTAGATCTGTCTCTGATCCAGCCCACATTTCACACCTGGGTCCTTAAAATAACGTCTGTCCTGGCATTAATGTGTCACTGTGGAGACAAAGAGGCTGAGTGCTGCTGAAACTGTTTCCAGGTGCTTCAGCTGTTATGATGTTGAGAATCACTTTGCACAGATGAGCCTGAAAGGTTTTCATACCCTCATGAGAGGTAAAAGCAGCACAAAACACACTTTAAAAAGGGATGATGGGCAGGACATTTTTATCACTACTACTTGCAAGTTTGCAGGAACCAAAACAGTCTCACAGCAGTTTGTGAAATCGACCCAAAACCTAATCTATTTGATTTGTGACACAGATTTTCCTTCTTTTTTGTGACCTTCAGCATGACTTTCAACAACGATAAGTGTTTTCCTATGACTGTCCAGCAACATGTGATGCACTTGTCGATTTCCACTGCATCTTTAGGTTTAGGAAAAGATGGTGGTTTGGGTTAAAATAATTAGCTTTCAGCATAACTTTGGGAGCAGGACCATTACTCAATGCACCACTTCCTGTACTCCTATAAATACCTGCCTCGGTACTCTGAACTTTCCCTCCCATCCTAGTCTTATCTCCTAATCTCTTCATCTCTTCGAAGGGTCCATGGGAGCGCTACAGCGGTTCCTTGATCAAAGCTCCCCAAACAACATCCATGTGGACAAACCACAAGCATTATCTATGTTTTTGTCCAATAAAATCATTAAATCGATCCTTGTTGATGGTGTTGTCCTTGCAAGTGAAATAGAAATTGACTTTGTGCTCATTATCATGAAAAAAAAAATGTGTCTATGTACACAAATCAGTACATTAAATTCTGTGACTACTTCACAAGCTGATGTGCGACTGGGTTGTAGGAAGACATGTGCGGTCAAAGTATACACATCATGTAATAATACTGAGACTTCAGTATATCTGTTTAGCTCTGGTTTGACCTCCAGCAACAACTGAGAGATGCATCTGTCTGTTTGTTGGCCGGCTAGCTGTTTGTCTGCTGTTTGGTGCTGAGCAGGCAGAGTAGCTTGGGTTTGTCTGAGCTTGTTCTCTCAAATATAAACATCACCTCGAGATGTTATGAGAAAATATAAATAAGAAGTAACAATAATGCTGAAAAGTAGGATTTATCATTAAGTGTGTAAAATGCATAGTCATGCATGTAAATAAGTATGAATATCAGTTTAAATGTGTAAACCGGTTATTACAGCTGAATTATTGTACTGTTGAGTCAGTATTGCACAGTAAAAATCTAAGAAATTATGGGGTTATAGCTGCTCATAGGGGTAAAAAGTAATAAATATATGTTGTACTTACATCAGTCAGCAATAGCATAAGGTCAGTATGGGCTCCCTGACCGGTCTGCAGCCACGCAGCCTCATACACAACAAGCTACGCTGCTCTGTGTGTTCTGACTCCGTTCTATCAGAACCAGCATTAACTGGTTCAGCAGTCTGAGCTCCAGCAGCTCTTCTATTGGTCCTTCGTTCCCCATCGGTGAACCTTGGACCTCCACGACCCTGTCGTCGGTTCACCGGTTTTCCTTCCTTGGACCACTTCTGGTGGGTCCTGACCACTGCAGACCGGGATCAACCCACAGAGCTGCAGTTCTGGAGATGTTCTGACCCGGTTGTCTAGCCATCACAGTCTAGTCCTTGTCAAAGTTGCTCACATCCTCACGCTGCCCATTTTTTCTGCTTCCAAAGGACAAAATGTTGACCTGCTGCCTGATATATCCCCCCACTGCCAGGTGTCATTGTAACAAGATAATCAATGTTATTCACGTCACCTGTCAGTGGTCGTAATGTTGTTAATGTTATGGCTGATCGGCGTATACTCTGTGTATATACAGTATAAGAATTTAATGAGCATGTCTACTGTTTTCTAGACTAGACAAGAGTATAAATGATCCTAAATACAATCTGTTTACTTCAAGTTGTTAACATCTGTATGACCATAAAGTAGCATACATGAAATGTCTGCCATCGTCAGTCAGGGCAGCTGCCGAACGTCAACGTCAATCCAGACTCACTGATGGAGGGCTTTATATTTTTATTTTATTCTCCTCCCCGCTAACTGGTTTGTGATGGCTCGTACTACAGCGGACCCTCCACGTGAGCAAACGGAGTGGACGTGGGCCGTGAGTGGACGTGGGTAGGTGGACTGGAACTGGGCCGTCGACAGTGTTTTAACTTGTGAGTGCATGAAAAGAGTTGACTTGCACAAAATCCTCAAGTTTCAGTCAATTTCTTACATTTTATTACTGTTGCACCATTTATACAAGTACATATAATTTTGAATGCATCAATTTCCATATCATCTTTTTGTTTGTTTTGAATGAGTGTGTTTTGTGGAAAATAGCAGTGGTGAGACATGGGATGAAGATATCAACTGTAGTTGCCATGGATGCAGACTGAGAAATTATTATATATTTTTTTTTTCCACTTGACCAAAAAGACAGGACTACAGGTTCACCCAACCACGGACATGCAATTTACTGAGTCAAGAGAGGAAGAAAACGTGAACCAAGTGACACAAAACGCTCCTCGAGTGTTTGTTTCTGCTACGGTTTGACAAGTGCTGGGAGGAAAACGTTGTGTGCCAGTTGGATGAAACTGAAAAGATGGCAAATGGATGGCTGAGATGAGTAAATATATACTTATATACCTACACATGTGCAAAAGTGGAAATGAGGAAAGCACATTTACTCAAGCGCTGAAGTGCAGTACAGTTTTAGGGTGCTGGTATCTTACTCAAGTAATCAGTCCACCACAAGTCAGAGGGGAAATTTCTTCTATTTCATCTGATAGCTTAAGATTTTTAATCAATCACGATATTTCTTGTTCTTTCTTGTTTCCTTCTTCTCTCTTTCTTTGTTTCTGCTGATCTGAAAATAGTCAACTTTCTTCTTCACTTGGATATATTTAAATTATATGACAATACAAGGCTGCCATGGAGTATTTTTCACAGTAATATTACTGCTACTTGAGTGAAATATGTCAGTACCTTGTTTGTCCACAGCTGCATATGTACACGTACTTCATATATATTTGTTTGAAACGTAAATGAAAATGCATGAGGGGTGAAAATGACAAAATCAGAAGCTCCCGTTTCATGTGCAAGGCTTTTCCTTCCCAAAATGATAGCGTGGCGTGCGGTTGCCATGGGAACATGGACCACAGTAGATCGAGTAGGTTGCTGCTGACTCTGATCATTCACTAACCCCCCCCCCCCTCGCCGCCGGCCGCCTGTCCTCGATGGGATCAGACTGCTAATGACTGAGAGTCCCACGGCGCTACAGAGACCTGAACGTGGTCTCGTCTGGGTTGTTTTCACCTGTTAGACACCAAACTGGTGACGTTTGCTCCACAGGACAGACTGCTTTATTCACGTTCCTGCTCTATCCATAGGAACGTTTCCCTGTATACGCCAGTTTGAAATGGATCTACTGGTTGAGGAGTCTTTAATCAAAATGCTATTTCTTATTTTAATCCTAAATTTAATGCCAGGAATTGGCACGTTGGGGGGTTTCCTCTCATTTTGTTGTGATTCTTCACAAATGCAATAACACATGGTAAGCATGCGTTAACGCTTTCCATCACTGTCCACCATCTCAATATACTTTTGCTTCTTAAGTATATTTGCTGCTAATCCTTGACTTAAGTAGAATGTAGGACTTTTACTTATATTAGTAGGTCTACTTTTACTTAAGTTACTGAAGGATTTTTCCAGCAATGAAGACAATCACAGCAAAGAGCTGATGTCTCCTGATGATGCAGTAAACATCACCAACTTGGTCTTCTAAGTGAACTCTAACAGTAGGACGTGACTTTGAAGCCTATCTCACCCTGGTCAGCAGTAGATATGTCTTTAAAACAAAATTTGGTTAAAATTTTGTCATCAGATTTGAATGGAGGATCAGAGATTTCTATCAGACTTTCTAAAAACACTGCAGGGATCTTTTCAGCGGGGCTTTGCAGGTTTTACAAGCGTATTACAAATGTTAAAAAAACCACTTAGTTCACTTACAATATAGCTAAGGGTTTCAGTACAAAATCTAGTCTTATCTGAAAAATTCCTACGACTGTTTTATACGTCTAAGAATGTGTTTTGCTCTGCAAAGCCAGCCTTTTACAACCTCCGAAATGTCTTAGAAAGCCTGAGCATTCTCAGTCCCACAAAGCTACCTTTAAAGGTTCCTGTCAGGTTTTGCCGTACAGAGAAAGTGGCGCGTGACCTTAAGAGGAAAATGGGAAGCAACACAACCCAACAATACCGAAAAGCTGGAGGGGGGTCAACAAAGGACACAGCCACAATTTTACAGCAAAGAAAGACTGAAGGTACCAGGCCAAAGCCGAGAGCTTGATACTCTGAAGAGGGGGATGAGTGGAAGGAGGGAGAGCTGAAGAGTGGACAGATTGAATGGGAGTCCAGCTGGTAAAGTGATCCCACCCCTCCGTCCCATTTCCCCAAATTCGGATGGTGTTAAATCCACAGAGTAGAGCTGCAGGTGAACTACTGAGATGGGAGTCAGGTTAAACGTCTTGACGTATGAAGGAGAGGAACGATGGATATGGAATGGCCGACAGACTCGTATCAAAGTTCAAATACTACAGCAGAAAAAAATAGAATAAAACATAACAATAATGATAGCAATAATCATCTGCAGCGGCGGGAAACTTCTCCAGGTGGTTGCTCCAGTCCTCCTCAATCAACAAACTTTTTTTCATTACAATTATTATTATTATTGTTATTATCATAATGTGGGTGGGCTAGTTAATTTCACTTTTTAAATTTTTTTATCTTCATCGTCGTTGAGTTAGGTACTTTATTTTTTTTTTCATTTCCGAAAAGAAGCTGTCCATTAATCTTGAACTGCTACGGTTTGATCCTTGCTTGGTGCCTCTGTGGCGTTCACCTCCTTGGCAGGAGGCTCGGCGGCTGGTGTTGAACTAGGGGCTGTGGCGGCCTCCTTTGCCGGTGCGGGAGCCGCCGCCGCCGCCGCCTCTGTGGGCTTGGGCTCAGGGGAGGAAGCGGGGCCCGCCTCGGCTTTGGCTGCTGGTGCCGCGGGGGCCTCAGTCTTTTTGGCGTCGGCCTCATCTTTACTCTCAGCCGCCGGGGCGGGTGCCGCGGCCTTAGCCTCGGGCTCCTTGGCGGCAGGGGCCGATTCTTTGGCCGGGGCGGGGGCAGCTGGTTTCTCCTCAGCCTTGGCGGTCTCTGCGCTCTTGGGCGCCTCTGTTTTCGGCTCAGCGTTGGCGGCAGGTTTCTCAGGCTCCTTCGCGGCGGGAGTGGCGTTCTTTTCCTCCTCCTTGGGCGCCGCAGCGTCTGCTGCCGGCGCCTCCTTGGCCGCCGTGTCGTTCGCTACCTCCTTAGCGTCGGTGGCAGCCGGGGCCTCGTCTTTGTTGTCTTTCGGTGCTTCGCTCTCCTCAGCAGAGGCCCCCTCTGCTTTGGCATCCTTGTCTTTGGCCTTGTCATCGTTTACGTTGTATCCCTTCTTCTTTTTGCTGAGCTTGCCTCCCATTTTGGATCTCTGGCCTCTGAAACAGAAAGGACAAATAGATGGATTTACTATCATAGAAAGTTAAAATCATTCACTAAGAAGAAAGTGCAAAAAGAGGTAAGCACATTCTACAAAATAAACCAAATAATGGACCAAATGTGAGCAAGAACCACAAAGTCTTGAGCGCAGTGGAAGCTCCTGATAGAACAAATTAAACATTACCACAAATGAGAGAGTAATGCTTGGAGCAATGCTCTTCTTCAGAAGATGAAGGGCAGTCTCAATCTCTCAATGAGCTTTAACAAGAAAAGAAACCAAGAAGAGGAAGCTAATAAAGATGATATGCAGTAGCCTTGCATTTATAAAACAACAGCTCCCATATTGCATTTTTGATGCAGTCTCTCAAACTGAAGCACGTGGTCCTCAGAGAGACGTTTTCCTCTCTCAGAGCAGGCGAAGCTGATTTAAACATGAGGAGAGGAAACAGTAGTGTCAGCTGAAACGCTACCAAGAAGAAAACTGAATGAAAACAGTACTGTGATGTTCATCTTCCATCATCCTGGATTACAGAGACTCATCTCAGATCAAGAGCTTCACCGCTGACATGCCAAGAGCAGGAGGAAATGTGACTGAGACAACACTTAGGTCCTTTAAGGGCTGCTGAGAAAGTAGTGACACGTTTAAAAACATTTTTCACATGCTACTTGATCAGTGCAGCTTCTCGTGGGAACGACACTGCCGGTGGACACATGGTAAGACAGGCAATAATCACATTCCCTCCTTATCATATTTAACTAAACAATTTAGCCATATAAAACATATTTTTGGACAGCAGCGTTACTCTCTCAGATATTTGCCTCCAGCACTTCACAGTGGAGATGAATGGACTTTTGCTTGGGGTGCTCACAGCATTACAATTTCAACCCAGAGTCTGTGTCTCAAACCTGGGCAAAAAACCCCAAAACTATCTGCCTGAATCGTTTCATCATGAGTAACTGAGAACATGTCGGGGGTTTTTTTTTTTAATGTAAAATGGGTGAAATGACACTTTAATGATACGTTCATTCTATATGAGCTGGCTGACTGAAATTTTATATTCTCAGAAGACCTCAGTTTCGCTTGTTTTGGCGGCACCTACAGCGATAAACGGTAATTGCAGGTGTGTTTTTAGGAAATCCAGACTGTAATACTGCAAACACACAGGCTTTAATCAGTGGGCCATCGTTCAGTGATAGATATTGTCTAAGCAGACTTTTATTTAAATTAAATCAAGATTATAACAACTCGTTCTCTGGTACAGCTCGTCTCATATTGGTGCTTGGTCTGCTGCCGATGCACCACGGTGCCTTTTAGCATCTTTCAGCGATATCAATGTAAAACCATCTGCGTCATTATCAGACGGTCAGAGCGACTAATGTAAAGACTGAGAAAGTCTGCGTAGGGAGGAGGTGGTGGCGGATGGATGGATGGGTCGAACAGAAGATTTTCACCCAGGAAACTATCAACCATAGCTATTTTAACCCAAACCACAATCTTTTCCTAAACCTAACCCAGTCTTGATGTGTAAGTACGCCTGATTGTTAATTAAACCGTTGGAAGTTTATGTTGAAGCAAGACTGGAAAGTCTTGACAAGCAGAAACGGTACGTTTCACATGAAGAAGTTTTATTTTGAAAAGACACTATGCATGTAACGAGGGAAACTGACCCACCGTCCCTGACCAGGCTGTTGTTATACACCGCTCGTAGCTATGCCTATGGGCGGCTATGGATGTGCTCTGGTCACATGTCGATGCGAGACACTTAACCCCGAGCTGCTCCTAAAGGCACAGCCATCGGTGTGCGAATGAGATGAATATTGTTGAATATTGAATGAATATTGAATATTGATGAGTATTTAGATCAGATCCTGGTGGGCGAAGTTGGCACCTTGACTCTGCCATCAGTGTATGAATGTGTGTGAATGGGTGAATGCTGTGGTGTAAAGCAGCGAAGGAGCCTGCGAAGGAGCCTGAGAAACCTGCCGCCAACGCTGAGCCGAAAACAGAGGCGCCCAAGGGCGCAGAGACCGCCAAGGCTGAGGAGAAACCATTGCAAAGACATGAAATGGCACAGAAAATAAGGAACAGATCGTTGCCCTGACACAAACTTACACTAGAGGGCTACCTAGAGCGTCATAGACCAAGCTGCAGTATTTGAATGTTTTGATAGATAGCGTGTTACTGATTCAAATCTGTGCATCTGTAGAGCTCTATGTGAAGGGACTCCAGGACTGCAATCCATGTGATTAAGAGCTAAACAGTCACTGAGCAGGTAGATAGCACTGTGAGGCAGGCTCAACACACACACACACACACACACACACACACACACACACACACACACACACACACACCCTGCAGATTCCTGGCTCCCTCCTCCAGTTGAAGCCTTTTTTCATGGATATCACCATCTGTCAGCTCGGTGGGGGAGAGAACTTCAATGCCACAACAAATCAGGCTTATTAGGAGCAAAGACTCAAGAACGGTACAATTTGTTGTTTGAAATATGAAGTCTGTATGTTGATGCGAAAAACTGCCGAGAACAACTTGGCGGTCTATTCTGCTCATTAGGAAAAGACAGGAAAAAAGTGTGCATGTTTTCAGTTCTGCGTCTGAATTTCCAAACTGCTGCATTCACTGTAGGAAAAAAAAACTCCGAATCTAAAGATCTGTTTTCTGACCGTGACAGTATTTTGACAAGGACGTACTTTAACTATTTATTTACTGTCCGTGAAAAAGCAACAATCTTAGATTTATGATGACAAAGCACTCAGCAAATACTGCATACTGCTGTTTTCTCCAGATGTATGTATGTATGTATCTCTATATATATCTATCTATATATATATATATAGATAGATATATATATATATACACACAATCTGACCCGCAAAAACAAAATGTGCAGAGGGAATTTAGAGATCATATATTAACAGAGAGGAATACAACATCTTTTTTTTTTACACAGACGTCTTCAGTCGTGACAGAACTAAGACTGGGAGACAGAAGAAAGGGCAGTAAAATATACTGAGTAAACTTTTAATCAAACAGTAGCCTGTTTATTAGGGCTGTCAATGGATTCAAATATTTAAACCTTAAATTGCAAATTAATCACACATTTTCTATCTCTTCAAAATGGACTTTAAAGGGAGATTTGTCAAGTATTTAATACTGACTTTAGCATAAAAATATAATATAATATTATAATAATATATAAATAATAATATGTAATAAAATATGCATCAACAATCTGCTCCAATCAGAACACGGCAAACTGCAGCCCAACAGGCAACAACAGCTGTCAGTGTGTCAGAGTGCTGACTTGACTAGGACTTGATCCAAACTGACTGGGACTATCATAAAGTGGGCATGTCTGTAAAGGGGAGACTGGTGGGGACCCAGAGAACCCATTTACATCCACACATCTGGAGGTCAGAGGTCAACGGACCCCTTTGTTCACATCTTTAGGTTTTCTGCATTCATATGATGCCAGTATCTTCTAGATCATCCACAGATCGACGCCCAGATAACGCTGCTCACAACTAAGGAGGCAACAACAGCCAGAAATAACCAGCAATACGATAAAAAAACATCTAGAAAGCCCAAAACCAAGAAATATAAGAATGGTGACACATAAAAACCAAACAGGAATTCATAAACATTTTCTACAGCCTATAACATAGTATATATATATAATAAATATTCTAGTTGTATAATATAAAACATGGCGAGGTGGCTTTTGTCTTATCCATGTAATTAATTTCAATTTAATAAAATAATTAATGTTTAACTTAATAATTTAATCCACTTATATTATGCAATTAATAAAGCACTTTTAAATTTAATTATTATTATTATTATTATTATTATTATTAAAATTATTATTGTTATTATTTCCATATTTTCACTGAAACTCACTGAACAAGACTGAAAACAGTCCATTCTTGGTTTCTCAGTTTCAGTGTCTCAAATGTTAAATTGGGGATGCATGCATTAGGGATTTATCATTTATTACTTGTATAATTTTAATAAGTAGTAAGTAATAACTTTTCATTGAATTGTTGTTCTCAGTATATTATAATTGGTTAAAACAACATTAAGTGAATGAAAATGATGTAAAATGTCAAAATCGACATATAAAAGTCATTTATGTGTTTGGCACCAGAATCATCGGTTTGTCCGTCTGTAAATGTGAAATGTGTCACAACGTCTCTGAAAGCAGACGTGACCTTTTCCTCCCAAACAAACCCGACCACTGAGAGATTCTGCTGGCTACTCACAGATTGGCCCTGTGAATGGGACAGAGCCAGCAGTGGATCCACTCAAAATGCTAATCACCTCGTCGCCGCTGACTGAATTACTCCACTATTCATGCAAAACTCCCCTGAACGTCCATCAGTCGGTATCTGCCGTTCCTGCCGCAGCTTTATACGGGCCACAATGGAGGTCTCTCTGCTACATCACATCATTTGACTCCCAGCTTGTGCTGCCAGTACAATGACTCCCAATCATCTGAGCAGACAATGGCTTCCTTTCAACCAAAGGCACGCTTTCTCGCTGCTGGGCGTGTGGTTTTAGTGTTTGAAGAGCTGGGGCAACCTGGAGAAAATGCTCTGGGTCGCACAAAAGACTTAGTTTAACCTGCAGACTGCAGTCAGGGCAGCACAAAAGGAAGTGTGATCTGCCAGCTGAGAGCTTGAAACATCACTTCATATGGACGATGGTATCAGCGCCGGGGAAGAATACAAGTTTACCTTCCCAAAGTGTCTGAAAATGAGGGGAGAGGGTCTTTAAAAGGCTTTAAAATGGCTTAATAGTGAAACCTACAGAGCCCTGAGAAAAAAAAACACCATGAGGCCATGAGAAAATGTCCCGTTACAACCAACGACATCATTCCTATCACTTTATCTTTAAATTAATGAAGTTAAATGGATTTCTTGACCTCTTCAAACGTACCCATAAGGATTTAGAATCAAGTGTCTCAATCCGTTTAGACACAGTCTCATTGTTACAGCTGTAAAGAGCTAATCTTCTCACCGTGCAAATCCCTGATCTCAATCACTGTGAAATCAGTTCTTGTTCCCTGACCAAGGTTCGAAAATCTCTTATTCTTCTGTTAAAACTCGTAGTCGAAAGGAGGCCACCTGTCATTCACACGAGTCCCTTCATTTCTGGTCCAAAACCAACAGTTAACGTTGGTTTCTTTTAATCATGAACAAAAATAACCAAGTGGTTAGTTGCCTAAACTTAACCAAAAATAAAGATAGGAAAGGAAAAACTAATATTGTTTATCTTTGGAAGGCGCTGACAAACGAACTATTCTGTCACAACTACAACTTCTTTAGGTTTAGGCGACAAAACTACCACTTCTTTTGGTTTAAGCAATAAAACTACAACTTACTCTTTTTTAAAAAATACTTTTTTAGGTTCAGGCACAAAACTACAACTTCTTTAGGTTTAGGCAATAAAACTAAAACTGCTGCTGGAGACCACCTCTTGGAAGAGGTCTCAGACCGGTTGTTTTGGTCTACAGATCAGGGACTGAACCACACAAGAGTTTGATTAAATGTGACTACATGCTGGCCTGTGAAAGCGCCTTTAGACCACTACTGAGACTCCTTTAAGGATCTGCACTCACCCTGTTTTCAAATGCGGTCTTTGCAGACCCCAGAGAAAACCCAGTGCATCTTTCTAAGGTCCATTTATTTTTCCTGAGAGTGCACATGCACAAGATTAACACCACCTGCACTTTTTTCTCCTGTTTTTTTCCACTGTGTTCAGCAGTTGCTTCGCTGAACCACCGACTCTCCAATCTCTCAACCCCGCAGGCTGCTGACTTAACAAAACACGACTGATCACTCAACGGCGGAGCTCCGTATTTATACAACGTTATAAATCGACGATCAAATTTGTGTCTGGCGAGTCGAAAGGTGGCAAAGCGGTTTAAGATGAGCGAAGTTTCCCAGAAGGAGCAGATGGCTGAGCTCTCGTCAGATATTTTGTCAGTGTCACTGTCTCTGGCGAGTCATCTGTCACGCCCACACAGCGACGCCACTGCTCGACTCTGCTCTCTTTCTCCGTCTACCCGCCTCACACTTTCTTCTCTCTGCATTAATCCCTCCATCATCGCTCCCGCCTCCCCTCCTCTCCGTGTCTCTGCTCTCATCTGCTTCACCTGCAGTGTTTTCTGTCCTGAGTGAGCAATTTCAGCCCTCCGAATTGCTTCTCCTCCCTGCTCTGCAGCCTCTCCTTGTATTTTCTTTGGCATGTCTAAATTAGACTCTCTCTCTCGGGATTATTTTTCTCTTTCTCTTCCAGTCTGAGGATGCAGTTTCACTATGCTATTCTCTCTGCTGGATCCTATTCTTTCTTAATAATTACACAAAGTTAAAGCCCCTGTGTACGTAGAGTTTTTATATGAGTCAAGCTGCAATAATTAGTATTTTGATGATAACAATAAAGTATAGATTGATGCCCACTCATAGTCACGGAGAATTTGTACTCAAGTCAACATGTCCTTTCATCTCTACGGAGCATTTTAGCATCTTCATTTTGGTTTTATAACCCACAACTTAGCTGTTTTGGTTCAGTCTCTCATTTGTGTTATTTGCAGCAGCAGCAGGCAGCTGTTCTGTCCAGCTCTGATAAACCCACTATACTCTACCTGTTCAACTTTAAATAGCCAGCCGCTTCATGCACCAAAGTGGAACATTTAGCTGCTAAAGAGACTAATATTTTTGCTTCAGCATTCATTTACATTTATGTCCAAAAGCAAGCAACTTTGGTCTATCAAATCAATGTTTCAGAGGTTGTAGTGGCTCAGTTTTAAAGTCAGAATAAAGATACTGGTTTCATATGACACTAGAAAACCTGATGAATCCTTCAGTACCAACCAGGTCAGACTAGCTTGCCATGAAGGAGACTAAATAACGCTCCAGACCTCTGACGTCCAGATTTGTGAATGAAAATGGGTTCTCTGGGTCCCTACCAGTCATTTATAATAATAAATATATACATACATTTGCATAAATCAGCATATTTGTCCACTGTTGACAAGAGTGTTAAATACTCGACAAATCTCCATTTAAGGTACAGTTTGAACAGATTAAAAAAAATGTGATTAATTTGCAATTAATCAGGATTAAGAAGAAGAAGAAGAAGAAGATATTCCTTTATTAGTCCCGCTAGGGGAAATTCAATTTTTTCACTCTGTTAACTTATACACACACATGCACAAACAGGTCCATATACATGCAACAATTGGAGAGGTGTCAGAGTGGGGGGGCTGCTCCTCACAAGCGCCCCGAGCAGTTGGGGGTTTGGTGCCTTGCTCAGGGGCACCTCGGCAGTGCCCAAGAGGTAAACTGGCACCTCTCCAGCTACCAGTTCACACTCAGTTCTTGGTCCATGTCGGGACTTGAACCGGTGACCCTCCGGTTCCCAAGCCAACTCCCTACAGACTGAGCTACTGCTGCCCCCTTAATTAAGGATTAAATATTTTGATTAATTGACAGCCCTAGTAAATCAAATTTTGCTGCCCAAAATGTGTCCTTCCTTCTGTCTCCTACTCCTAGTTTTTGTCAAGACTAAAGAGGTCTGTGCAAATAGTGCCCAGATATTGTATTCGTCCGACAATATATGATCGCTCTGTATATTTTTTTAGTGGGTCAGCCTGTAATCCCTTTCTCCTGTTCCTCTGGTCTGGCAGATGGAGGTCTCCAGGAGGTCCTGGGGTCTCAGTAAATCCCTGGCCTCGGAGCATGTTCTGTGTTCCTGCCATCCAAAATGACACGTTAAAGGTTGAAGCATCACTGGCTGACTCCCCGTCCTACGAGGACACTCTCACTCCCCTTTCATGTCCGTTGGAAATCGACCTGACAGCAGAAAGCAGGAGGAGCTGCAGAGTTTTTTTTTTTTAGATCATGTCTTGAAAAGCTATTTTTCCCTCCACCTTTGCATGAAAGTCAGCAGGGGTTATTACTGGGAAATGTCATTAGCGCCCATTTTGATGCACGCAGGGGAAAAAAGGAGAACAATCTAGACTACAGGTCATGTGAGCGAGACTCCAGACAGCATTAGCACCCATACTGACCACAAGGAACTAACGAAACAAGCACCCCTTCCTGTCCTCCACATCCCAGGGAAGAAGCTGTGTCGTCACTCCCCGCTGTACAGAGCACCAGACATCAACACTACACTCCACATTAGTCGGCTGACTGAACATGAACTTCTTCCTGCAGGAGTTTAGCTTGTGAACTGGTTAGTCTGTGGCAGGACCATGATTCAACCTTGATCTGACCCAACTTCAAGGCGTAGTCTTGCATGTTTAAGCTAACGGCTCCCGTAGCCAGGTGAACGTTGCATACCGGGATGCGGATGCGCAAAATCAGCAGTTGCTAGCTGGAGAATGAATCACGGTCTGGCCTGGACTAGCAACCAAGTATGCTGCCTTTTTGATATATTGGCAGATACGACCTTCTTCTGGATCTTCTTCCAATGCGCTACAAGCGTGAAATCCACGCAATCCTGAACCAGGAAATATACAGAGCGGTAAACACAGTGGAAGAAGGAGGTCGGGTGGGTTAAAAAATAACCGGCATTCGTGATCCTTGGGAAACCAGAAGTCAACAGTCAGTTATTTTAAGCCAAACCACCATCTCTTCCTGAGCCTAAGTAGTTTTTTTGCCTAAACCTAAGGAAGTTGTTTGCTTTGAAGGTCAAATTTTATGTTGAAAACACCATATGTGCGTAACAAGCATAAATTGACACGTTGCTGGACATTCATTGGAAAACGCACAAAAAAGGAGGAATGACTTTTTCATAGGATATCATACGAACCGTTTTATGAGGATACACTGCTCCAGTACGTCCCTATGCATGTAGATAAACGATTGTGACTGGCCTGACCAAATCCATGACACATAAGGGGCGTAGTGCTATAGCAATCAGGTTTGGGCTCAAAACTGCTACCGTGGTTCAGGATCTGTTGAGGCTTGGACAGAAACTATGCTGGTTCACGTAGGGTCGGGCCTGATTTATTTGGCCCTGTCATGGCTCTGTGAACCCAGTGAGACTCTGTGTGATACTGGCCTATAAAAATAAACTTGGCTGGAAAAAAAAAAATAAATCAAAAATGCATCACTTGGCATTAGCAGCACTGTTTCTTTGTTCCTAAAAATTGACATTTGGGGCGAAACATGGTTTTCATGGAACACTGACAGAGATGGTATCCCATTTTGAATCCAGCCTGAGGCTGCAACACAATTTCACCTCCTGTGTCACACTGACCTCCATTTTAAAACAGTTCTGCCTTATCAGAGTGTTACTGAACCAATCTACAGTCGCAACACAGCACACACAGCCCTGTGCTGCAGCCTGGTTAGTGTGCATGTAGACTCAGTCCACTCCGAAGCTTTAGCTTTAGTTAGTGGTTAGTAGTAGTAGTTTAAGTATGCATACCTACAGAAAATGCTTAGAAAAAGGCACATTTGCATGAAACATAAATATATTTGCATATGCAGGTTTTATATCCATAATATCTGAACAAACAACACTACAACACAAAATGTTTTGTCTAAACCTAAAGAAATTGTAGTTTTATTACCTAAACCTAAAGAAGTTGTACTTTTATTGCCTTTTTGTTTGTGTTCAGCATGGCATTTAATTCAGTTTCCAACATTTAAAAACATGTTGCTTTTAAGTCACACTTTTACAACATAGTAGGTGTAGTAGGCCCCTAATGAGCCACATCTATGGTGCTTCTGCTGACTGCTAACGGCTGTTTAATGTCCTGATAACAGTCAAATCGGGTGCAGCGACAGTTTGTGGGTTTAGGGGGAGTAACAGGCTGGAACTATCTCTCTCTCAGTGAACAGCAGTTTATCCATCCACCAAGCATTTCTTTGCAGCATCTCGGCTAAATAGACCAGGTTTCCAAATATGTTCACCAAAGGTTTTATTTTTTGGATTTCGGGCTGTGTGTATGCAGCAAACCTGACACCTCACTGTGACCCAGCACCCAGTCTGCACCAACGTTTAGTAGCTTATAAAAGATGCGGCTCTGCCGTTAAATCACTTGTTTTAATCAAAGGTATGTTGTAAAATTGCAAACAGTACATAAATGCAATAACATAGAACGTCAAACCATTGAAGCCCAGTGATATGTAAAGGAATACGGTGAAGCTGCCCTGTGTGCTCCTAACATGGATGTAACGCTATCATTCATAACACAGGCCTGAACACTTCCTGCCATATAGCTGGCTGATTTCAGATGAGTCTATTTCACCAAAGTGCAGCAGGCGAGTGCAGCCGGCTGAGCGGACAGGCTGGGAAACTGGAGCAGAAAATTTGGCCCAATCACACACACAGACACACAAATAATAATATAATAAAAAAAGCTCCACACTGACTCTCTGCACTGAGTTGGAAGAAACAGCAGGGAGCAGAGGATGCTGGGAGTTGGGAGCTCACAGTCAGCGTAGGCTGAATTCAGACATTCAACTCTCTGTAATGACAGATTGGAGTCCATGACGAAGGATTTCAGAAAGCTAGATTCTCAGATGGTGCTGGTATGATTTTCCCACAGCAGTGCGCTATTTTAAAACGCAGATCTCCCAACCTTGGCAAGCCTTACGACATCAGAGCCAAACACGAAGCAAAAGCATTCTCCACCATATTCTACAATACTGCTCCACCCTGAAACCGTAGAGCTGTGAGTGGACTTCAGGATACAGTAGCAGGAACAAAGTGTACCACGAGTAAAAGTACTGGTCCCCTGTGTCACAGCGAGCAGCAGCACCGCCGGCTGCAGCTATTTCTGTCCAACAGGAAACACTTTCAGTCTACGGGAAAACGAAAACTAGCCTTTCAGATAACTCGGCTACATTTACATTGGTTTGAATGTTGAGTACATCGTCCCTTTTCAAATAAAACATATTTAAACAGGAGAATCAGTGTGTTTGATTCTACAATTCAGTTTCTTAAATGTTAAATGTTTTAAACTGAGAGGAGCTCCGTCTACTGTGGACCTATGACAAATATTTGATTACTGCATAACGATCAATGTGTTCAAAACGACGGCTCTTACACCTGTATTTCCCTTCAGCAGCAGACTAAAGATGAGAGGAATAAATGTGTAACAGATATTTTCTTTGTTTCTTGTTCGTCTGTATTTCTGTAGTCTCTTGTTGTACTACACTCACAGATTGCCATTTTCTAAATCTTTCGGCCTTCTACCTCATACAGATACTGTCTTCCTCAAACTGTCTTCCTCGTCTAACCTGAACAATGTATTCTCATATAACAGCTCGTATATCTAATGAAAACGTTATTCCTCCGTTTTTCATTCATTTTCCTTTGAATGTGCAGGAACACATGTCTGTTTCTGCTTGGTACATGTATACAGGCTTTTAAAAATAAACATCCACTTTCACGGCAAACAACGCCCTTAAATTTAACATAAGATAAGATGAACCTTTATTTAGGGAAATTCGGGAACAAAACTACTTAGTTAGTTTTAGGGAATGATCGTAGTTTGAGTTAAAATAACCGCGGAAGTGGTAAATAAATCAATGTCGACTTCTGGTCTCACATGCAACACCAATGCAGTCACCTGGGTGACAATACAGTATTTTTCGACCCACCCATCCAGCCTGACCTCCTCCTACGCAGATTTCGCTGCTCTTTATATTTCCTGGTTGACAGTTACGTGCGTTACATCCAAATTGATTTTGTGGGATATACATGAATTACAGTGCATTACTTCTCATACGTATACCTAAATATGGTGCTTGAGACTAGCCTGCCCTGTAATTTTTCTCTCACATAGATTAGCACTGAATTTATTCTCAAAAATATTGAACAAAGTGTGTCCCTTATCCGTTCGATACAGAACGCGTCCTTATTTTACAGGACGGTCAGCAACCCTAAAGGAATCCAATAGGTTGCTGCCAAACTGGGCTTAAAGGTCACATTTGGTGGGAAGCTCCTGGATGAAAGATAGAAGCTGATCAATGTTCCACGTTGCTCATTTTTAATATGTAAATAAATGATCAGAGTACTGCCAATTCATCAAAAAGGAAAACCTATTAATTTGAATTAATATCATTAGCCTAAGAGTCTACAGCCAGGCAAAACTGTGCATTAAGCTTAATGCTAAGTTCAGTTTGCCAACATAGACATAATGACAGAGGAGGAAGATGAGGTCGTTGATAATATCAACATTTTCCTCAGACAGATTCTAAAATTACAAACAAAATCAATATGCGACTAAAATTACAATATACTGAACAATATTTTCTTATTATGCAGTGATAAATGAACTTCCATGGGCTCCACCATTTCTCACAACGTCAACAAACACGTTACAAGTCGTGAACTCGAAGCTTCCAGAAACTTCCCACTGACGAGGTCGTGAATACGACATGAGGGGGCATTCAGGGCCCAGCTGGTAAACACGGTAAACACGGCCGCGCCTGAAGGCACCGTTAGTCCCAAAGGCTAACCATCACGGCCGACCGCCACGCTGCCTCTTGATTTGCCTTCAATTTAGCAAATCCTGTTTTTTTGGTTTTGTTTTGTTTTGTTTTTTTTAACAAATTCAAGCAAGGCATCATGGGGGCTCAGGATGAGATTGACAGAAGGTAGAAAATAGGTCATGAAATGAATTTCTTTCTATAGTTTTTTAGATATCTTGCTCAGAACCAAAATAGTGCATCGACGTAGCTGCTAGTGCGGCTAAAACTGGTCAAACTGTCAAAATCTGAAGACTTCTGGCTAAAAAAGCTCCAGTTATTCTTGAAGAGCTGGTATCTTGTTCTGGGTTTTATACAGAAGCAGGAAGTCATCGCTTTGTTCTGGAGAGCCATCTAATTACCCAGAGGAGGCTACACACTGACTGCCTGCTGCTCATTCTGGCCTCAGGCTGAACAAACACAACCATGTGCATTCAAACTGAAGCTAAACATGCATTCAGAGGCATAAATAAACACACACACATATTCACTGGTGTTTAGAGGATCAATCCTCAGATTGATGGAGCTAGAAATGGTTATTGATCAGCGCGGTGACCACAGAGAGCCGCTGTGTGTTCAGCTGCTGCTTACGAGTCAGAGGACGCACTCAGCAGAGATGAAAGTCAGCGAGGCGCTTTGAGACGCTTTTTCACCGAGACGTTTACGACTGAATACAAAATCGCTCCCTGCGCTTGGTCGGCTGCAGAGGAAACGGCAGACAAAACAAAACAGAGAAGTGAAAGGGATTACGTCCACCTCGGTGGAGTCGGTGGCATTTCACTGTGAAATCCTCCCTCCTCCTCAGACGCTCACATGACCTCCATGTCTGCAAAGCTGGAACAAGTTTGTCTGGATGGGAAGTCGCTCACCACAAATGCTCTGCTCGTCCCATTTCTGGACCAAAACTACTTTTTAAATGAGCGAGAAAGTTCATTCTTGACCTTGACGCAGCAGTTTGAGTCCATATTGTTTCTGTCACATTTGCTGTTATTCTTTTATCTCGTTTTTCTTATGACTGAATATGAACATACGCCCGTGATTTTTAATAAAATACAATTTCTGTACAAACCAGGTTCAAATAAAAACTACTGAATATGTTATGATGACAATACACCATGAAAATAAGAATGGATAACTAGAAAATGTTTGAGAATGTGGAGGTTTTGTGTACATACTGTATATATGTGTGTGTATATATATTTGGTGGGTTATTTCTCTGTTGATCCAATGCCAACTGTCATTGTATTTGACATGGTTGGAAGGTCTGTTTATTTACCTTCACTATGACGTCCACCTTGTGAGGATCATGTGTTTGTGGGATGAGCAGCACAGCTGATTATGTGGGTAGCGCCCAGGTGAAATCTGCCAACTTCTCTGACTGTGGTTCTGGGCTCCAGGTGCTGCCGTTCAGGGGCCTGAACTCACGTCAGAGAAGAGGTGAGGAGTTTTGTATTGAAACTAAATTTTGAACTGGGACATGTTGGTTTTAAAAAGCTGACTTTTCAGAATGAACCAGATCACTTTGTGATCCTGTGGTCTGGTCTTGTGTTGCCTGATTCCAACATCATATCTTTGTGAAGCAGGATTTTCTGCTGTGACAGCGACCAAAATTAAATTACGGAGCAGACTGGACATAAGGAACCCACTTCGGGTGTCATTGTCTCCCATTACCTCTAGATTGGACCGGCTTGTTGCAAAGAAACAAGCTCAGGGCTCCCACTAATTCAGCATAATGGTGAGTTGTATTTCTTACGCACTTTATATTTGTTTTCATGCTGGTAGAATCATTTTATTTCATCATATTATCCCCCACACCTTGAAAGGCCAGTCTGTGAAAATACTGTCTTACACGAAACTGTGGGCCGCTGCCTTGACTTACGTAATAGACGGACTTATTTGAATTCAAACCCCAACACGTTAACCACACATGAACCTTCTGCATCAACATGTAAAAGCAGCAAAAATATGATGAGAAGGGCTGAGATCACGTTGCAGAATGGACAGCGACATCTAGCATGTGAAAGTCATCTGAGCTCAAACTAAACGTCGATTAAACTTCCTGATTCATTGACGTCGGCACAGTCTGGAATAAAGTTTCCAGCCATGACCGAAGGAAAGCCAGGAGATGTAAAATGTCTCTGAGAGACTAAATGTGAACACATCCCAGCTGAAAACAAAGCCTGTCTGGTTAACCAACAAGCTAAGTTTTCTGTCTCTGATGTTTCCGACATCCCGTCAACGGACGGTTGAAGCGATGATAAAGAGCGTTTCTTCTCTCCGCTCGCCAACCTGTAACACTCTGTCACTCCGTCCTGATTCACTGTGAAGCCGAGCGAAGCCTCTGGCCTCGTTCCTCCTGCACAATGAGATCCTGTTGTCGTCTGACACATCCAGGTCAGACTTTCAGGCGCTGTTAAGTGATCGAACAGGTGCCGTCAAAGTTTCGGCAAAATACCCACGATGCACTGCGCTACAGGCGTATTCTACTCAAGCAGCAGTTGATATAACTGGGTCATGTTTATCTGCAGGAAGTTTTTCATGTTGAATGAGTGGTGCAGCATGAACATGTTATTATACTATCAAAGTTTTTCTTTTCAGGGCTGAATCTTCATGTGTGTGTCGATCACTGGAGGACTCTTAACGAAGCGACTAATAACACAGGAAAATATTAAAGCTATGTTAAAGGAACTTCCTTAATAATAAATAATAATCATTATTATTATTATTGGGTTAAATGCAGAGTAAATTTACTGTGTACTGTGTGATAAAAGCTGAGTTACTTTTACATTTTTACATTTACAGTAATGCAGATTTGTTTCAACGTCACTGAATTCTTTAATGCATTAACGCAGCATGTGATTTTTAGGTTGTAGTGGGATCAGTTTTAAAGCTAGAGTGAAGATACTGGGATCATTTGAAACTATTAAACCTTGATGGATCCATCAGTCCCAACCAGGTCAGACTAGCTGGTAGCAAAGGAGGTTAAATAACGCTATGAACCTGCACTAAATTTTGTCGAGGAAAAACTGTCCTGTCCATTTTCAGAGGGGTCCGTTGACCTCTGACCTCCAGATGTGTGGATGTAAACGGGTTCTCTGGGTCCCCACCAGTCTCCCCTTTGCAGACATGCCCACTTTCTGATAGTCCCAGTCAGTCTGGATCAAGTCCTAGTCAAGTCAGCACTCTGACACACTGACAGCTGTTGTTGCCTGTTGGGCTGCAGTTTGTTCTGATTGGAGCAGATTGTTGATGCTAAAGTCAGAACCTGGGAGGGTTTCTGGACAATATCTGCCATTGTTTTTTTATTGTTTATTATGTTGATACGAGGATTGAATATTTGACAAGTCTCCATTTAAGGTACATTTTGAACAGATTAAAAATGTGCAGTTGTGCATCATGATAAACTATTTTAATCAACTGACAGTTCTAAACACTAATAATAATAATAATAATAATAATAATAATAATAATAATAATAATAATAACTATTTATAGAGCACTTCTCATACAAGAGATGTGGCACAAAATACTTTAATTTGAGATTAATCACAATTAACTATTTTAATCAATTGACATTCCTTAAACTTTAAAATCATAAATCAAAAATATCAGCAGTATTATTAATAATAGCTGGCAACTTTTACAAATCATATCACGTTCTTATTTTTTTGACAGAAAATTAAAAGATCTGACGAAGAGCAATAAACAAAATGGACGAGTGACGAAGCTGATGTGAGGTGGAGTCGTCTCACATTAAAAGCTTCGTGTTTAACAGTCAACTATAAAGGTCTAACCACAAGGTTGGCGGTTTGATGCTATCCGTCCAAGAGTCCTTGAGCGAGACAGTGAAACCCGCCCCCCCAGACTCGGGGAGGCCAGGGACGAAGGCAGCGAGCCCCAAGGCCTGTTCACTGTTTACATGGTCCCAAACCAGCCGCCTCTGCTGAAACCTGCAGCCTGGACCACAGACTACGTCTGCACCAGAAGCTCTGTCCAATCCCTCAACTAGAGACTTTGATGACTTCTGAATCAATACTTATGTGTCCTCGCCGCTTGGAATTCATTATGAAGTCATCAATAACTCATTCGACTCATTCGGCCTCATCGACGAATGCCAACACGACCGGACCTGGAGGCTCGTCACCTGCCCGGCTGAAGAGCTTCAGGTGGATCGGCCTTCATAATAAGATCCACAGTGGCTGCGAGTGAGAGGCTGTGTGAGGGGGCAAGATTGGACTCGCCCAGCGGGTCCTCCGGGACCCGACGCAGATTTAATGAAGTCTAATAGAACCTGTTGGAGTCGATGGTGCACACTGTAACAGCAAACACAGTGAACTTTCTCACGACTCCACAAACCACCAAATCACCAACATTTCTATCAATTATAACACTTTATTCAACAAGGAAGAACTGTGAAGAGATAAACGTACTGTAGACCAGCTGCTTCAACAGTTATTCACGCATAGGTCGATATCTATATGGTCTATATCTATCTAGATGTTTTCATACAGGCTGGTCTCATATACTGTTCGGAGCTATACCTATGAAAAATAATGCGCTGTAATTCATGCATATCCCATGAAGTCAGTTTGTTTGTAATTTACAGAACTGTGAACCAGGACATATAAAGAGTGGAGACTACCACAAAGGGAGGAGGTTGAGGTGGTGTCACCCAGAGACAGCGTTCGTGTCCCGTGTCAAACCAGAAGTCAAGGTTGATTTATTGTCTAATTCTGCATTTCAGATTCCTGGAATATTTTGCAATATGAAGCCAATACAGTAAATCCACTCATATATCACACTCATAAAAGAAATGAAAAGGTTGTTTTTTAATGTGAGACACTGAAAAGTAAGTTAAAAGACATTGTTAAAAGGCCTAGATCAAATTAATTAACATTTAAGACTAAATGTGCTCTCCTATGTTGTCAAACAAACAATAAGAGTATAAATGATAATGAATAAATGAATAAATAAAGATATGAAATGATATTCAGGAGTCTTTAAATAATTCTACTTTAGGTTAACATTATTCACTCAGCTTTAACGTGTACGTGGATATAATGCTCGACAATCCAGTGTTTGGGGAAGGTCCACCAGCTTCAGACCACGTTGTTAGACTTAAATGATTTATGAGTTAAGTGAGCTGTGAGGACCGTCAGAGGTCACAAAGGCTCTTGGAAATATGCAGAGTGACACTTTTGAGGTCTTTGTGAATTACACGAACACCACAAACAAACTTTGAACTCATTCCTGATGGATGTGGCGGCGATTGAAGCTCTTCATGTGGATCCATATTCAGCCTGGAGAAACGTGTCCAGGGTTCAGTCATTCATTTGTGATTTCAAGTCAAGAGTTCAGGTGTGTGTGTTTGCTCCAGCTAATCACACCTGATCCACATCATGCTGATGAGCGCTGAGAGTAGAAATAGAGCTTCTTGAGCCGAGCGTGGAAGCACACAGCAGAGGTCTTGTCCTGTCCTGTCGTCCTCTTTTTCTATCCTTCTAGGTGTTTTTCCATCTCTTCACAACCTTGTTAGCTAATCATCATGAGTCCACAATAATGCACAAATCTGCAAATATCATTTACCAAAAAACACATCTCAGCTTAAACCAAAATGATGTTTCAGTGCTCACAGTTAACCCACTGCCGTGTGGACTTTCCTTTTTTCTATGTTTGGTCTATCTTTGGTTCAACTAACAGCCTAAAACGGATTGTTTCTGGATGTTTCTGGGAGCCTGAGAAAATGAGCAAATATTCACTTTTGAGAAGCAGGAAACATTTTGAATTTTGGGGCATTTTTGCTTAAAAAGTGACTTAAAGGATTAACTGATTATCAGAGTTGTTGCTGACAGTGTTTTTTTCAGTTTGAGCAGCAAAGCCTTCATGCAAAAAGTGTTTTTGTGTGTAATGAGGGCTGTGGATTTTGTCCCTTAATTCTACAATTCAAACAGCTGTTGCATGCACATTTCATTTGGTTTAAGACCAAGAAGACAAGTGTAAGATGAGATTTATTTCCCATAAACTTTGAAATGAGGACATTTCATCTGAAGAGAGGGAAGAATGTAAGATGAGATTTATTTCTGTTAGGACGTATTCAGTAGATTGTCTTACTTTTCACTGTTCCTTATTGTGAGTCTACATAATTTAATCAATCGTAACTACATTTATAAATATTGTATTCCACTGTTTCAGTTTCATCTGGAACTATATAATATGGCGCACTTTTACGTGCAGGTAATATGAGTTATGATTGAGATTGGCGGAGGGATACGTAAAGATGTGAGATGTCATTTTTGTTGTCAGTGTTAAGTGGTCCTTTTACTTTTACCCACAGCCCTTTGATAGTTAAGTTAAGTAATAAGTTAAGTTTACAGTTAAAACAATAACCTGTCTTACACTAGCTAATACTGCAGAATCCTAAAGCAAAGACTGAATTTGAATTTCTGGAGTAGACATTGTGTTGTTGAAAGTTGTGCTGAGCGTCATGGAAAAAGGGAATTTTTTGTCTATGAACACAAATCACACAAATTAAAATTTGTGACTATCTCACAAACTGCCGTGTTGGAATTAGATGTACAAGACCAACAGAGGACAAAACCCTCCAGGAGCTGTGAGGCTGAATGACCGCGCTGGGAAATGGTGGAGTTTATTAAGAACGAAACACAGGAGCACAGACATAAAGCTGCTGCGCTGCAGGTCACAGGGATAGATTAAAAAACATATCAATAAGCATAAAACAACTCACAAAATCTCACTCTCGGATCTTCATTTAGTGAAGAAAGACGTAACTCAACAACACATCTGGCTTTTAGAGTCAGATAAGTTGCGTGTTAATTTCAATAAAGATGTTGGACCTTACTGGGAATGGCTTGACGTCGACTTCAGTAAAAATCTGCTCAAATTGGTGGGATAGAATAGAAACTTTCAGTTTCACTCTCACTCAGATTTGCATTGTGCTCGGTGGTTTTGTCATTAATTCCCATTAATGTTTCAGACTCTACATTTGTCGAGCAATCTACATGACAAGGTCCAGCCTCTAACCGTTAAGGCAAACACCACAATGTGAGCACTAACAGTGACACGTATTGACCCGTACAGCATAATGAAAAGATAAGATGAGGCGATATGGGAGGTAAATATGTAACTCATCCACACGGAGCGGAAGTTCAGTGTTTGAGAGCAAACAGAGAACATGAGGCTTCCTCTTTATCTTAGACAAATATGGAGATGAGGAATGCCACATATCCATATATCCGTCTTTATTTTAGCTCAGTATTTTCTGCATTTAATGGTTTGACGATGATGATGATGATGATGATGAGATCACATTGAATGAAAGCATGCACAACAAAAGCTGACAATTCTTGGACCAAAATGATTTGGTAAAAGTAGTAAATGTCCACAACTGCCAGAGTTTAATGCAACACATTGTCTGCCACATATACACCTGCTTTTAAAATAACAATACTACTATTTGCAGACTGATATTCACAGTGACTACTCCAAAAATGATTAAATGTCAGATGAGCGTAGAGAAACTTGTCACAAAGTTTTCTCATATTTGACATGGAGCCTGAATGTCCTATTATTTCTTCTTCACCGTGCGGCAACAATGAACCAATCACAGCTTACCCTAAAACTACGTGTTGCCAGTTGTGATTGGTGGTTTTGTGGCATGTTTCAGCCTCGATGTCTGCAGCTCAGTATCCCCAAGACGAGCGTTAAGCTGCACATACACAGACTCACAGTCCAGCTACAGCCAACTTTACGACCGTCCACTCGGTTGATGTAGTCTGATTTAATTTAATGCAATAATGGGCCACGGTTGGCCGGCGTCCATGTCCTGTGTGGCCCAATAGAAAAGCCGTGCTTTTCAACCGGCCAAAACCATAAACATAATAAATATAGTCTACGCAAAGGAAAGTTAAAGTAGAAGGTTTTGAATCCAGAACAGCTCCCAGTTCATCCATGATGGACTGAAGCATCATGTTTTTAAGGCTGCAAAGATCACTGAAGACAAAACCATCTGTGGTTATTAATGTTTGGTACATTTTTGTGAAAGGTATATCTGGGTTTCTCATGTGGCCCCCCAGGAATAATAATTGCCAACCCCTGCTCTAGTATATTAAGTATTTTTATTCAGCTATTCTGAGGTGATAAAAAATGAGCCGAGGTGGTGTGAGATAACTCAGCACCTGCTGTGAAACCAATCCTTCAAGTTGACATGTGACCTCTAAAACTAACGTTATCACAGGTTTTTGGTGGAAGCACAAAACGCTAATTAGAATTTGGCAACGAAACAGAGGGGAGGGCTGTCCAAAACATGGCAACGGGTGGCATCAGGAGTGTTTCAGGGTAGGTGGTTGGCGGAAAAGGATAAATATGTTGTTTACGCCCAGATGGGAGCATAAAAAAGTGTGTTTTGCATGAAAGATTTCGGTGTTCTGCTCCGGAGCCACTGCAGAATTAACACATGCACTGCATTTTGCATAGAGCGATGATAAAACTGTTGGAGAAGAGAGGCAGCTTTTCTGACCTTCAACCCGATATCAACCGCTGACTGATGGCTCTGAAGCCAATGTGAAGTTCCTCTAGTGCTCAAGTCGCAGTGGTTTCAGTGTCTAATTTCACTTCTGCTAGTGTGTCTGTGGCTTTAAAAAATACTGTTTGATTTAGAGCAGTGATTCCCTGAGACTGGGCATTTAACATGTTTTCAATTACCCTGCGCCATTAGAAGGTAAATACAGCGACATTACAGGGACATTCTGCGTGTCATGAATACGCATTTTAACATTTTTGTGTGTCATTTGTATGCAAACGTCCATAGTTCAGATATAAAAACCATTCTGTTAGGTTAAGGAAAAACATCATGTCTGGGCTTAAAATAAGCATGTAAAACGAGAACAACTGTGGAAATCACGTCACAAATGTCAACAAAATACAGTTCATCTCTACCGTAACTTACAAAAGAAAAGTCTGGTGTTTGTTGGACCCATCCACCTCCCCGCCGGCCCTCCATCAGTGTTTTTTCTTGCATTTTATTCTACGTCACTAACTCTTACCGTAATGTTTATACGTGGATGCGTTTTCATTGCAGTTAGTAATAGTTAATATGTGGCATACAAATGACACGCGGAAATCAAGAAAGGCGTACTTACTGCACGCTAAAGGCCTTGTGCATTATTGTGGCATTTATATGCTTTTTCATGTGAATGGGCAGGTTTTCAATGACATGCATAATCAAATGTGTATCCCTTTTGAAATGGCTGGTTTATTCAAGCTAATAAAAGGTGAAATGGTAGTAAAAATGGTCTAGAACGTTCATTGCTCCTCCCACGATTTCCAGATGAGGCCTAATGCAAACTGGGTCGTGATGGTTTGTCCCCAGAAACAAGTTTGGGAAACACTGTTTTTGAGGACATTAAGACTTTAACATTGTGATGCTCGGGGAGTGTCTCATCTGTCTTGTCCGACCTGTCTCTGAATGACTGATAAGATGGTGCTGAAACTGCCTGAAGGCTCCAGATATCTGAAAACAAGCATCAGCACCTGGAGGTCGGAGTAATACATTTGTACTGTGACTGCAGCTGAGACTTCGAGCAGTTATGTGGAGAGGAAGATGGACTACAGTGACCTCACCTCCCTAAATATTTGAAGTGTGTTCAGACGTTCGTATTGACAGACAAACCTGCTCTAACAACAGAAATGATCTTATATGTTAAACCTCACAAGAGAGATGATATAAACCCTATAGCTACAGTAGATAAAGCAGCGTATACTCATACAGTTCATTGGTCATCACCAATGACTCTGATGAATAAACCGAGAGGAATGATGCTTAAAGGAGACCCAGGCTGTAAAAGCATCAAATGGTGTAAATCTCAGAGGCATTTCATTAGCTGCGATCAGTTGGAGCCAGATTGTTAATTTGAAGGATTTGTCTGAAGTTTTGTCAGTTCACAAGAAAAAAGACAAAACTGTCTCTGATTTAGACTTTTTGAGAACTGATTGATAATAGCAATGATAACTGAGACTTTTTTAAATGTCTTGTTCTACAATGATCTTACGACTCTTCAGATCAGGTTGGGAAGCACAGGGTCAAGGGCCAGAGAATGCATTATACCAGTGAAGGTCCTCACATGTATAGAAACACAAAGTGTGTGTGGCTGTGTGTGTTGTTGTTGAGGTAAGGAGGTGACTACGACCAAACAGTACGAGCGGTTTCCAGTCCTCAAAGTGACAGTCTGTCTCTGCAGAAGGCCACAGAGGCACCGCTGACGCACGCACACACACACACACACACACACACACACACACACACACACACACACACACCAAACGCTTGCATACAAAAGTAAATGTGCATGGATAAACACACACACTGTTTACTAATGAGCGATGTGGACAGTGTGTCTGAGAAATATGTGACCTCTGACTGGCCCACAGCTCAGTTCTCTGCTAACATACACACACACACACACACACACACACACACACACACACCGCACACAGCCATCCGTCAGCCTCAAGGTTGCTATAAAGAAAACAAGAAGGGGCCCTTCGTTGCAAAATGTAAACTCAACCAAACATTCACATTTAAAGAGACAGTGCAGCTAAAATATCTGCAGAGACACAGAAGCAGACATGAATCTGGTTTTCGACTTTCCCCAGAGGCGATTGTGAGGAAAGAAAACATTCAGACGACATTTAGACAGACAAGGAAACCTGGACTAACCTCTCAACAAAACATACGTTTTTGGAAATTGTCATGTATTGTAGTTTTCTGCAGGGCTCACTGACCCATTGACAGGGATTTGTGAGTCCTCAGAGAGCACCGGTGTTCCAGCTGAAGTCTTCAACATGCAGTACCAATAAATGACATTATTTTCTTTTTTTTTATATTATGTTGTTTGCAGAGGACGAGAGAGAGCGTGGCGGCAACAGTAGCAAGTAACGTTATCTGCTACTGTAGAAATGTGAAAACGGCTCTTTGTAACGCAACGACAACACAATGGTTCTTATTATCAGGCGATTATACACCAAAGAAAACATACTTATTAATATTATATTCCATATCTGCCAGTAGATCCCCCTAAGTGTTGCACACCGTTCCTTTAAAGGCATTGTGGACCCCCAGTGGTAGCATGATACCTCCAACAGACTCCACCCAGACACAATGACATGATTGAGCAGCTGGGATTATTAGCACTTTTTACTGGGAGCCTCTCATTTTTGTAAAAATAAAATCGTAAAACTCCAACACAAATATTCTCCTCGTAGCGGCTAACTGGCTAACTGAGATGTAAAGTATATGACTTGTTGTAAAATGTTGCCATATGCAAAACAGCTGGTTGGTTCATTTAATTAATTGCAAAATACAATTACAATCACAAAATAAAAGCCTGAATTCTGCAGGGCCTGAAGAAGGTTAAATAACATAAGACTTGCAGCATCTCACATATAAACTTACAGACTAATAAATGACTCTCAGCCATAGGTTGCTAAAAAAAAAATACCTGCAGAAACAACCGAGAAATACAGACTGATCTGATTCACTGGACTCTAACTTTCCCTGCAGGAGGTGAATTTAGGTCCTGATGCTAAACCTGCTGACAACCCCCAGCTTCAGGCTGCTCTATGAGTCAGCACTTGTTTATGAGGAAACATGCGATGTAGAATATGCTCTACTGGACGCCGCTGGGTGGGAGTCCTCGCTGGACGCATGAATGAGCCGGATGGGCTGAAGAGTTTCATTCCTCTCTTTGTGGTGCTATTTCTGGAGCAGTATTGTGACCCCTGGCCTCATATGAATCCAGTACACGCCCACAGACTGGATAGTCGGGAAAATGAGCAAGAGAGCTTCAGCTGAACCGATCCAGCTCTTCACCAGAAGTCAAGGACTCTTCCTGCGTGAGTTATTTTCATTAGCACCAGCCCAGGGCTTGGCCCATATCTGCTGTTTGTTTTGAACTGCCTGTACCAGATGGGAGGTGTTGACTACGTCAGTGTAGTTCAGACGGTGTCGGCTAAACTGTCAATCCCAAAATAAGGTCACCAAGTTGCCCTTCACGTCATCCCCTGTCAGCTGAAGTTGGGCTGTTCTCATAAAACAAACTCCACCATCTGAACAGGAAACAATAAATCATAAAGATGCAGTTTAACAGCAAGCATACAGAAAAATGACATTCCAGCCCGTCTCACTCCCAACTCGTCAAATACTGACTCCAGGCCCTCAGCGTAAGAAAGCTTGGGGAAAGAAATACAGGGTGAAATGCAAAGGGAAAATATGCATGAATAAAAAAACACATTTAAAAAATATCAAATAAATGCTAAAATAAATATAGAAAATTAAATGAATAGAAGGGGATTAATACAAAGATACGGGGTGGATGGAGCGGTGAACCGTTCCAGTGTGGAACCAAGTCAGCGTTAACTTATTTTACCGGAGTTTTGTTCCATAACTTGCCTAAAGAACACAGTTATAACTATATAATTATAGTTTGGTCAGTGGAGACCGATGCACAGGGTACCCCACGGCGTGTCAGTATACATATACATACAATATACGCAGATACCAATCAGCTATAACATTCTGAGCACCTGCCTAATATTGAGGAGGTCCAGCACGTCCCACAGATGCTCGATTGGACTGAGATCTGGAGAATATGGAGGCCAAGTCAACACCTCGAACTCATTGCTGTGTTGCTCAAACCAGTCATGAACTGTTTTTGCAGTGTGCACACTGCCTCCGCCAGCTTGCCTTCTTCCCATAGTGGATCCTGGTGCCGAGTCTTCCCATAGTGGATCCTGGTGCCGAGTCTTCCCGTAGTGGATCCTGGTGCCGTGTCTTCCCGTAGTGGATCCTGGTGCCGTGTCTTCCCATAGTGGATCCTAGTGCCGTGTCTTCCCGTAGTGGATCCTGGTGCCGTGTCTTCCCCAGGGAAACAACGCACCCGGCCATCCACACGAAGTAAAAGAAAACCTGATTCATCAGACCAGGCCACCTTCTTCCACTGCTCCGCGGTCCAGTTCTGATGCTCACTGTAGGCGATTCTAGCGGTGGACACGGGTCAGCATGGGCACCCTGACTGGTCTGCAGCTACAAAGCCTCATACGCAACAGACTGCAAAGCACTGTGTTCCTCCAGTAGCTCTTCTATCAGGTGGGATGTATGAGGATATGTTGGGGTGTTACATAAACCTGCGTCTTAATCGCATGACCAAAGAAAACAGTTAGAAAAAGACCAGAACTGATTCTTACTCGTCTGGCTGGATCTTTGTTGTGGTAAAGAAATGAAGATGACTCTTCAATCTGTGAATTAATCCACGGCTGAAAATAGTCTCTAACAAATGCACTGTTTCTTTGTGTTAGAGTAATGTTTGCTAAAAACGAAGGCAGCCAGCTGTTTTAGGAAAATACTGAGCCTTTAAAAAAAACAATATATTTGTGAGGTGTTTTTAAATGTTATATCTTCAGTAGGAACCAAGCCCTGAAAGACTTCTCCTAGGATTTGCTAACAGTAAGCAGAGTAGCACTCACAGCTCTGATGGCGACATATGGGTATCTGAGAGGCACAAAGTTGTAAAAGTTTAACTGGCAAATCACAGCAGCAGAGAATAAACTCTCAAATTATAAATAGAAACCATTTTTTCTGAGCCTCTTCAGCAGCTCCACCTCCCACATAATGTTTACAGGACTGAACTTTTGCTCTGCTGTTCACCACGTCTGGTTGTCTGACACACTTCTCATGTACTACCGCTTCATAAAAATAATGTGTTTACATCGTTTTCATCATCCATCCAGCCTTCATCAGTATTTGTGGATAGCAGATTCTTTGCAATCTCGGTCTAATCCTCTCTTTACCTCTGCAGTAGTTTTAAGCAGTCGTCTGCTTCCACGTCACCTGGTAAATGTCACGCCGTGGCCTCAACAAATCTGCACCACCTTCTACGTTTAAGGCTTTTAGCTGATGCCCTTTGAAATCCAGCAGCAGAATGAGAATCGTTTTATCTATCAGCAGCATTACAGAAACCAGGCAGAGGTCAAAGTGGTAGCGCTTTGGCAATAACACCCTCCTGTGTACTTAATGTGAAGAAGAAAGAAGAAGTCGAGTCAGCATGAAAGGGGTAGAAAAGTTTTCCTCCTTACACGAACCAAAAGTACTTTACTTTCATATTAAAGGCTTTGTTAGTTATCTTACTTTCTTTTTCTTTCCCACACATTATTTCCATCATTACAAAGGCACGCTCGGTGGCCAAGCCTTGCTCAGACTGACAGAAGTTCAATTTAAATTCTCATCAGGAGTTTTCTAAAGATAAGACGCTGCAGGTCAAACTGAACTGCAGGGAAATCTATATAAGACCTGTAGCTTTTGATGTAATGGTTTGAAACTTTCTCTCAAGGTAAAAGTGATATCGCTTCAATCAACTGTTGGAACAAGCAGGAAAATATATATATGTAAAAACTGTGCCTTCAAATGGGGTTGTGTTTGGGTTGGGTCCCTCTTAACCCCCCCCTCAGGCCGAATTCACGACTTTTAACGTGTTTGTTGACGTTGTGAGAAATGGTGGAGTCCATGAAAGTTTATTTATCGCTGCATATTATATAGTATTATATAACGACCTCAGCTCTCTCCTCTGTCATTATGTCTTGACATTCCCTGAATTATGTTTGCTAGCTTGCTAAACTGTTGGCCTCTGTGGCTTCTAGATATGGACAGTAACGTTAATATTGCCTTCGCTCAGCAGCGGTGTTCATCACGACTTATTAATTTAACGGCCAGCATATCGTGTAAAAGAGGATCAGTGGATTTAAGCGTACAACACACCAGTCCCAGAGAGTCAGTCAGCTGTCATCTTGTATTTCTGTGATTCCAGTGTTAACGTATCACATGTAGATTGTCGTCTCCCCAAAACTGACCCCTTAGGTCGTCTGTCCAAGTGGCTTATTATGAGTCACATATTTACGTTCGTTGTTTGGCTGCAAACTCTAGTGGTTGTAGCAAAGGTCAATCAAACACAGGACTTCCTACCAGGAGACACATTCACACACATTTTTAATGAAAATCTATAAAATAACTTCAAATATCCAACCAATGCTGACAGCAGTTTTAGCATTAGCTAGTCTGCCTCTGTCGACCATGTGATCGTCACCTTGCAGGTCGTCACCCTCGAGACGAGTCTCCCAGCTTTTTACACTTCGTTTTGAGTGCAGAACACAACGTCCATGTACTGTATCGTCACTCCTTTGTTCAGATGATTGCCTTTTTAACCTAAAATCGCCAGTCTGACTGACAGGTTTAATGGCAATAACAACCTAATGACCAGCAGAGAAAAGGTCAAAACCAGTGGCGTTGAATGTCCCATTAAATCTGAAATGAGGAAGAGAAACTGTAACTGTGCATTGTGTTTGTGGACGCTGAAGAAAGTTGAAGGTTGAAAGCTGAAGTTTTAAACAAATGAGAAAAGAGTTTCATTTGAAGGAGAAGCCGCCGAGCCGTTGTCTCCGTTTGCTTTCTTGCCTCGTTGTTTGGCTTCTGTGATTTCCACCGTTTACTCTGGACGCGAGCCAGTGGATTTCTATAACTCTTGTGTTTCTTTCCTGTCCGGGTTGTCGTGAACCTGATGAACCTTGATATGGTTTAGAAAGTGTAGAAACCGTCACATCCTCCGAATGTGAAGCTGGAACAGCTTTAACGAGTTCTGGTGAGTTTTAAGATTAGAAAGCAATAAATAAACTCATGTCCTTCTGATATACAGTATGCATGAGCTGACTTTAAAAAAGGGGAAGAGAAATATTTTACTTGCATCCACATTATCATAGCAGAAGAGTAGCTCATGAAAAAGCACTTAAGCATTTATTTACCTCTTTATGAAAATTATGTGCATGTTCCCAAACGGTCTCCCCAGAAATAGCAGCGACGTCCTCAGAGGACTCCCATCCTCTGGGAGATCACTCTGGGTCTCTGGGAATAGAAAGTGGAGCATGTCCACATGAAACAGAACATTTCCTCCTGGAGACATCATCATTAGGCTTAATTATTTCAAGTGAGGAAAAACAAAATCCCTGAATCATATTATACTGTAGATGTCTTTTATTCAAAGAGTTTTATACTGGATAAACTTATGAATCATAACATTATTCATATTGTGTTTGGGTAGTGAACAGGACAGGATTGGCCTTGTTAATTTGCTTTATTACAGTTTACTTATTATTATTATTATTATTATCTTTATTGTTTACTTACTATTGTCCTATCTATCTATCTTGTGCTGTTTTTTACAGATGCCTCTTGTTGTTTTCACTGTACCCTTTTCCTGCAAAATTCTAAACTGTAGGACTAATAAAGAATGATCTTATCTTATCTTATCTATCATCTTTTGACTGTTTATAGCAAACCTTACCATGTTACCTGTATCAGCTGTCCAGTTACAACAGCAACAGAGTTCACTAAGCCAAAGACAAAAGATGCTAACGGCCAGAGTTGCCAAATAGTTAATGTCAACTCATTTTTGCTCCCAACTCGTCAAATACTGACGCTTTGGACGCGTCAGGGATGGCGTGTCAGTATGGTTGAGGCAACCAGCCCACCAGCCGGAGCACAGCCAATAAGAACGCTCTCTCTCTGAAATGACCTGTGATTGGTCAAACTCTCCCCGTCACAGGCTACATTATTTAAAGCCTGAAAACAGCCATGAGGAGGTGCAGAAGTCTAGTTTTCTTTCAGGACACTTGAATTGCAATATGCTGAAAGGTTATGATGGAACTGTTTCCCCAGTGATGCCTAAAAATCGTTGCCTTCTGAAGCTTTAACTTGACTGACGACTGTCAGCTCTGACTTTTAGCTTCACCATGGACAGTGGACTCCTGGGTGAAAGTCCTGTGTTTGACCCCACCCACCCTAAGTGGACTATGGCGCTCTACAGCGGTTGCTCTGACCATGTAATGATGACGCGGGTGGGTTTACAAGTTTGTTGCTTCTCATACAGGTAAAGCTAAAAGGTTGTCTTAGTGCAACAGCATCAGAGTGAGATATATATATATATATATATATATATATATGTATGTTGTGTGTGTGTGTGTGTTTGGTTTTTATTGTGCAAATCTAGAATCTGAACAATGCAGAGCAGACAACAAGACCCCTATAGGGACCCAATCAACTGAAACTCAACTGAAATAAGGACTTCAGTGTGGGTCCTGCTTTATTACTTACTCTTGAAGGCTTTTACGCATCTAGGACTTTTATTGTGAAAGGTAAGAATGGAAGGAGTGGATGTGGTCTGCGCTGCCTTTGTCAAGGTTGAAATGTTCGCACTGCTGCCTCACAGCAACAGGGTTTGAATCCAGCTTGGGGCCCTTCTGTGTGCAGTTTGCATGTTCTCCCCCGTTAGCGTGGGTTTTCTCCAGGTTCTCTTGCTTCCTCCTACAGTCCAAAGACATGTGAGTGTGAATGGTTGTCTGTCTCTATGTGCCCTGTGATGGACTGGCGACCTGTCCCGGGTGAACCCCGCCTCGCCCAATGCCAGCTGGGATCGGCTCCAGCCTCCCTGCGACCCCTAACGGGATAAGCAGTCGAAGAGGGATTGATGGTGTTGCTTCGTTTCATAAAAACAGACGCAACTCAACCCGTTCTGCACAACGTGATTGGTTGACTTTATTTGCCGTGCAAAAGTACGATGCTTTTTTGGCGACGTAATATTTGTGTTCTGTGTGAAACTATTCATGACAAAAACCCACAAACCTGGAGGCATGGAACTTTTCAACAAAACTATACTGTACACTGGTTTCTGTTAAATAATGGTTAAATAATAATAAAAATATATTTTTTTTATCTGTACTGAAACTGTGCTGTATTCATATGGGATCAGTCTGACCTATCGATTCACACAAATATTGTACGTTTTGACTTTCCAGGTTATTAACCTGGCCGACTTTTCCTGAATTAAAAATCGACTAAATCACCACAAAAATGGGGCAGCATGCATTACCAATGGGTTTAATTACCTCCATGCTAACAGCATCCAGAAAAAAAGCTTTTGCTATTTAAAACGTCAAACTCTGTCAGCAAGAGACAACCAGAAGAGATAAAGCTGAAAACACTCAGACAAATAGATGTGCCACCTTGGGCTGAGCACGGAGAGACGACATTTGTTCTGGTTGGTTGCTCGGCCTGTCAGCGTGACAAAGAGTCTGATGAGATTCTTCGGTTTTCTGCGTCCGGAGGTCGACAGGAGAGGAACTGGTTGTGTGAGTGCCGAGGACAGCTTCCTCTACATTGTGACTCACATTAATAGGGACACTGGATAGATATACGAATAGAGGAATTTAATAGAGGGATAAAAGGGCAAACAAACTCCGAATGATCTACACTTTTAAATCAGACGGTAGCTGTTAGCATCCCGATTAGGTGCACTCCAGGTCAGGATTATTGCAGCTGATGTTTAGCATGAAGAGTGACTGGTAAGTGAGCTTGTTGAAAAGCTGGAGACTATGTGATTTATTGGTGTATTCCCAGTTTTAAAGCAGCATTAATTGACCACTTGGGGCAGCAAAACAAGCTCAAAACTTCACACTGACATAGTGTCACCTTATAAAATTGGTATGGCAAACTTGTTAGCACAAAGTAGCCTATTTACACATCGCAGCAAACACAGAGCAACATCAAAATTCATTTGGTGTCATGTATGAGTCCACCTGATCAATGTAGGTCTAATATTTGCTATTTTTTTTTTAGCTCTGATTTTGGTCTCCACCAACTCCTGAGAGAAAAATTTGATTCTTTTAGCTGCTAAATGTTCCACTTTCTTCACCAGTCGGGTTTAATTGAGCTTTTTTGCTGAAAACAGCTGGCTGCTGCTGCTGGAGAGGTTGATGAGATCAGACACTGTACCATACGGTAAAGTTGTGGGCTGTATCAGCACATTCTCACACGTATATGTGGTTAATGTTGTGAATTTAAACAAAAATACTTAGGTTTAGGCAACAAAACGACTTATGTTTAGGGAAAAACTACATGTTGGGCTTAAAACAACTACATTTCTATAGTGAAAATGAAACCGAATGTTGTGAGCATGTGACATGAACGAACAGCTGAAAGTGAAACTTAACACACAGGACACAAACAGCGGTCTACAGCCTTGTGTTTGTTGGACCCATTCACCTCAATGTGTGTTTTTATGCTCTTCAAACTACGTCGCCACACTCCCCGTCCACGTTCTGTGAGCGTCTAATAAAGACACAGATGAGTCTACATTGTAGTTAGTGGGAAGTCTGATGTGTCTCATACAGGCACTAAAATGTGCCTTGCCCGTCGGCATCACACGCCGAGGGCCGTGAGAAAGCCTCCATATTTTACACCCTGATGTGGAAGATGCTGAAAAGCTTAGTAGTACTGAGGGGAACTACAGTCAGGTGATGATTCTCTGTAGGTTTGCCACTACAAGCAGCACCTTTCATGCTGCACATATTGATTACATGTATGATTTCATTACATTTGATAACTGTAAATAGAAAATATTACTTGGTGCAACTTTCAAAATGTCCTTTTCCCATATCAGGAATCAACAATTCATCACCCACACTGAAACTCTGTAACACGTATCAGCGACTATTGAACCAAATACTGTCTGAAGACAGCGATAATTGAAGCGCTGCCCGCTGTCTTTTCCTTGGAGTGCAGCTCTGGATGCTGCCAACCCTCCGAATACTTTCAGTCTGGCAACTTGCCCCTCCGTCTACTAAATCGTGTGATGCACTGCAGTCCACTCAGTCTGTCAAAGGCGCTCTGAATCCTCTCAATTAGGAGAGCTGCAAAGTGTAGTCAAAACACCCCGGTGTTTTCATACCAGTGAATGTGCCAGAGCAATTTATTTATAATACACATTTATTAATATTGTCTCTTGGTTTCAAAGGGGAAGCAAACAGAAGTGCAGCGTCAGAGAGCTGTTCACATTACCAATACAACAGGTTTGAGGAAATAAAGGTCATTATTTTGTGTTTACCATTTAGTAGAGGATGTACTTTGCGTGGCATGCATATGGCCAGCGCTGGACTTAATTTGTCATAACTTATTATTTCTATAAATTTAGCAGTTAGTCATTTTGTACTAAAAGGACACAGAAAGACATCCTTTTCATTCTGTACTGTGTCGAGTATGAAAATACGAACTGGCTAAGACTAATGAATAGCAGTCTGCACTTACATTTGGATGCAAATTAGTGGCTAGTGTGGCTGCAGCATATCAATGACTATGTGTTCTTTTCCATAAAATATTCATTTAAACAGTCCTTGTCAGCCGAGTGAAGGACTACACTTGAAAAAGCAATTAAAATGCATCTAATTACAGAAGAATGAATACATAACTGCGCTCCTATAGAACTGGAAACACAACTTGGAAGCAGTGTTACCAGGTGTACAGTAATTATTGCATTTGTACAATAATTTAGTAGTGAACTAATATGGAGTTGATTTGGGAGCATCGTATTTTATTGTGTCAATAATGTAAACGCATAAACAGGCTGGTCTTATACACTGTTCAAAGCTATACCTATGAAAAGTAATGTGCTGTAATTCACATATATCCCACAAAATCAATTTTTCTGTATAATTAATGTAATCGTAGAAATATAAAGAGTGGCAAACACCACGTAGAGGGGAGGTCCGACTTTCACCGAGGAGGCCGACATTCGGTGTGAAACCAGAAGTCAACTTTGATTTATTTGTCACTTAATTTTAAGTCAAACCACAATGTTTTCCTAATTTAGTAGATTTGTTGCCTAACCTAAGGAAGTGTATTTGCAAGGACTGTATGCATATAACGAGTGGAAACACATGACATGTTGGTAGACATTCATAGGAAAACAAGCAAAAAAGGTGGAATAACTTTTTCGTCTGATCATCATATGAACTGCTGTATGAGGCTGTGTTGACAGAAAAGGGACCAAAGGGACCAATCGTGTCTTTGAAGAGATCTCGACCACAACCTCCCCCATCGTTTGGTCTGTTTACAATACATGCTTTTGTATGTGTTTTGTAGCCTGTTTTATAAACTCTAGGCTCAGTTGTAAACTCAGTTCTGGCTGCACCAAAGTCTAGATTTGAATGTATGATAATTTGGTAATAATACTATAATTCTGGAGTCTTTGTACCATAGTTTTTTTTTTTTTTTTGCACCTGGAACACTACTTGAAAGCTACGTTTCTACATAATCTCACACCAAGGTTTGATCTTCCTGTGTTGCTGGTAACCTTTGAATACTTCTAAACACTTTCTGTAAATCAGTAATAAGTGAAGCGTTCTCACTTCCTATCAGATTATTATCTGCTCACACCAACACAATGACCAGTATTGTGTCAGTCTTACGGAAACTCAGTGTGTGTGTCATGGACCAGCTGTTCTGTGTTGTCTTTGTTCATGTTCCATGTTTGAAGGCTTTCAGCTCACATAATGCATCCTCTGGCAGCCATACTGGAGCCCTCCATCTTGGATGATGGAATGACTGATTTAATGGTCTACAGGATGGACATGGACATGGATGTAGTTTTGTACCACTAAACTGGGCGCCTGTGTACTCAGATGTGTTGCAGTCATATATGTAGTTGGCACATGTGTAGGTGCACGCAGTCCAGTCATACATTTTGATGGATTCCCTTAACGAGCATCCACGTAAACGTGAGCAGGTGAAGAAATGTCACTCTACTTGGACCCTTATGGCAACACAGATGTGGAATACATAATGTGGGCTTTACTGTTTTGCTTGCGTGGCTAACAAGCTAGCTAATGCTTGTAGAAGCTACTGTTAGCTGTGGCTATAGTAGTAGGGTGACCGACCAAGTAAGATAAGATAATGTTGCACTACCACGTTGCCATGCCATCCCCGTAGCAATGCAACACTTTGCACATGGGAGAAGCTTCAGTTGCCCAAAGATACCACAAATATACCACACTTTCATGCACAAACACATGTATGTGCTTATGTACGCAAAACAAGCATTTTCATCAGGACGGGGGCCAATTGTTTCAGCGCTGAGCGCTGCTGAACCTTTCACCTCCATGGACAGCATCTCTGCCAACAGAAAATGTTTTATCTCTCCAGATCCACCAAAACATAGTTTATCTGAAAACTGTATAATAACATACATATATATAATTACTGACTGTTCGATACCTTTAAAAACAAAACACAAGATAGGTAATTTGCCGGCGTGCACAAACGCAGGCGGCCGGCTAAATGTCCGACTATGACACATTCTCTGCCTGCTACTGTATATCACTATCTGGCCGTCTTAATGTGATCTTCTATTGGCATTTCCACTGTGCATGACTGTAAGTATGTGCAGAACAAACTTGTCAATTACTGCCACTTGGTCAGTGCTCCTTGGCATTGGAGTCTGTATTTGACGAGCTGGGAGTGAGAACGAGTCGGCAGAATGCAGCATCGTGTTGCCGGGTACTTTATGAAGGAGTAGCTGCAGCCTCTTGCAGCTCTTTAGAAAAGGCTGAAATTCTTGTCAGTGTGACAGCAAACTGTTAGCGTACTGACAGGCTCTATCAGAAAGAGCTGCAAATGTCATAGCAACAGCCTTGACCATGACACACTGACTGATTGACACACATACAGACAAGTAATTCAGACACGTGGTGCATTATTTATGTTTCTGTACGGGGTAAAACTGAATGGGACAGATCACGATATGTGTGTTTAAGGACTGAAAATAAGTATAATATTATTATTTTAATTGTGGGGAAAACTGGGACAATTTAGTCTTTTACAGACGCTCAGCCTGAAACCATGACAATCCCAGACAAACTGGTCACTGTATTTTAAACATCAAAGTTGTGAATATAACTGAGAAAATGTTTCTGAAAGCTCTCATATATACAACTTAATGTTTCTTAATTCAAAAGGGACTGAAAAAGCAAACAAAAATGCATGACTTATGTTGGTCAAAGTCTGTCATTCAAGGAGATTAAAGCCAGAGTTAATGGATATAGAGCGATATCTGCAGTTACACTGCCCTCAATATTACATCATGGTCTTAAATACAGAGACAACTGATTCAGTGACTTTGTCAGGAAGCTTCCTGGATCGGTGGCATTCAGGTCATAATAAATCAGGAGAGCTAAAGGCAAACATCTTCCAAACTAACTGCGGTGTTTTGTTATTGTGTCACAGTGTAATAGACCAGCTACAAGGGCATGAGGACATAAATTAGTGGCTGCAGAGTGTCGGTGGAATATCAACGACTAAACTCATTCATCTCCATGAAACATTCAGTTTAATGTGCAGAATTTTCTCCTCAATTTGACCGAACAAAACGTGCTTTCTAATTATCCAGTCAGTGTGGCTTTCAGGACATGTTAATGACGACTACGCTCATTTGAACCTATGCTCTTTGTTTATACTTGTTTTTTCCATCTGGAGAGCTGTTGCTTGATGGTCCTTCACTGAGGGCCTTACAGCAGCGTCTGCCATCCTCTCTGATCAGTCCTCACGGCAGCCATTTTGAGCAGGAGTGCACACTGTACATGTAAGATAAGCTGCAATAAAGTACACATCATAAACCACAACTCAAAATGGACCCTGAGTGGAGTCGGAGACGGCGCAGGGTGGATGTATTAGTCCTCTATGTCATTTCAAAGGGACTCGTCTCAAACTGTTGTGACAGCCGGCTCTATCTTCCACTCCATCACAGGCTCCTGCCAATATTCCTTCCTCCCAACACACGGCGCCGCCGTTGCCGCCGCCACCCGGCCTCAGATACACGCTGTTAAGACAGGAGACTTCAAGAGCTGTCAAGTACTCGGTTTGCATCCTTTCAAAGGAATCGTGATCTCGTCTCTGCATCTTTCCTAGCAGGCTCTGCTGAATTTAAATGAGGAGGCCCACCCGCCTGGCAAGCTGGGTGTTTTTTTGATATTTTTTGACTCAACACTGGGTATAAAAAAAAAAAAATCACCAGCCACATGCTTGGATTACTTGTTCACCTTTGACCTGGCAACCCGTGGGAACAACCTGATGTACCTGCAGCGTGAACATTATCAAACTGGGCATCCGGACACACAAAACACCCCATGAACAACTGGAATCATGCCGAAACTGCAAATTTATGGCCCGATTAAATAATTAATCAATGTGAATGCACTTCGCCATATGTTATGCAGGTTTTCTCAGTGAGTCTATTAAATAAGCCAATAAACATGGTGCGCTGTGTCATAACCGCTGTTTGTATTATTGTGGACTGTGTTATGAAGCGGTCTTTGTGTTCTCAGCTGTGTTTGCATGTTATCAATACTGCACATCAGCTTTGTTCTTTGCATTATTTGAATACCTTCCCTTGTGTGTCTGGTTTTAAGCACACATAGAGGCCTGTAGAATACATGGAAGTACGTAACAGGTGCTCAATGTCAGTGCAGAGACAACAAACGGAGTAGCTAACGAAAGTCTGATTGTATAGAGTCTCCTGGGTTGACGTATTTTTGTAACCAGGAACCAACCAGGAAGTTTGTCTTGGTTCTGTCGCCAAAAAGCCAATTGGATTGCTCCATTGGTTTTGCAGAATAGAAACTCCGGGGCAAACAAATGTTTGATACTAACCACAGTATGATTCTTGAAGTGTGAATGCAATCACCAGAGGTAAAAAGCTAACGTTAGGTTATAAACAAACGACACCACAGTCACATCAGCGCGAGTATACACAACGAGGCTGGAAAGACAGATGAGTCGGCGTGATGACGTTTAGTCCTCACATTTAGCCACTTGGTAGCAACCGCATGTAAGGGCTTCAAAATTCACCAGTGGGGTATTTAGGGTATTTCACAAAATGTTAAATTCTCCTAAGCTTGTATGGCATCTAAAAAACCACTGACTTCTGGATGAAAGAAGTGCTAAAATGCTAACTCATTTCCAGATTTTAGGACCGGAGCCAGAAGCACTCTGTAGAAGTCTATGAGGAAATGAGGCCACTTCTCACCTGATTTATTACCTCAGTTAACATTGTAAACATCAGTTTATGGTCTCAGTCGCTAGTTTTCATTTCTTCTATGCAGCATGATGTTCATTTAGTGAACTATGGTCCCATTTAGAGTCAAATAGCCCATACAGCAGAGGATGCTTTAGGGCGGGGCTACCTTGTGATTGACAGGTTGCTACCACAGCGTTGTCCGGTCTGGGAGCTGTTTGTGTTTTTTCACCTACAACTTTAAGCCTTTCACAGTTTGTTTAATAATTAATTGTAAGGTTGGACACCCTCTCGTCACTTCTGGTTGCAACAAACCAACATGGCAACAGCCAAAAACCAACATGGCAAAGACCAAAAACTAAGATGGTGATGACCGAAATGCCAAACTCAAGGCTTCAAAACGGGAGTCTACGAACCAATGGTGACGTCACGGTGATTCTATCCACTTCTTATTTACAGTCTATGAATATTTCGCTTGAAACATCAAATAATAAAATATATTTTGTGTGCTGTTTTTGTCCTAGCAAGGACAAGGACAAGGATTTCATTTCTCCAACATGAGCTCCATGCACTTTGCTGTTGTAGTTCAACGTATTCTCTCATACAACATGACACTTAAACACCAATCGTGAGAGTCATGTTTGTTAGCAACTGTGAGCTATCATATCAAATTCATGCAGGATTTTGGGGAGGATTTTGAGTGTTTCTGTTGCTTGTTTTTTCTATTTTTCTTCTTTCTGAAAATGCAGCAGTTTATGTAAATGTTGCTGAATTTTATGGATAAGAGAACAATAAATATCTAATTATTTGGATTTGACTTTTTTCAGATATAGATGAATCTTCACAGACAATAAACAGGACCAAGAAGAATAGAAATCTTTCATGGCGGTGCATCAGTGTGCACCTCTGGGCTCTGCAGGTTCGACTTAATTGATGTCAGAACAGCTCCTGATTGGTTTGAGATCTGCTGTGGTTGTGTTCAGCCTGCCTTCCCAAAAGGGGTGATCACATTTACATCTGACATTTATCTGACACAGTTACCCAGAAGTGCTCACAGCGAAAGCAACAGCACAACATCTCCTTCCCTTTTATCACTTCTGTTCTGCATTTTGATTTCCTGATTGCTGTCTGCATTCAGTTGTCCTCAATTTCTGTTACATGACACGTACCAGAGGAGCTACAATGCAGTTGTGAACTACATTTCCCATGTGTGTACTTGCATGACAAAGCACAGGTGTGCTTTGCTTGATGTTGTTATTAGCTCTGGGACAAACATTTACCATGATGAGGGTTTACAGCCTGAATGCGTGGATACTGGATTCGAGTGTGCAGAGCGGTTATTTTGGCCAGTGAAGGAAAGATAAAATATGCGTCAGTTCCTTCATCACCAACAGTGAGGAGGAACCTGCCAATATTACTGTAACCTTGAAATGACCAAAGCCTTTAAAGAAATGAGAAAATGAGGAGCCAGACAGAGAGGTAGATTATTTTTCTGTGATGGGGTAAGATATGGGAGTAAGGATATGTCTAATTACTGCTTATCTGCTCTTTCCAGAAGAACTGACCTACTCCAGTGAGAGTGCTACGAATGCTATAGCGACAGATATAATCTGCACATATCACACAAGGATAGAGGCTCCATTTGGCTACCAAAACCACCTGGGTATTGTTTCAGAGAAGAATATTTCTTTTCTCTTTGTCTCCCTTTCAGCTCGGCTTCGGAGGGTCCTATCTCTTGTGTCAATCAATAGCACTGCAGCTTTAAGCCCACCGCTAGCAGCTCTGCCATCCCAGCGTCCCACACCATCCTCCTTTCCATCTGTCTGCACGGATCCCACAGGCCCCCGGCTTCCACCCGGAGCCAGACGTGGTCCAGCATCAATCAATATCTCTGCAGGGCTGCGCCGGCGAGCAGAGCGGCTTTCTCAGAACGGATCAGAGCCAAGCGACAGTTCTGAGAAAGTTCTGGGAGCAACTCTGATGAGAAAGGGGTTTTAAAGGACTATCAGTGTCTTTTATCATGTTTTAGCTCATTAACTGCACATATTTGAGATGACTTGATCATTAGTTCTCATTAACTTCTTACTTTTCAGGCAGAAATCGCTTTCGGCTCATTGAAATACAGATTTTAATTCATGTTTCAGAGACGATATTTACTGAGGGCAAATTCACACTAGCCTTGTTTAGTCCGGTTGAACCCTGGAAGCCGAACCCGAACCCTGGAGCGTTGACTCCATTGGTGCGGTTCATTTGGGTTGGTGTGAACGCAGGAATCGAACCCCGGTGCAGACCAAACAACTATTTCTTGATCCACCACGAAGGTCTGGAGCCGTTCTTTTCTGGCATAAACACCATTCAGCATTTTATCTTTAATTTCATTGGTTTCCTTTTCTTGTTTTGGTGACCGGTGGCTATTAGCACGTTTGCTAGGAAAACGTTGTGTCGGGACAAACCTGGACTCACGGTGCAGTCAGCCAGCTGTAAAACTGGAAACAACTTTAACATCCTCACACTGGTTCTGTTCAGGAACCGGACCTTTAAGTGTGAACCCGACCTACGATTGATGATCCAGTAGAGTTAACAGCATCTCGTCTACGGAAGCAGTGGTAGCTCAGTGAGTAGCGTGGTCGTCCATTAACCGTGAGGTTGTCGGTTTGATCCCCAGCTCTTACTGTCTGCATGTCAACGTGTCCTTGAGCAAGATACTGAACTCCAAGCTGCTCCCTGAGCGCTTCGCAGCAGTCCACTGCTCTTGAATGATGAAGATGGGTTAAATACAGGACAAACTTCATGTATGTTTTATTTTTTTCCATTTTTAGAGTTTTATTTCTTACCAAAGATACAACGTAGTAATGGAGGAAGACTGTTCAAATGTCAGTCCTGCAATCCTCGGATACTTTGAAAGTCAGCATTTCTGAACCATAAATATGTTTCATATCAGCCTCGCATCACGCTTGCAGAAACACACAATACCACACGGTTAATGTTGTGAAATGATTGGTTAGGTTTAGGCAACAAAATGACCTGGTTGAGGTTAGAAAAAAGATCATGGTTTGTGTCCAATGGCAACATTTTTACCAGGTGACTGAGCTGTGAAATCTCCTCTTTATGGACAATCTGAGATTTAGGAGCTGCTCAAGAGCAACTTTTTTAATGGAGAAAAACAGCATTTTCTCTGGCAAATGTTCTTGCTGTTTTAGCCATAACAGTGCCATGGCTCTGTGGTAATGACTACCATGCACTACTATTATTACTACTACTATTATTCTGCATATGACAATATCCTAATTTTCATATGGGTCATGTAATAGCATATTCTGTTTGGATATTCTGAAATGGGCCTTATTCTGAATGGAGCATTTTCTGATTAAGGCATGTAGAATAAGCCGATATTCAGATTTTACGAGCATTCTTTGGATACGTATACAGCTCATTCAGAATATGCGTCTTGATTGGGGTTTTTACTACAGTTTGCGACACGGTTTCTTGCCTCTTTACGTTCAGCTTGTACCCAACCCAACTAGCCGACAGTGTGCAGAGATGCATTAAAGAAAAGGTCACATTTCTGGTGGAATATTCATTTTCATTAGCAATGTAAACAGCTTAGTATATTGTTTTTTTCAGAATAAGGGCAAAAAACTGGTGGTCAGTTTACTATCTTTATGTGTTAGCTCCCAGTCAATCAGAACAGGCTACTGAAGCTTTCGAGGCTTTCTAGCCCTCTGAGCTCGGAGATGGAGGTAATAACTCCTGACTGCTTTCTGGGGACTTTTCTGTGATGTTTATGATCCGCTTTACCAGCTGGATCCCAGTGCACAGGAAAACATAAAGCACCGGCACTGGGATCATCTTTAATATCGTTCTATAAATCTGACGAGATTCCCTCAGACGTTTAAAGGAGGCAGTGAGTTCACGAGCATGAGACGAACGGTCTTATCAGCTGCTGCTGCCCACGCCGACCAAACATTCAGATTCCCTCTTTCAGAACAGCAGCCCTTCACTTCCCATTACCTGCATGTCCTGCTCAGATTCTGCTCCTTTCATTTCTAACATTCATTACTAATCTTTTACCTCATCCGTGCCTTATTCATTCAAATGTGTGTGTAAATATCTATTTTTAAGAAAATGCACCATTGGAGGGCAATACCATTATAAAGTTATTAAGATAGTTAATAAGATAAAAATATCCAGTACTACGAGGCTGTAATCTGTACATTGTCACAAACTACAGCAAAGCGGCTCATTTCCAGAGATAGAGTAAAGATACTGATATCATATGAAACTATTAAACCCGATGAATCCATAAGTACCAACCAAGTCATACTAGTGATTAGGAGGCTAAATAACGTTCCAAATTTAGGCTAAATTTTGGTGACGAGAAAACCGTCATGGTCATGTTCAAAGGGGTCAGTTCATCTCTGACCTCCAGATATGTGGATGTAAATGGGTTCTCTGGGTCCCCACCAGTCTCCCCTTTACAGACATGCCCACTTTATGATAGTCCCAGTCAGTCTGGATCAAGTCCTAGTCAAGTCAGCACTCTGACACACTGACAGCTGTTGTTGCCTGTTGGGCTGCAGTTTGCCATGTTCTGATTGGAGCAGATTGTTGATGCTAAAGTCAGAACCTGGGAGGGTTTCTGGTCAATATCTGGCACTGATTAGTGATGTTCATTGATTTACAATAATAAATATATACATATAATTGCATAAAGCAGCATATTTGTCCACTAACATGTTGATAAGATGATTAAATAGTTGACAGATCTCCCTTTAAGACACATTTTGAACAGATGAATTGATTTTAATCGACTGACAGCTGTATTTTTTACTTTTTCTAAAATCACAGGAAGCAACCCTTTAATTCTTATTTTCTAAGTGTCAACACAAGAGACGAACTTCCTCTGCTGCCATGTCGTCTCCCCTGGAGGGACCACAGGTCACCAGAAGGGTCTAATCAACTGTACGTCAGTCATGTGACTTCTGTTTACCTGAGGAAACTGTGGTTGTGACTTCAAAATGGCACCAGAAAGAGCACTCAGCTTCAAATCCACAGACGCAGCAGTAAGAGGAGGCTTCAGGCTGAGGTCTAACAACACAACTGCAGACGTATCTGCGGCAGACTCAGACATCCACCCAGCCTTGTTGTCCTCCATTTGTTTGTCTGGCTGTCTCGGCTAAACTGGCCCTCTCAGCGTCACATCTAAATGACCCCTGTCACCAGCGCGTCGGCAGCCAGCGGCCAGACGCCGGCGGAGCGAAATTGGACGTGGCGGGCGTCCGCTGTCTCCAGCCACAACAGTGAGACAGTGAGAGGGAGAGAGAGAGGGCAGCCCTGCAGTCAGCGACGCTGGGTGGCAGGCCAGACGAGACGAAGTCGACTCTAAACTCCAGCTAACCCCGACAAAGAGCCACAGGGGGGTGAGAGCCAAGACACACATCACCCAGCACCATGCGCTCAGACCGGCCTGGCTGAGGACACAGGGCACACAGTCTAGACGGACCTAATTGGTCTTTCTGGTATCAACTGGGTTCTAGCTGAGCAAGGAACAGAATGAGCTATGTGACGCCAAGCTTGTTATGGGTTTGAGTTTAAGCACCATATAGTTTATAGCTACAATAACTGATGAACAGATGTTCATCAGATAAATAAGAAGTTGTTCAATTTCATTACTTTTATTAAATATAAGAAATGTCATCATATATGATTAAATTGAACAAAATATTATTAAATGTAATTAAAATTAAATAAAATTGTATTTATTTTTTAAATTCATAATTATGGATGCTTTTTCATTCCAAATATATTCCACTTATTTAATAATGAGAAATATATTACTTTAAAGAAGAGTTTAAATTAATTCCAATTAAGAATACAAAAATAAATATTTTCAACATCTGAATAAATTTTTATTCCGCTATTAAGGTCTCAGGGAGAGTGAAATATTGAGAAATACGTCCATATCATTTAATCAATTAATTAAACCTAGTAAAACATAAAATAATTTAGAAATATTTTAAATTAAATAGATTGTAATAATAATATTTTTGCTTTTATAAATTATATTTTAAATGATGCCTTTAGATTATTATGTAAACAAAAGGGAAATAGATAAATAAAATATTTCATTCATTTTAATCTTAAAACATATTCTGAAGGATTAATATAGTATTTCTATATAAATATAATTAAAACAAGAGCCGTTTCTAAGGCATCAGTTGTAGTCAAATATTGAATAATGCAACAAAACAACGTTGAATAAGAGGAGAAAACTGACGTAGAGTGTTGTAACATCAGCCCCTGTAGAAACTATCAGCCTCCTCAGCGTCTCATGCGGCGCACACACATCGCTGAGGGTTTCAGACAAGCCCTTGATCACGTCTCGCACTTGAGGAACAAAAAAACCCAGTGAGAGATATTCTTGTAATTTTCTTCCCGTCGCCGGTCTCTCTTTCGTTGATGGGAGCTGACAGAACTGGGACTGCAACACAAGCGCGAGGAGGCCGAGCACCTCCGAGTCTAAACTCTGTTGTACCGTCTCATTATTTTCAGGCTCTCTGAAACTCTCTGGACTGTTTAAGATTCACGTAAAGAGCAGCGCCCGGACTCAGGACTCAGCAGTCCTGAAAGGTAGAGACAGAGAGGATGATGGGGAGATGCTGATTGTTGCTGAAGGCTGCGAAGCTCAAACATATTCATTGTGACTGCTGAATAGAATAATAAATAATATTTGTCCAGTTTTTCCAGCTCCATCATCCCGAGCAGACCATCGTCCACTGTCCTCCAATTTGAACCAAACACCAAATTGAAATATAACATATTATTATTGGCTTTACGCCGATTTAAAGCGAGTTTCAGCTTATTGTTTATCTGTCCAGCCCCCAACTTTCCTCTTCTGGTTCTCTCATAGTGTCGTTTTTAGAGAAAACTGTGAAAACTCACTGTACACTACCTGCTCAGCAGCAAACCGTTGGTGGAGACCAAACCTAGAGCTAAAAGAGAGTGAATACTGGACTTACATTCATCAGGCGGACACAAACACAACTCCTAATGAATGTTTATGCTGCTTAATTTCACCATAGCAACGTAAAAGATGATGATACTGTATGTCAGCGTGTCAGTGTTGGCAGATGATTAAGTGAATCAGGTGCAATTATTAGGATCTTGCCATAACTTTAGGTTAAAACACAATAAATGAACTACCGTTATCAACAGGATGTGAGGAGGTCACGGGGTTGACGTTCTGTCTCTGTATTATGCTGCAGAGATATCTGCTGAACTGAGCATGCTAACCAGCCAGCGCCGGCCCATCCTGTCCTGTAATGACACTTCAGTACCTCAAGAGGCGGTAGTGAGTCCAGTCTGCCCTCAGTCCAACATGCGAGGACCAAGAACTAGAGCTCCACTGAGGCCTGGTCAGTCAGGTTAAAGGTACAGGGTCCGTGTACCTTTCTGATAGTTTGTTTAGTGGATTAAATCCAGTTCTGGGAGACGGACCTTCAGTTACGTTGAACTCAGCCACTGAAAACTGGGTCTGATCCCGGTGAGTTTGCACTGGCTGAATTCAAGCGTCTGCTAACTGAACTGGCTGTTCAGGTGGATCAGGCATCAGTGACAATGGAGCCCACCTGTTCAGCTCAGTTTTATGTTTATACGTTTTTATACTTGAATTCCTGTTTGAGTTTCGACCCATTTGTTGCAGATGTTTACATTTCAATTGTTCATTTTGATTTTTGTTGCCCGTGTACAATTTATTATTTTATAATAAATAATAATTCAGTAAATGTATATGGATGTATGTGTATCTATGATGTTTCTTTACATATAACAGAATAATCCCAGTCACTTCCATACTGTGAGACAGCTTATTAATTTAACACCGGTATCAGATCAGTACTCGGTATCAGCCGAACTCAAAGCCCAGGCATTGATATTGATATCGGGACTGAAAAAGTTGCCACTTTGGATTTGATCCGATCTCAAAGTTTCAGCAGTTTGGTTGAATATTTATGTTTTCTCACCCTGCTGTTAGTTAGTAGTTAGCTTTCTGTTAATAACTGATGAGGTCGTCGTGATTGTATGGCCCCAGTCGTAGAGATGAAATGTCATTTGTTTGGAGCATGTGGCCAGTTATTACACACTGTTATGGAAATAAATGTAATCAGTGTTCAGGTTGGTGCTCAGCTGCAGTGGTGTGCTGAAACAAGATGGCTGCTCTCCACCTCCCTGATAAAAGGATGTTCAGCAGCCAGCAAACATGACTGAACTTTTACTGAGGTTCACTCTGATCTATAATTCACGCTGCATATTTGCGGCAGGAAATTCCTGCAGTTAATAATTGATTCTTGCACACAATATCAGAAATGCCCCCATTGAAGCCAAGACTTGTGAAATCATGAGACAGGAATGCCAGGTATTTTTTGGTTTGGTCAGGATTTCCTGCTCTGTACCTGCTGGGTACATTCACACAGTAAACAGGCCTGAAGCCAGTGAGACAAACCTCCCTTTCCTTCAGAGCCAGGAGTTGTTATTTAACCAAACCACAAGTGATAACTCTGTAAAAATGTTCCTGTTTTTGTGAGCCGATACAGCTGAAAAAGCCTGAACAATACTCCCGATGTGTTCCTCTTTCTCAACAATTACTCTGAAATAAGAGGTTCCTGTTTTCAGTCTGAAATGAAATTGTTTGGCTACTGAAATCTCCAACTATGAAAATGTTATCACTGTCTGCTCTGCTTTTAGGAGATCTGTCTCCTCCATAGATAAGAGGACAGGTCGGGGGAAGAAATATCGCTGGATTGTGCCTTTATCGCCAAATCATTTTCAAATCCACAAGGACAACTGAGTGAGTGAGTGGATTTGGGATTCAGCAGAGAGCAAACTGAGATTGCCGAGTTCATTCCCGCCTCGCCGGGGTACATATCAGATAATGTTGTCGCTTTCGCTTTGAGCTGTAATTTCCTGAAAGACGAGGTGCGATGTGACAGATGGCGCTCATGGTGAAAGAGCTGCCGAGGACGAGGACATGTTGCACCGCCGTCAAACCTCCGGCGGGACTGGAGCGGGCAGGAGGGGTCGGCCGCCACTTCCACTTTCATTTTTATGCACTTTTGACTGTAAGACACATCAAACCGCGGGTCAAACACATGAGTTTAGCATTTGTAAAATCATGTTAGTACTTATGTTGACCTACGAGCTGGCGTCAGGTCTCTCTAGTCAATTTGTGCTTCTTTCTTTAATTATTTAACATCCTTTCAGATTTTGTTCGAGCTTAATCCACAGATTGAATCCCAGCTTTCTGTTGATGCTCATAAACTGTGAGCAAGAACAATAAAAACTATACCTGCTTTCACGTCAGAGTCTCTTTTTCACGTCAAAAGTTTACAATAAGTCCCTAGACTTGTCACTGGTCGCTTTTTTGAAAATATAGCGACAAAGTCAAAGGTGATTTATTTGTTGTAACTTCTGGACTTACACAGATACTTTCACCCAAACCGCAACCTTTTCCTCAGGCTAACGGAGTAGTTTTGTTGCTGAAGTCGATCACCTCTGGCATTGGGCGAAGACACAGTACACCCTGGACAGGTCGCCAGTTGTTGAATATTTATATTTATAATATGTATATTGAATATTTATGTGAGCGTGATTAATGAAATCTAATGAAATGTATTTAAAGCTGCATTAGTCTATTTGTAGACAGTAGCAGGGCAGAAAAAGATGAAAGATGAAAACAAGTTGACAGACAGAGCTACCACACCAGCAGATTTTACTGCTCACTTGCTCAGGTTAAGTGATACTACTGTATATACTGTATATCATGAGATGACATTCCCATTTTATCCATAAACGTTCCTACCAAATAGCAATATATCAGTATCACAATATAAAATTTCATATACCATGATGGATTTTATCTATACGGCCCACTCATCCCTACTGCTATCTGGTTCTGCTGTTACCTGCAGACATCTGCCACCACCTCAGTACAGTGAATAGAATCTGTGGTGCTTGCAGCATTTTTACAATGTGTGTCTAGACACCATGTCCCGGTCAGGATGCAAGACATACTGGACACCAAAACTCTCTCTAGAAACTGTTTTTATTGGAAACAATTTTCTACAAGATGCAGAAAATTGTGGGAAAGCTAGTCATATTTAAGGATATGACCTAAAAATAAACGAGTTGGCCTTTAAAAATTCCTGTCTTGTGTGATTTTCAACTGTAATCATGTCCCCCAGGTCAATAAAACCACCAACTTCCCAAAGAAAACACAGAGGATGCGACCTCAGCGTCCTCAGTGGGACACACTATGACTCTGTGCTACAACATCTGTATATATATATATAAACTGTGAGGCAACAGACGGCCATGTTGCTGGGAAATAAAATTCCTGATGATTGTCACACCGCCTCCATCTTCCCTGGAAACCCTCTGCTGCATTGTGGCTCTACTTCAGCATAGACAGCACCAACATGCACTTTTAGGACATGAAGCTGAAACATCCATCTTCCTCATTCACTGCAGTGACGGACACTGAATGGTAGTTTGGCCATTCAGAGTCTGAAAGGTCGACTTCAGCAGCATGTTATGCTGGTTTCCCTGCAGTTTATGGTCTGTTTATGAAGAATCAGCCAACTCTTAATATTTATACCTTCACATCACTGAGTTGCTCTGTCAAACATAAAACAGTAACTTCTGCTCTAAGAAAGTCTAAGAGACTAACGATGTCCCATCGGATGAAGAATTGCATTTAAAAAGACGTAAAGAAACGGCAAAATTAGATAAGCATTGATGCATTGATGTTTTGGCGACGTTGTTTTGTTTCCAGTTTGCGATCTCTACTTCTTCATCTTCTACTCACTCGCCAACTTCTAACCAAACTACGCTGTAGCCGAGTTTATTTGCTCTCCACAAAACTGTGAACCGTAACTAGTAGCGTGGAGTCCTGCTTGGTTGCAGTGATTTACATTATCATGGGTTCAGGCTGTACTCAGTAAAAATGTAAAGAAAAAGGTGAATTAAAATGTTATCATGATGTGTTCAAATGTAATCTTATGTAAAAAAAAAAAATGTAATATGTCAAATTTAATATTTTGTTTCTGGCGAGAAACTTGAGGTGGATCATCAGGGTTTAATAATAAAGTCACAAAAAAGCAGTAATAAGTATTTTTGGTTTTTTTTTACAATGGTATTTGGTATTGAGAATCATGAGATTTCACTGGTCTATTAAATATCTGGTACTGTGACATCCCTGACTAAGACAACAACAAAATTAGCATACAGTAGGCCCAGGCACGCCAGCCATTACAAGCTTCAGATATCCTCATTTTCATGCCATAAACACTCACAATCAATAAGTTTCCTCTACTTTAATTCATGTTTAATATATAGTCCCAACTCATTTCAAACAGCCTGAACTACAGCGCCCCGTGTCAGATACCGCTGCATGCCGAAAGGCAATCAGCATCTAGCCACCTAAAGGCGACTGCGCTTCCTTACGGCGTCAAACACAACACAACCTGCTCCCATAACACTTAAACATGACACACAGCTGCCTGCGATCCAGCAGCAGTTCTGTCGCATCATATCAGCTCATTGTCTGCAGCTGAATCCCAGAGATCTTATTTATATTATAAAATGAGGAGAGATTATTTCATCTGCTGTCATATTAACATGATTAACAAAGCAGCAGTCACCCTTGTTCTGTCTTATTTCATGGAACTGAAACTAACTTCTAGAGTGAAGCTGACAGTGACGATGACGATAATGTCACCTCACTGGCAGGATAGGTTTCTATCTTTATGGAGAATTTTTCTCTCCCAATATATGCAATATTTGCGATAGTATATTTGCAAAACCTTTTTTATATACAGCCGGTGGTCCACTCAAACAGAAGAGTAAGATAAAATCAAAGTGAATAATTGAGGGAAAAGGAAGAAAAGCATATATACACACTGACATCAGCATACACCTTCAAATACAGTATATACATACACACACATCCATATACATACGCATAGTGCATATATGTATATGCATACTCATCATGTGTACATGTAAACGCACACAGAAAACAAAAAAAAATCATACCTTAATTGTCAGTTTCATATTTCATCTACTTTGTCCAGTTTCATTTGTACTTTAACTCCTCATTCTAACTATTTATTCTGGCTGATTTCCTACATTAAGTTGTTGTCTTGTGTCTCAACCACTTTGACCAACGCCTCGTATAGTCAGTCGCTTCATTTCTAACTCTGTAGGTTTTTCTCTCCATTTCGCCAATTTCCTGCATTGTTTCCTTCCATCGTTGAATTGATGGACTTAAAGGTTTTGACCAGTTCCTTCCCAATGACAATTTTAGGACCCAGAATAGACCCAAATGTGTTAAACTGTCCTCTTTCTTTGCTGCGGTATAGTGAATAGCTGCAGCAGCAGCGGTGACTCAACCTGCAGCTGCACCTATTCTCCACCGTCCTCTACACTCAAACACACCGTGAGCTGCAGCCTCCCATTGTCCTGCTTCATCTCCTCCGCTGTAAGTTACCGAGCCTCCGTCTGCATCGCACGCAGGCTGACGGTTTAATTAAGACGGATGAATGTGATCCTGTTGATCACATGACTCACAGAAGCCACAGTGAGTGCATTTGTTTTGTTTTTTTAATGGCCGACATCTCGGCGGGGAGGCAACCACAAAGACAGACGTGGAGGGGACCTTCTGAGACCTGCAGGGCCCCTCTCTTTATCTGCCACCCCTCGTCTTTCTGTCTGACAAAAGTATGTGGACACCTCTCTTTGAAGCCCAATGACCTCCTGTCCACATACTTTTGTCAGACAGGAAAGAGTCGGACAGGAAGCGTGGCAGAGAGAAACACACACATACACCAGCAGCGTAGCAGGTGAGTCACCGCCGTAACTTCTCATCAGGTTGTTTGTCTCCGTCCAGCAGGATGAATGAACAGACTGGATTTATGAGAGCCAATCAGCAGCCAGACAGACAGGACACATTACTACAGTCTCCATGTTGCCACGGTGATCTTATAACACAGCTCAGAGGGAGACCATCACTGTGAATACATTATTCAACAAGAACCTACAGCGCTTCAGATGAACATTATAACACATATTAATTGATATATGTAATATCATGCTGCTAGTGAATTGTATTAATTATTATTATAGATATTTTGTCTTTTTGAAGGCATGTTTGCCTTTAATCGGCAGCTCTATGTCGACAGTGCATAATGTAAGAGAACGTAAAAGATGTGACAAGTGAGCTCAGATGAGTCACATCAGCCAATCAGAATGCTCCGTGCATCCATATTATAATTATTAAGACGTTTTTTCTGTTTAAAAATCTTCTGATGGCACCAACACCAAATATTCTCCCATTATTGATTGAATATTGCTCTATACTTGGAGCACAATTCATAGCTGGGAGTTATGAAATCACTTGGTAGAGCTACAAAATATACCATGAGAGAATTCAATACTTATTGATTTTCATTATCAGTCTACTGCAATGACATTGTGGTAATTAAAATATACTATTAATTATGTTATATGGTACCTGTCTGGTATACTTCCTGTATACCAGACATGGTAGAAGCACATTAGGGTTATTGTATTGGACAGCACTACTGTATGAAATCAGCCTATGAAAGAAGTATTCGCAGTAATTATGGAAAATGAACTAGAGTGGGCTGTTGAGAGCCGCCCATAGACAAAGAGTCATCCATTTTACTGACGCTGTGATGGAGAGAGGTTTAAATCACATTTAGGTGCAAAAACGCATATTTTTACCATTCAAAGTGATATTTCTACATTCACAGAGTTATGATTCTCGTGTTTGAACAACTACAGGCACGTTTGAAAAGATGTCACGAGTTAGTGCTTTAGGAGGTTAAAATATGATGCTAAACTGTTAGCATGGCATTAGCTCTAAACCAAGCCATTCATAATTATATATAAGTAGATTATTATAGCTTCATCTTGTTATGTAAATCTCAGTGTAAACTGAAATGGTTCTCAGTGAAGGATAAATAAAAAACGTTGATCAACATTTAACCTTTTCCAGGACATGATTAGTTCACATTTTAAAACTTTTTTAATTTTATTGGAAAGTCATATTTTGAAAATTGTTTATTATTTTAGATCCAAAGTGGTCATTCCCAAGGAAGCAACCACATCCTGAAATATAATTATTTGGAGACATTTCTGTCATTCCCTCACCTTAAAGACACCTCAAGTTAAAACTGGCTCAACGCTCCCCTACTGCTGTATTAGTATTTTGGTTGCAGTATCATGTAAACGGCATGTTAATGTATTAGTTAACCCAGCAGGAGGATATACAACCATAACAACAACTATATACACTTGTTTGTTTTCATTTTGTATGTATAATGTTCATGTGTAAAGTCACTATAGCTGTCAGATACATACAGTGGAGTAAAAAGTATATTTTCAAAAATATGCAGCAGTATTGAGCTTTTCAAACTTGCCAACACACCACTCTAAATTGGTCTCTTTGTATTTCCTGTTGCAGTACTTGTTAATGCAGTCGCTGACAGGACGTAACCTTTGACCAAAGCTGTTGCCATAGCAACCGAATGGCAATGAAAATGTCTATAGCAATCAAGTGGACTCAACTAAAGTACAAGCATCTGAAAACTGTACTTGAGCCGACTACTTGAGTAATGCATAAACTCACAGCAGAGCACCACAAAAACAAGTCCTGTCCCTAAAGGAGTATTACGTAAATATTTGATGGCTGCTACAGCGACATAGTGGAAGAAAACACATATTACATCGAACTGTTCCACTAAAAGATCAGCGTTAAATTCAGCAGATAGACATCACAGGAGCATCACAGAGGTAACCAGTGTGAGCAGCTTTATATTGACCTCAGCTGGAGGACTTCTAGCTGAAACTAATGAAACATTTCACTATTGATTAATCTGCAGGCCATTTCTTTGAATAGCTGATTAGTCGTTTGGTCTTGAAAAGGACAGAAAATAGTGAAAATACACAGGTGATAAAGAAAAAAGCATCAAATCCTCATATTTAAGAAGCAGGAATTAGACATTTTTGCCTGAGAGCAGCCAGAATTAAAAAGAATTAATTAATTGATGATCAGCATTATTGTTTATTTGCTTCAGCCACTAATTATTTCAACAGTGTACTATAATAAATTATTTTACAGTGAAAAATGGTCTAGTCCTGAAGCAGCATCACTATCACTGTAGCTTCATTCACACACACACACACACACACCTGCTACACAAACACACACACACACACACACACAAAGCATCTCATTTTATTCCTATAATCAAATTTCATTCGCAGTAAATAAATAGAGCACGAATTAAAACCCCCCATCCTCCTCCTCCTCCTCCTCCTCCCCATCCTATTGATAGGCAAGGTGGCATCTCTCCCATCCACACCCTATTCTCAGTGCGCATGCGTGCCGCGGCAAACAAAGGACCAGGCTCTGAATCGACGGAGGATGGCTAATAAAGTTTGACTCGCTGCAGAATAACATCCAACATGGATGCAGCAGTAACAGAAGCGTGCAAGGATGAACCTGATGTGTGTGGAAGCGGAGGGGGGTTATTCAGGTACACCCCCAGTTCTTCATCACCCCCCCCCCCCCTTCACCCCATCCTCCTCCTCCCCATCCCACTCACGCTCCCATCTCCCCTCCTCCTCCTCCTCCACCTTCTTCTTCTCAGTGCAATAAAACGGAAATATGAGATCAATAATTCATCTAAATCATGACATAATCTGGTTAGAGGCGCTGGATGTGTGTGATGGTGTGGATGTGAGTGTGATGTGCAGCCAAATGGTGTCACACCTCCACACAGACAAAGAGGTGGGGCGAGCAGGAGCTCTTCTCTTGATTTCTGGATGTTCAACTGTTCGCTGGCTGAAAATTATGAGGGGAGACCAGCGCTCCCCTTTGCGTTGCCTAGCAGCAAAATTATATCATAATAAACAATTTCAGGGCATTGAATAAATAATAAAGAGCGCGTGGTGCGCGTGAGCAGACGCGCCCGTGCGCAGTACGCTCATTTTTCATCTATAAAAGTGAGAAAAACGAGAAGCTGTGTCTGTGCGTGAAGCGCGTGTTCCTCCAGACGGTACACACCCCTTTTTAAGCTCGTGCACATTTTTTCGCCTGAATAAAAAAAAAAGCAAAATTTATTTCTGCAATTTCGAAATGTTCCAAATCTGCACCGTTTTTCTTCTCTTTTGTCCGCGTTTTTCCGTCAAATCTGCCGCGTCTTTTGTCTCATTTCTACACGCGTCCATGCCGCGTGCGCCCCGGCTCCCCAAATGGAGAGATGGAAAAAAGACAAAAGGGATGAAAAGAAAAATGAAGATAAAACAGCCAAAAAGCACCCAAAGCGTTAGTTTTGTGTGGAGAGATGAGCGGGAAGCAGACGCGCGGCGGCTCTTACCGTGCACACTGAAGTTCCGACGCTCCCTCTGCTCTCCTCGCAGGTTCGAGTAGCGGCTGCTGTATTTTTTGCGGCTTCTCCTGCGCGCCCAGCGGCTTGTGCCTGCTGCACGGTACGGCTCGGCTCGGCGATCCTCCGCCTGCGCGCACGCGTACCCACACGTACGCGCACGCGCGTGGATTGTGCACGCACGCAAGCACACAAATGCACGGTCCCAATTTTTCTCATGAGGAAGATGTATTTTACTGTCTGTCTTTTTATGATATGTAATAACGCGTCAGTGAGACGATACTTTATGGTGATCCATACTCATATTGTTGTGATGCGATATCAGTCGTAGCCTAGTTTATGCTAATTTAATCGCCAATGCTATCACTGTAATATTCCAACAATGTTCCCATAATATTCCCTCTAACATTTATCACAATAGCTTTGTTTCCAAAACGCACCAGATACATATCTGTATTTCTTAAAGTCTGTTTCTAAAATCGTCTCCTCCCGGTGGGTGTATGTTTTTTAGTAAATAATTAGTCAGGTTTTGCAATGCGCACTGGAGAGGAATGTAGGCTTTTCTCTGCGCATGTTTTAGTGGAGATACTCCTCCATCCTCCGTCACTCTCCAGTTTGGTTGCCTTTGTGCGCCACCTGCCGTTCACTGCAGGAAAACACTGCTGCTGTCGTTCAGGTTGGGGGACTTGTTGGTAAACTTGATGGACTTGTTGATGCACAAACGAATGCACTTAACAGCCTACAAGTGGGAAGGAACTTCAGTCCTTTATTTGATTAAAATATCTGATCAGAAGAGAAACACCCCATGTGCCCTGCTGCCTCTCCAGATCTGCACCACCACCATGACGGGGGCTGTGGAGGCGGGCAGACGCCCCAACGCTGTAAAAGCTAAACTGCCTGTAGGTGTGAATGTGAACATGGATGGTTGTGTCTCTATGTGTCACCTATGCGATGGACTGGCAACCTGTTCAGGGTGAGCCCCGTCTTCGCCCACTGCAGCCCCTAACGGGATAAGCGGTTGCAGATGGATTGATGAAATTTATTTCCATCTGCAAACCAGTAATTTAACTAATTGTTTTAGCATAATGTTGCCAGAGTTTCTGAAGTTGCACTTTGACTTTACCAAAAGAAGGCTCTGTTTTTGAGTTATCATAAAATATAATGTGTATTGTTGGAGCTTTCAGTGCTTCCCTTTCTGTTTTTGTATTACTTTCACTCTGACACTAGAGAGCAGTGTTTGCAAAGAATTGAGACGTTTCATTCGCTCTCCCGAGGTGAGCCAGTGTGTTTGCTGAGTTCCTCAGGTACCTCAAGGTTTTTGTCAATCTTTCTTTTACTTCAGAAATTCAATGCAGTTTAAAGGTTCTGGTACTCTTTTGGAAGACTTTCCACATTTCAGAGGCAAATCTCCTTTCGGCTGTTCGACCTCAGGGGTCACCACAGTGACCATCTCCTTCCATCTAACTCTATCCTCTGCATCCTCTTCTCTCACACCAACTACTTCATGTCCTCTTTCACTACATCCATAAATCTCCTCTTTGGTCTTCCTCTTGGCCTCCTGCCTGGCGGTTCCAACTCCAGCATCTTTTTACCAATATAGTCACTATCCCTCCTCAGCCGATGTCCAAACCATCTCAGCCTGGCTTCTCTGGCTTTATCTCTAAAACTTCTAACATGCACTGAAGTATTCATTGATCCTATCCATCCACGAGAACCTCAACATTTTAGCCTCCTGTTTTCCTCAGTGCCACTGTCTCTAAACCAAACAACATGGCTGGTCTCACCACTGTCTTGTACACCTTTTGAGTAAAATTTGACTCTCAGGATGAGATTAGAGAGAGTTTTTATGAAACAACATCGCTCTAACTGGGACCATACAACATCATTAGTACTACTACTGGTCATGATTTCTATAGAGTTTTGCATGCAGAGGCTGTTTTTCTCACTACTTTCACTGAATGAACATGCATCGTCCTCCACTGTTAGTGATTCAGCAGTATGTTATCAACAGCTCAGCTGCTGGAGGGATTCCCAGGCTGAGGAGCTGCTATCTGCCCCCCTCCTCCCTCCTTCCTCCCTCCTTCCTCCCTCCAGCAGGAAGTATGTGGGGATTAGGGAGAGGTCAGTTTAAGACACTGTGACCTGACTGACTCGGCCATACATCACCTGGGCTCAGAGCTGCTGGTAAATCCTGAATATTCTGAGATGGTCTCCACTGCAGAGAGTTTCTTTTGAACTATAACTGATCCTACAATTATCTGAGGTCACTAACAGCCAGCACAAAGCACATACCACTAACAAGGCTGCACAGGCCTCTGGTTGTTTATCGTAAAGGGTCAGTTCACATAGTAAACCCCACTCACTGACACTGCTGTCAAGCTGTGACGACTGTTTTGGCTTCATGTGCTGAGATATGCACTTTAGAAAGTTCTGCCACCACATCAGGACAATGGAGGAAATTCATTATGTTAAAGATGCATTTCACTAAATTTATACAACTTATACCAAAGAGTTAAGAAGCAAAGAGATGGAACTCTGCTGCTTTTTTGACAACAGCTGCTAGACGGCACTGCAGTAACGTTGCCGCCATTTTGGACTGTAAACACCAACGAGTCTGGAGTCCATGGATATAGAAGAAGAAGAAGAAGAAGATATTCCTTTATTAGTCCCACAGTGGGGAAATTCAGTTTTACACTCTGTTGGTCACACAGTACATATACATGCGTCAATGGAGAGATGTCAGAGTGAGGGGGCTGCTCCTGACAAGCGCCCAGAGCAGTTAGGGGTTCGGTGCCTTGCTCAGGGGCACCTCGGCAGTGCCCAAGAGGTAAACTGGCACCTCTCCAGCAACCAATTGGTCTTGGTCCATGGGGGACTTGAACCGGCGTCCTCCGCGTCCTAACCCAAGTCCTTACGGACTGAGCTACTGCCGCCCCCATAGAAAGAGGCATCTGTAAATCAGAGGATAATTTATTTTAGGCAAATCAGCTGCACTGCCCTGTCTGGCATATCTGGTTCTACCAGCTTCCTGCTAGCTGTAATAATGGATCTATTGGCTGTAATTGATCACTGTTATTATCTTCTGATCCACCCATGGGCTGTCTGCTGTCAGCCTGGATTAACGCCTCTGTTCACAAACAACCGGCTATCGGCCAGGAGCTAGCAGAGCCGGTAGCCGGCAGAGCAGAGCCGGTAGCCAGCAGAGCCGGTAGCCGGCAGAGCTAGTATCATGACATCATACATCCATGTACATCCATGGTCTGAGGTCTGTTGGACTCCATTTGGATCCTTGACATAAAAAAGTTTGAGATTACTCTCAAAATGTGTGAGCTGAATTTTTTTAACTTCCATTTATGCCCATCGCTCATTTTCTGCTCCTCTGGGAAGCAGCCGGGCCAAAAAGATTGCTAAATAAATAAGTAAGCAAATAGTTATAATAGTATGTATCTATAATATTTTTATTGTTCAACACCGAACATTTTGGTTGAGACACTGAATATGACAACAGAATAGAAATAATTTTGTTTTACTTTTGCAGGAGGATGTTTTACAGGCGTTCGGTCGTCATTTTCAGTCCAAGATGGCGGAAGCGTAGCTCTGCTGCAGTAGACGAGTTGAGGTGGATGATGGGGGATGGCAGCCCCCTTGTTAACCTGCCATACAGTGTAAATAACTGTTATTATTGCAGCTGCATTTTTCTGTTACATAAAAGAAAACTTGAAGATATGGGATTTGAATCTTTCTATTTATGAGTTTATTTGGTGCACATACTGTGGTAGACAACCTATAATAACACACTAAGGGTGCATGTGATGAAGTGAGCACCCTTCCTGTGCTTGTTTTTCATTTGCAGCTGAATCATCCAGTTGAATGTGTCTCTACACCTTTTGATTTTGAACTGAAGAGTCTGCTGTTGCCACGCGGCGGATAGATAGTTTATTGGAGGGAAGATGCAGCCCGAGGTTAAAAACAAGACGCTGCTTCAAAACATCAGAGCCGAGTTCAAAAGCAGCTTTGAAGCGTTTGGCTGTGGTGAAGTGGTGTGGGGAGTCATGACAGACAAACCACACTCATCACCATTATTTAATTATACCGTGCAGATCGTACTGAACTGAAAGCCTGCTGCATGAACTGCTGCTGCTCATTCAGTAAATGTAAAAAACAGTCTTTAATGATTTGACTACAGATCTACAGTCCAGACTACTGTCGTGTTTTCATTTTGCATCTTGAACGCTGTCAGGGCTGCAGGGTGGTACAGCACACAGCTTGTGGTCCTTCTGTGTGGACTTTGCATGTTTTCCCCGTGTTAGTGTGGGTTTTCTCCGGGTTCTCTGGTTTCATCCCACAGTCCACAGACTCCAAATGTCCCATAGGTGTGAACGGTGTCTGTCTCTATCTGTTAGTCCTGTGATAGTCTGGCGACCTGTCCAGGGTGAACCCCACCTTCGCCCAGTTTCAGCTGGGATCGGCTCCAGCTCCACCTGCGAACCCGAATGGGATAAAGGTTGCAGATAATAATCTTAAACACTGTCCTGATGCGCCGAACCAATCGGCTGCTGATGCTCCCAACCAATCAGCTGCCTCCTGACGGCCGGTCGGAGGGTCAGGCTGCATCTGATCTGTCTCCTCCTTTCTCCTCTAACTTTTTCACCTTCACAGCTTCGGCTGAATTTTACTTTGGTTTCTATGATATAAAAGGAACAGTGTGCAGCATTCAGGGGGATCTGTTGATGGTATATAATATTAATAAGTATGTTTTCTTGTGTATAATCACCTGAAAACAAGAGTTGCTGTGTTTCTGTTACCTTAGAATGAGGATATTCATCAGTTGTAGTTATAAATGACATGACAGCTTAGCTATGATGGCTCTTCCCCTTCTTTAAATATGGCTGATTTGTTGATCTTGTTATTGATTGGGCTCATTGACTAATGATTATAAGATTCATGACTTCTCCCATTTTTTCACTTACTGCCACAGTAACGTTGTCACCAGGTCATTGGAGTGGAGTCTGATTTTCTACCACCTGAATGATTGCGGTCAACTTTCAGACACACTGCGACATCAGTGCCACGATTTACTGCCTAAAATCATCATCATCACGAGGGACATTTTCACTTTGCCTCTGTGTCTTTATAAGGGTTTAATAGTAATAACTGGGCTTGTCGTGCCCTGCCCACATGGAAAAGAGTTTGCTGCGTCATCATTTGTCGGTAGCAGTTAAGATTAGCATTTAACTTTCGGTAATCACAGGGAGTTGAAGACAAGCTTGACTGCAAGTAATTATCAACGTCTCCTCCCTCCATCCGTCTTTGAGGAGACTTCCAGGAGTCTCTGGGGTCCTTGAAGGTTTTCCAGGATCCACTGAGGGGGTCTCCAAATAATTAATGATGAGCTTGTTACTGATGTTGAGCCACAGTTTTTAGCAGATCTCCACAATGCAGTTTAATGTGTCGTAATAACACAGTATATATGATACGTCATCATAATGAACCATTTCTGTTCACATCCCCGTACTGTATGTATAACTACAGTAGCACTACGGCTAACGTGTACAGTAAATGACCACAATTTCTCCCCTTACTGTTCCACCCTGTTTTTAGAGGGGTAGTGGTGGGGGACAGGGGACATTCAGAGGTCAATAAATAGTCAACAGTAGATGTCACATAGAAGTGGTGAACATCATCTGAAAGCTGGAACCTGAAGATTAATAATGCACCATGTGTTAAGTTGTTCTAGTCATAAATAAGAACAAAATAAAATGACTTAATCAATTCAAATAAACTGTGAGCATGTAAACAAAAGCAGAACATGATGACATAATTTTGTGATGGTCATTCCAATGCTTATTTGTGTCTCATAAGTTGCTTGCAGCAATGGGTTGATACCGTTTGTTACACAGATTTGGAGCTAAATTTAGCCAAATTTTACCACTTCAGGATTGATAAAAATGATCAATAATCCCTCCAAAATACCACATTATGACAGTAAGACCTTGAGGAGCACCAGAGAAAAAGGCATCCTGGGATTTAGGATCAAAAACATTGGACATTTGGAGATTTCTGCAAGAACTGTATTTTTGGTGATTGGATGGTGAGCACTTGTGTTGTGTAAAGGTCTCAGAAACCACCTTATAGTCAGTGTCGCTAGGAAAGATAAGATAAGATAAGATAAGATATTCCTTTATTAGTCCCAGAGTGGAGAAATTCACCATCCAAACCATCCAAAACCATCCATCCTCTGAATGCTCCTCAGGTCTCTCAGTAGTAGTAGTAGTAGTAGTAGTAGTAGATTTTGTTTTTTTTTATATATATTTGGGCTGTGATTTTCTTATCCTAGAGGTAAGTAGTAGTAGTAGTAGTAGAGAGAGAGAGAGAGGCTGGATTATCCTACCCTCCTTCCTAGTAGTAGTAGAGAGAAGAGAGAGAGAGGCTGTGATTATCCTAAGTAGTAGTAGAGAGAGATAGAGAGGCTGGATATCCTAGAGAGAGAGAGAGAGAGTCTAGTAGAGGCTTCAGTTAGCTAGTAGTAGTAGTAGTAGTAGTAGTAGTAGTAGAGGCTGTGATTATCCTAGAGGTAGTAGTAGTAGTAGTAGTAGTAGTAGTAGTAGTAGTAGTAGAGGCTGTGATTATCCTAGAGGTAGTAGTAGTAGTAGTAGTAGTAGAGTAGTAGAGGCTGTGATTATCCTAGAGGTAGTAGTAGTAGTAGTAGTAGTAGTAGTAGTAGAGGCTGTGATTATCCTAGGTAGTAGTAGTAGAGAGAGAGAGAGAGGCTGTGATTATCCTAGAGGTAGTAGTAGTAGTAGTAGTAGTAGTAGTAGTAGTAGTAGAGGCTGTGATTATCCTAGAGGTCACCACAGGTCATTTTATACAGTGATCAGTGATCAATGAAATGGCTCCTATGAGGACTCACATCAGCACACATGAATCCAGTTGGACTCATTGATCCACCAGAGTCTCAGCTTTACACTGAGACCCAGTTTATGGGATTCAACACTGTTTAGGGACCCAGTATGCAGAAATATTCAGATACACCATTTTAGAAAAGGAGAAAATAATACTGACCTTTACAGACTGCATGTCTGTAAAGGGGAGACTGGTGGGTACCCACAGAAGCCATTAACATTCATATATCTGGAGGTCAGAGGTCAGCGGACCATCTTGTCCATCTTTCTAGGTAGGTACTGAACTGTCACAATGACAGACAGAATTTTGAAAATATAATAACTGTTCATATACAATCGGCGTATTCAGAGTTTACACTGTATGAGACATCTTGTCGTCCCTTTTCAAATGTATGAAAATATGGTAAATTTGCTGTAATGTGTTTTTTTAAGTGACACAACAGATCAGATATTGCCTGGCTCTCCATCCTGTCCTTCTCCTCCAGGTGTTTTTATGTCTATCATGCGTCATTCCTCTACTCTCTCTATCCTCCTCTCAGTGTGATGCCGGTCGGAGGAAGTCGGTTTTGGCTTCACCACTGACACTGGTAGCAGGAGTCCTCAGCCCCGTTATCTCACATCTTTAGGAGAAGGCTGAAACAGCCACAGGAAATGTTTGTCTTCCTCATCCTGTTTTGGGCAGTTTGAAGGTTTGGAGATGCTGGCGAAGAATCAAACAACAAGAGACAACTGGCTCCTGTAGTCCTCCGGTACTGCTCATGGGTGAGATGATCAGTCCGGTGAAACAAGAGAGTAATATCCCTTAAAGTGTTTGACCTGTTGGAAATCTCAGTCTATATATATATATTTGTACATATTCAGCTGCCAAAGTCAGTATTTTGTGTTGTTCAGGCAGTACTGTTGTTTTTGTCCCCACAACTGAAATTTTAAACTTGTACATGCAGTAATACCTGAGAGAATCCCATGTGTGGGACTTATAAAGGAATATCTTATCTTATCTTATCTTAGATGGACAGTCTGAGTCACCTGCTGGACAGAGAGGACTGGGAGAAGAAGACGAGGAGGACCGCCTAGAGGAGATAGTGGCCGTTGTCCGAAATACAGTAACTGAGGAGTCACGGCTGACAAATGAAAAGAAACTTCACTAAACTAAACCACCTCTAACCAGACCCAGTCTTGCTAACTTACACTAATCTAATCTAACTTTCCTCTTTAACCAAACTAAACCAAATGAGTGTAAATGTTGTAATCACACTGCTCCAAATCAGGATCCGCACCTGCAGTTCAAGAGGGGCGGCAATCTACGAGGCTGAAAAGTGAAGCCAATGCTGAAGTGTCTTAAACCTGCATTCTTTCTACCAGCCAGCAGGGGGCGACTCGTCTGGTTATAGAAGTCTATGAGAAAATGGAAATGAAAATGGTCCATTTAGAGTCAAATAGACCATAAAGGAGGGGATGCTTCAGGGTGGGGCTACCTTGTGATTGACAGGTTGCTACCACAGCGCTGTCCAGTCTGGGAGTTGTCCTTGTTTTCGTCTTACAGCTTTAACCCTTTCATTGTGTGTTTTCAGTTCATCAGAGTTAATTGTCTTCATTCTTATTCAGCGTTCGGATGTGCTTAGCTCCACCCTCTCATGTGACTTCTGGTTCCAAAAAACAAAGATGGCGACGGCCAAAATGGCGAACTCTGAGGGTAACAAACGTCACAGTGACGACATCCATTTCTTATATACAGTCTACAGGCCTAAACAGAGGGTCACTGAGCTGTAATGTAGAAACTGCAAATCATGGATATGTTTGCTGACCTCTGTCAAATACTGTACATGCTCATCACCTGTAGATTTCTGGGTGTATTATATGTTTAGAGCATCTGCTGGTTTCCTGTTTCATTTCAAACAGCAAACTCTTGAAACATGCTTGAGTAGAGTAATCCATCACAGCGAACATACATACATCTTTGTGTTAATGTTGCAGCATGGCAGCGTAAAGTGCAAAATGATGTGAGTCAATGGATGTCTGGAGAAGAAGACAAAAACATTTGAATGTCTAAAACAAAACAACATCATGTGATCTGTAGTGAACAGGTTAAAACATGCAGAGTTTACCGAACAGCTTAGCGCTTCAGCAGCTCCTCGTCACTCAAAATCAACAACTACATGTCAACTCCCAAAAAGTCCTCCACACAAAAGGTGGAGATGGGAGGTGGAGCTGCGTTCACGTTACTGGGTGTTTTTAAAGGTGAGCTGAGCCCATTCCTCACACTAAATCCAGCTTGACCCTGACTGAGGAATCCTCAGGGGCTTAAAGACCATCGCTGCAGGGACCGAGTGTTACTTAACCTCTGTCAGCAACAGGCAGTTAGAGGTCAGGGGTCACTGAGAGGACATTGTCCAGATAGGTGACCTGTGGACAGCGGTAACGGGTGGAAAACACCTCAGAGAGGACAGCTGTGAAAATGCATGAACAGGCGGTGAGGTGAGGAAGTAAACGCCCAGCGCCTCGTGACTTCAGGTACTTTGAGGTCCACCATCACTGCTGTGTATGAACTTAGAGAAATAAAAGAGCTATACTCTATTAATGTTAATAAAACAGCAAGGCGAAACAGGAAACTGAAGCTAAAACCACAATTTCTCTCGATATTTCAGATTTCAGATTTTTTCATTCTTTCATTATATTCTTTACACAAAAACAGTCTACAGGCTCAGCGAGGAAACCCAGAAAGTTGCAGAAAGTCTTGTTTTTTAGATTACAACCTGTTCACACAGTGGCATTAAAAACATTGATGCTCATATGTGTTAAATTTTACACACTGGCCCTTTAACGGTATTAATGTTTTCAGGTTTTCATTTGTCTGAATCCGAAAACTTGGTCTGAATTTGTTTCATTTCCCAATAAGACTTGATTTGATGATGATGAAGGTTCATACTGGGATAAATTCATTCAAGTTTTTTAGAAGTCAAGGTTACGTTACAGTTGATTTCATGTTTTACCCAGATCCCCCCCCTCTGAAGCCAGACTTCTAGATGTATTTCACTTCTAATACTTCATATGCATCCAAGGTTTGCAAACATAAGTCATTCACTAGTATCTTCTTTATTGGACAGATTATGAGATGATGTTTTACCTAACACACACCCAGAAACACACACATCATAAACGTGTCATTCTTGGCTCATCATTGGCATAAACTGGGCACCGGATGTATACCAGGTTTGTGACGTGCAAAATGGAGTCACATTTGATTCAAAGCTGGCTCAGAAATGTGAGCTGATCTACAGTAACTCTGAGTCAGCTCCCTGAAAACCCCCCAAATCTGTCAGCCATGTACGGGTTCTGGTACCAGAACCCGTTTAAGTGCACCGACACTCGGCATGTAGATCTGAGCTGAATGTGAGCATCGCTGCAGACCTGCTGTTGTTCATCCACCTCCTAACCTTCGTATGCAGCCCCACATCTTTTATTCCTGTGGCTGGCTCAGACTGTGCTCCCACCCTTCAATGAGCAGCTGATAGTCACAGGACTGCAAAACCAAATGATGCAACAATGTGGTTTTGTTGTTGCACAAGTTCAAAACAGGCTCAGGGCATTTGAATACAAAGGCTTCACAGTGAAACCATCAGTATCACCTGGAGCACCTCAGACGTCTCCTGCATCTCCTAATGTTAATAAAGCCTTTCAAGCCTCTAAATTATGTTACTTTATTTTGAAAATACCTTGAACCTGGGCGGTTGTGGCTCAGAGGGTAGAGCAGGTCGTCCACCAATCGGAAGGTCGGTGGTGCGATGCCCAGCTGCTCCAGTCACATATCGATGTGTCCTTGAGCAAGACACTTAACCTCAGCATGGATGTGTGTGGATGGCTGAATGCTGATACGTAATGTTAAGAGCTCTGAGTGGTCAGGAGACTTTCAATTCAGCCTGCCAAAATAATAAATAAAAAATGACTGGATATTTAAATAAATATGTCATTAAATGTAGCAAAATAATATTAAAAGTAATGTAGCCATTAAAGCCCCCTGTATAAAGAAAAGAATACAGAAATACTGTAAATAAGGGGTAAAATGCAAAGAGAAAATGGTGCATAATATAAATGAATCAATAAATACATAGATTTAAGATTGATATTAAATACAAATAAACAAAAATAAATGCAAAATAAATAAATATTTATATTTATTTATGATTTTATCAGGTTCTGTCCCAAATTTTTTTTAAATGTGATTGTTAGGAAAACAGGACTGCAGCTGTGATCGTTTCATGGTGACGATGCCGACTGTCGGTCAGGACCGCCAGTCAGAGGCAGGGGGCACTACATCCTGGTCCCCGGGGCCCAGACCAGAGGGGGGTCAGGGGTCATTGTGTGTGCTGAGGAAGTCAAGGGGAAAACCACACACACACACACACACACACACACACACACACACACACACACACACACACCTCCTGTGTTTGGATTAGTCGTGACGCCTGTGTGCTGTTAACCTGCAGCTGGAATGTTAATGCTGATGTTGCTCATTATGTGATTATACAGGCTGCTGCTTCGCGCCAGGTCTCAGCCTTTGTGTGAAATTCAAATCAAGTCATCAGCTCTTACACCTGAAATGTTTCCAAAGCTGAACGGATCACTCATGAGCATGAACTCACTCATTTACTGTGTAAATGTTTCTGTCTGATTATTTCTAAAACCTCTCCGCATCTTTTGAGCTTCCAGTCAGCTACTAAACACTTATGTCACTGTCAAAATATTTTTTTTTCAATAAGTATTTACCAACTGCAGCAAATGAGCCATCTGAACAACTCAGCAGGACAACAACGATCCTCAACAACATGCAGCCCCAGACCAGATCCAACCCTGGACTCAGCCTGCTCTACCAGCAGCGGCCCAGAGGACTCTACGGTCTACCAGGACATAGCTGTGGTTTCCCTGTTAGTCCTGAAGTGGACCTACAAATGAAAGCACGTCCCTTAAGTAAAAATAAAAGTAGGCCGATTTAACATAAAACTGCTGTGGCAGTGAACTTTTCTTTCTTTAAAAGTCACCAGAATGAAGGAAGTAAAGTCCCATTTCTCTGGAGGAGGACCCCCCACTTTGGTTCAGAAATCCTGCCTAGTTTTTTGAGGTTGGACAGTAATGAGATTAATCTTCTTTTACTGTCAATCAACTGTTTTAATCCATCCAGTGTGCTTCTTTTGCCTGCAAACATCAGCTCCATGCAGTCTTTTTTATAAATTGAATTTTCAGTGATATAAGCAATATACAGTATGCAATGAAATACTACTACTACTTTACATCACAGCATGGAGATCAGCAACATCTGACATGGATAACATACAAGAAACAATAATGCAGAATAAAAACACAGTATGAGGGATATGAATAGGCAACAGATTTTCATTTCTATAGTTCTTTTATTACTGTTTTCTTTAATAACAGTTTTTCATACTACTGGGACCAGAACAGGGAGACAGATCCAGCTCAAAATAAAGCCCCGTAGTCTGTGATCCATCAGCTCCGAGCTCAGACAGCAGGAGGAGTCCGAGAGGCAGCGGACGAGGAGGAGGAGGGGGAGGAGGAGGAGAGGAGAGGAGGAGGAGCAGGAGGGGAGGAGGAGGAGCAGCAGGAGGAGGAGGAGGAGGGGGGGAGGAGCAGGAGGAGGAGGAGGAGCAGGAGGAGCAGGAGGAGGAGCAGCAGGAGCAGGGTGCTGGTGCGGAGGTGGAGCTTCAGGCTTATTGCGTCCCGGTGTCACTGAGCGTCTGGAAAGTTTGACCGGAGCCGCGTTTCGTCTCTCGTGCTGCACGTTTGAGCTTCGACCCGAGCGGCGACCCGCTGACCGCACCGAGCTGTGGACAGACAGGAGGCTGGGCTCCAGGTCCAGGTCCGGGTCCGAGAGGAGAGCCCCCCAAAGTTTGAGAGGAGGACTCCTGCTGTCTCTGCTGGAGCAGGAACTCATGAAACAAAGAGTAAATTTAGTCCTGTAGCTCCACACCGCCCGTCTGTCTGTCTCAGAGGACCATCATGGACTGAGAGTCCGGATCCGCGTCCGTCTGCTGTCTGGATTCACACTAACGACACATGAGTTGGATCGACCGGACGCGCGGTTTCCATACAGCAAATCCTCGAGGATTAAAGTAACGAGGCCGATGGATAATTTCTTCACAGAGGTAAGAAGAGCTCATGTCTTTTCATTCATGCGCCGTGCTGGACTTACTTAACAGTCTGAGGACTTTATTGATCCTATAATGCTGTTTATTACTATTAAAACGTCTCAACCAGTCATGGAGCTTCACTAGCACAAGGTCTTATGAATACTGTAATATTATAAGGACGCAAAGACCATGAAGTGAGCATAAACTCACTCCAGAGATACCACACTGTGGAAATGAGGTCAGGATACCGTGGCTGACTATATGAACACGTTTTATTGGACCAAGAGTGTAGTAAAGAGCTTTAAATGAGCCCTGAACTCATCACAGAGACACACACCTCTCTGGGGGCATACCAGGCACGGTGCTGGTCAGACTGGGGGTTGGACCTGGTCCCACTGGGTCTGTGGTATTTCCGCACCTTTTTTTCTGGTTTCCTGCAAGAAAAAAGTGCTGTAAAGCTATTAATAGAAGCGTGAACCTGGGAAGCCTTTACTGATGAAAGCCGGTCTGTGGGTTTCATGTCTATGATGGTCTGTTTGCAAACTGTGTGATGAGGATGCAGCAGTTCCAGCCGATGCCCCCCTCCACCGAGAGCTGCTGTCTGATTGTTATAAGGCCAAAAACATCCTCTCTGTTTGACTGGAGAGTTAGTTAGTTCATCAGTTAGTCAAGATTTTATCTGCCTGAAAAGATCCTGTCTTCATGTGACGTCCCCAACATCAGCTTTGGCTCCAGGACGTGGTGATGATGATTTTTCTGATGTTTTCTAGAACAAACGATGAATTGGTTAAACAAGAAAACAACTTTCAACTGCTGCTTTTAGCGAGTAAAAAGTGATCTTTGGCTTCATCATATAACGTCCTGTAGTTCTGACTTGTTAGGATTCATCTGGTTTTCTCTGTTTTTTGTGTGTTTGTGATCATAAACTAAATATCTGTCGGTTTTGGACTGTTGTTTGGACAAAATAAGACCTTTGAGATGCGGTGGTGGTGATTCTTCACCGCTTTCTGAAGTTTACAACAAACAATGACATCGGCCCCACTGCTTTTAAAGTCCTATCTTTATAGGAAGTGTTAAACAAAACCAAAAACAACAGTCAGGTGCTGCTCAAGCAAACTGAAGTTGCGTGGGTGTAACAGGTGAGCTCTGAATCGACAGGTGAGCTCTGAATCGACAGGTGAGCTCTGAATCGACAGGTGAGCTCTGAATCGACAGGTGGGTTTATCTTCTGGCTGTGACTCAGGGCTAATAAGCATTCACTGCGGTGGATTTAAGACATCAGCATCCACACCTCTCTGTGATGACGTCGGCCAGGTAACGGCAGCTACACCTGAGTGTTTTTGTCTGTCATCGCAGCAGCTGTACTTTCACTGACAGAGCAGCTCTGGATAGAAAAACACTAGAGCGATTTAAAACCGGTTTTTCTTCAGGTATAGTGGTGTAACGGTTAGACTGCTTATAAAAACTTCCTGGTTGAAAGGTTGCCTGCTTTCTCATTGGTGCTTGTGCATTTTCAAAATCCAGCGAGGCTCTCGGCGGTATGAAAGGCCAAAGGTCACAACGCTCACTGAGCTCCCAGGCGTCCCGAGTAAAACAAACACTCTGAGGTTTAGGTTTTTCTTGTGCCGGTCTCTCGACGAGTGGACGCTACATCTGGCTGCTGAGCTTTTCCCTGCAAGTCTTGGAGAAAGAGAGAGAGAGAGAGGAATATTTGTGAGTGCCAGAAGCAGGCGGGCGTGCACAATAGTCTCAAATATCGTCCTGCCTGCCTTTATATCTGCCAGCGAATCGCAGCTGAAACAAAGAGCCTAGTCTTTAAGGAAAAGGGCATTTGACAAGGAAGTAAAGCAGCTTCCAGCCGCCGCAGATGGAGGCCAGCAGTCTGAGCTGAGAGGGTTTTAACTGGAGTGTTTCATATTTATACTGAGGACAGTTTAGCTGAGGGACCCACAGTGACTGAGGCTGGACAAAGACACTGTTGAGCCTTCAACCGTCCTCCTTAAGATTACCGGTTTACTCCCTTCTGCTGTGTACAAAACACTTGTCATTATCTGTGTAAACTCAGACACACAAAGCATCATGGGTACATGTTGATGTCAGTCTTTGAGGGCTGTATAATGAAGTGACTTCAGCATATCCAGGGTACCCTCTCGCTGTCTGGCTGAACTAACCCTATCAACCACAATCCTGCTAAACGGTCCTGCGACGCTGGGTATCAACTCGGTAAATCAACCCAGCCTTTCTCTATCTGACTGAGCCTGTTCACATGAAAGGGGCGGGGTTTGCTGCATCTGACCAATCGCAAACCTGGACAAATCTACTGTCAGCAGAGCAGCACATTACACAAAGAAAGAGCAAATGATAATATTAGACAAATACAGAAGTTAAACACATAATCAGACTAAGATGAACAGAGCTGAAGCTGCCAAATGCAGGAGGCTGATGTGTGAATGCATAAATTAACAGACTCTGTGGGAATACTCATAAGTCAGATATATTCGTGTAGATGTAGAATTTAATGGATGATTAGATTACACTTCATTACGATCTGAAGTGTTGTTTCAGCGTTTATAACGAGTTCAGCCTTCTTTCAGCTGCAGTGGACCTGAGAGCAAGTAAAAAAAAATTATATAAAAACATAATTCAAAGCAGTAATCATCCACATACAGCCAGCTGTCCTTCCTGTATTTGTCAGTTTAAACTGTGTCGCTTTTAACCCGATTATGACTTTACCTTCTTCGTCTGTGTGATATTATAATATGATCTGAGCTCTGATTGGTCCGTAGGTGGTGCTTTTATGAGTTGATCTCTTATCTGTTAGGTGTTCAGCGTCAGTTACCATGGTGATCTACCTCGGTAAGAAGTAAACTACTGTCGAAGGGCGGAAAACTGCGAAGGGTTCAACCCTGAAATTACCTCGCTAACCAGGAAGTTTTCTTTTGCCAAACACTGGTCCTTATTGGTGCATTATTTAATGAGATCCATTGAGCTCTCAAAGTGGAAGAAATCTGAGTTGTTGTTTTTTTTACCAGCAGCTTATATAAAATATTGTGCTGAAGCATGTTGTCCCAACACTATCGAGACCCGAATGTGTTGACTTTGACACATCTTTTAGCTGGAGGTTTCTGGTCTCTGATTACTGTCTGGAGCAGCCAGAGTCAGTCCAGTGACTATAAATAGACTGACTACACATCCAGACTGCAGATTTTACAGGTTCAGTCACAATCATGATACAGTGCTGTGTATCCTGTACGGGTTTTACTGTGATAGCAACAAACATAGAAACTGGCTGCACAAACAGAACCTTATTTAAAGTTTAGAGGCCCTGACACACCGAGCCGACGGTCAGCCGTCGGACAGTTAAGGGCCGTCGGTGAACGTCTGTCGACCTAGTTTTTACGGTGTGTCCCGCACCGCCGGGCTCAGTCTGCCTGTGTCTGAGTTTTTTTGGACCAATGTTGTATCGTAACGGCTGGTAGACCCGCTGTCCTCGGTCTTCTGGTTTCCCTTTTTAAATGACTAATACAGACTACCACCACCTGCTGGTGTGGAGAGTTATTTCTTCTCATCCGGGCGCAGAACGTACGTGGAAGCTGACGGCGGCTGTAGTCTTTGCGGTGCGTTTGAGTGCAACTGTTTGGCTGAGACAGAAGCGACGGGAGGTGACGCAGCGGTCGGCCTTCATCGCTGCTGGGTCTCTGATGTGGGGTTGGTGTGTCTGGACCTTTAAGGACCAGCACATGGAAGCAGAGGATAAGATGTAAAGCTGCTGATAGTTGGGTCACCCTACATTAAATAGATGATGAGGCTAAAGAAATGTCATCAATCTGGTTCAGGCCAGTTGTGCTGAAAATGCTGTTTGAAAACCATCTGAGAAGATCATTACATATTGGCACATACTGTTAAATATTTCAATCAAAACTAGCCATTAAAGCCTCAAACCTTTTCAGTATTTGCATATGTTACCATGTTAACTACCCCAAAATAGGATCCCACAAAAATGCTTTTACAGAGTGGAAAAACCCTCTTAAATGACATTTTGAAACACTAAAACTCCACTGAGCTGTTGGAGGCAGGACGAGGCAGGTTTCACTCCGGTTCAACAGACTGACACCCTCCAGGCTGCAGAGTAATCCTGGTCGGTGGGTGCCGCCGATTGGCTAATATCCAGTTTTATGATATCCAGTGAATGTGCAGCAGTGGATGAGTGTGTGCTCTGAGGCAGCAGGACCTGAAGCTGGTGTGTGTTGACACAGCGGAGTCTGACAGTTACTGGGTTGTTTTTTATTTGAACTGGTGGACGTGGTGTGTGAGGTGTAGACTTCACCTGTCCACCAATCAGGGAGCGGGCTTGTCTCAGGTGTGGGTTTGCAGTGATCACTGTTAGTCAAGGGAGGCAGATATCAGGCCTGAGATCAGCCAGGCTCTGGGAGAACAGTGACTAACTAATGGCAGAAAGACTGCACAGTAGGGCCGCACAATGAATTGATCACGATTTTGGCTTCCCACAGTTAAATGAACATGATGGCCTGCAATACTGATGTTAAAAAGGCTCGTTCAGCTCATATAAAACTCTCAAGCGCTTCCTAAACTAATGGCCACCAGCTAGTGATCCAGATGCTTTGGCTTCACATATAGGGATCGATATTATCGATACAACCAATGTTTTTATGACTAAATTGAGAGAAGATTTTTAGCCTCTTAATGTTGCTAATTTTGTGCTGAAGGTGCACCAGACTTATTTATTTAACTTTAATATGTAGCTAACAAAAAGATTGGGTGAATATTATATTTTTTCATATTGTTGAAAAAAAATATTGCAATTACATTGTTTTCAAACATTGTGCATAATTTATACATTAGCAGGAATGTAGCACAGCATGGAGGTGAAAGCAGTGGTGTTAACTTTAATGTGAAATAGCGCAATAAAAATATGTTGTGGCTAACATCAAAGAATAAATGTGAAAAACAGTCATATCTATGGATTATAATAATTAGCATTTGGCCATAATTGTGCAGCCCTACTGCACAGTGTATAAATATGAATACCTGAGTGCAAAGCATGGCTTTTTAATACATGCATAAAATGCTTCATATTTAACTAGAATTACTGCCTTGTGGTTGTGCACCTCCACCAGCTGGTCAAACTGCCGTTTACATCCACCTCTGTCCAAAATTTCTTCACTTCATCTTTTTATCCTTTTAGACATTTGTGTAAAGTTGTCATAATTCGCATCCATCCATCCATCTGCACACCCAGGGTTCACCCTGGACAGCACCGGAGCACCCGGAGAAAACCCACGTTAACACAGGGAGAACATGCAAACTCAAGGTGGGTTCGAACCTGGTTTGTGAGGTCACAGTGACCTTTGACCTCTAGAATCTAATCAGTTCATCCTGGAGACCAGGAGGACGAAGGACCATAGACAGACAGAATACTGTAGGAAAGTGATTCACCTGGTTTGAGTCCATAAAGTTCAGACCTTCCTCTCCCTTCTCCTCAGCCTCAGGTGTCTGCATTCCCCATTAAAACCATAAAAAGTTAGCGCCCAATCATAGACGTTAACAGGCTCAACACAGCAAACAGAGGCCCCGCCCATTTTAAATGGCTTCACTTTAACGATGATTCGGAGCGCTGCCGTGTCGGAGTGTTTCCTCCCTCCCTCCACGTCTCTCTGGCTGGTTTGAAGCTGAAACCCGACACCATGTGGAGCAGCCACAAGGAGCGGGAAGGAATTTAAACAGCTTGCAGATTTGTCGTTTTGAGCACCGCAGCCCCCCCAGCTCCTCGCTGTCCTAGGTCAACGGTGCTGTATTGAGTTGATGAATTGTCGTTCAGTCTGCAGCTGTTGTTCATTCAGGAGTTTCTTCAGGTCACCTTGACGAGTCACCAATCAGAGTCTGAGGAATCTCCTCTTCATAGTGACTGCTGTCTTTGCAGAAAGATGAAAGGCTGCAGTAAAACCATGGCAGACTAATGAACGCCAAGAATGAAAAGAGTCTGCAGATGCACCGTACGGACAAAAGTATGTGGATGAGCTTGAAGGTTCGTTCTTGACCTCGAAAACAGCAACAGATAACAGATCTTCAACTCAAGGTCCAATGTTATTCCAAAGCTTTCAGCCACATCTCCTGACCTTCCTCACCGAGTGGAGTGGCTCAGTAGTAATGGAGATGGTTTAGTTGTTAACATATGGACATTTGTTCATGTGATAACTGGTGTGTTCACCATTTCTGAATGCACTTGTGACTAGTCAGACTGTAGCGTTCGAACTGATGAAGCCACTTGGATAAGGGGCGGAACGTCTTCAGAGACAAATCTAAGTCCAGTTACCTTCGATTCAATTGATGCCAGAATGAATCTGACCTGGATGAATGAGAACATTCACAGACCTCCGGTTTGAGTCTGTCCTGTAGATGCCTTTAGGACCACTGGATGTTTTCAGATTACCTGTCTCATGTACTACTGTCAGGATATAGTGACGACTTTAGCTCCATTTCTACCCACTGCAGCTTTAACTGCTGCTGCGTTGTTGTGCAGAGGAGCCGAACGCCGGCGGCCGTGACAGACCTTTGGTATTTGACGCCCCGGGAAAGAGCAGTCTGGAAAAGCAGGGGTGTCCGCATACTTTTGGCCACATAGTGTAAATGTGTATATTAGGGGTTGAATCTCGAGCAGTGTTACAGTCTCGTTTTCCTGCATTGAAACTTCTAATTAAGTTTGCAGCAAAAACATTGTTTTCCAGAGTCCCATACAGGGAGTTGGTATCTTATTTCTCACGTCATTTTAATGTTTAGTGAAAATCAAAAAAGGGCGACAGTGAGCCAGCCAAGTCTGCTGGTCTGTTGAGTGTTTCTAATGCTGCTGCTGAAATAACACCTTCTCAAGGAGGCAGACAGTCTGGATGTGAGCCAGAGCCGCCTGCCCTCCATCTGAAACTGGTTTCACCGCTCAGTCTCAGCCCACTGTACTGTATATAGGACCGAGAGGCAACTGGGACTGTGGGAAATCAAACAGTGTCGGGCCTGTAGCTCCAGACCAGGCCCAGACAGGAAAGCTATTTATTTTAATTTCCTCCTTTTGGCTGCGGTGGTGAATGTGTACCAAAATTCTCATTTAAGTTTACCATTTTAATAGCAGCAGGCTGGTGGTGAGACTTGAAGCTTGGGACTTTTGCAGACTTAAAGCTGAAATGACAACCGCTTCAGAGCCATAAACAGCCACACAACCTGAACTGGCCTCGCTGCAGGCGCCAACATGGCTGACTGACCAGATCACTGCCATTCACATACTGAGGGATTCGTTCTGTTAAGATAAGACATTTTTGAGTGCTCCATAACACTGTCCTCCAGGTTCTCGTCCCAGTTTGTGGGTTAATCCTTGATTTAGACGCCACAGTAGCAGCCTTGTGTATGCAGGTCTGCGTTATTGTGATAAATCACAGTCGACGAGGTCAGACGTCGTGTGGTCCAGACAAGGATGAGGTGAAGGCTGATCTCTCACATATGTTTTGACTACAAACACATCAGTTTGAGGATTAGGGTTGCAGGATTAACATCACAATTGTCTTTATTTGTTTTTGTTTTAATTTCATAAAATGTTGCTCTGACCTATTTTAGCTCTCACAGCTGTGTTGTGTTCTTAACAACGTATACGCAAAAAAACACACAGACATTTTTCTAGAGTGACTGAAGGAACAGAATAGAAAAATAGGAGTGCAGTTGTTTTGTCAACTTGCAGATATTAAAGCCTGATGTGAAAGATGAACAGCTCGTTGTTTAAACAGGAAACAGACTCCGCTGCATCCGGCATCAGTCATCGACAGATGAGAACAAAAAAACCTCCCAACTCTGTATTTCTGTCTTTCATGATCTGGAGAGCTTGAAAAAATAAATGCATGTGACTTCTGGAAGTAAGAAGATGTGTATAAAAATCAGTTTCATCCAGAGTCTGATGATTTAGTCCAGTCAGTGATGAAAAAGCTTCTCAATCATTGATCATTTAGTCCTGCGTGAGTGATTCTTTACTGCAGGTCTTCAGTTTGATCAGCAGCGACAGTAATCTTTGTTTCCTCTATCATGTCCCTGTCTTCCTCTGCCTCCATCCATAACTCGTTGTTTCTTCATCCCTACCTCATCACCTTCCTCTATAACATCTGGACTTCCTGTCGGATGGCTCTAAACATTCCTCTGGATCGCGACACTTTCTGACCTCTCTCTCTCTCTCTCTCTCCCAACTCCCTCCACATGTGTGTTCATAGTCTTCAGCTGTCCATTAATGACACAGACTTTAGATGAAATTCAGTTGCTGAAACGTCATCAAACAGGACAACCCTCTGGATCAGAGAGGAGGGATGCATGTGCACTCAGAGACACGTCAGATATACGGGCTGAAACCGTCGTTGGTTTCAGTCCTGTGTGCGTAGGTTCAGATGACCTCTGCTGTCTCCTGACCTCTGTATGACATCCCATGTCACTGTGTTGTAAAGTGCATTAAGCTAATGTTAAAACCCGTCACTCCTCCTGTATGTGACGCGTTCACCTGACCACATACTTACAGTACAGCTCTGCAGTAAGAGGGGAACCTTCAAACCGCTGCCTGAGAGCTCATTTCTTGGTCCGCTGGCTGCAGAGGTAATATTTCTGTCTGAGACGCTCTCCTGACACTAATCCCTCAGCGTCCTGCTGCGTCGCGGTTCCCCCGCTGCTGAAATGGTCAATTAAAACCAGGAATGAGGTTTCTGGATCCGACCCGGTTTGATTCATCTTCACTGACAAGGTGTCGCTCTGCTGCAGGAGGCAGCCGGAGAACGAGGAGTGTTTTGAACCGGGTCGTGTCAGACCTGCTGCTGCTCATCTGTGTGATTCAGGTCAGCGTTTCTCTCAGGTTTTAGAGTACAATCTCTGATCCTTTGTTATTATTTGTTATTTAGATCCTCTTCTGCTGCCACAAAGGGGTTGCCAAACGATAAGAGAAACAACTATAAAAGTAAAGAATCTGCAGTAGTCTAAAGGAAACCTGTCAAAACAGAGAATTTTCAACATTCTATCGTCATTAAACCGATGACTATTTTTCTAATTAATAATTTCAGTGTTTAGTTGATAAAATGTCCAAGAATAGTAAAGATATGTCCGTTATAGTTTCTCAGAGACCAGGGCGCCATCTGCTAATTCCCTCTTTTGTCAAAGTAACCGTCTGAAAACTCAAACGTTATTCAGTCCATAAAGATGTATATAAAGCTGGAAACACAGAAGGTTTACATTTTTGATTAGTAATTAACTAAAATAATTAATTATCAAAATTGTTGGCAAATACTTTTATGTTAATCCACTAATTGTTTCAGCGTTTGGTGCAACAACCAGTCAGAAAACAGCTAAAGTCACCAATGACGTAATGAAATACGGGTATGGAGAGTCGTGCCGTACGGAGGACAGGTGTCACCAGGTCATGGTCTGCACCCATCAGGTCTGTCCCACCTGTCCAACACACACCTGGTGTGTGGGCGACATTGTGAGCTTGTTTTGTAGTTTGATTCACACACGCCTGAGGGCAGTTTACCTGTCACACACACACACAGCATTATATGATACACACACACACACACACACACACACACACACCTGGCCCACAAAATAACCGTCCACAAAAATCACCTGGCCCACGAGCCACTGGAATGATTTAATGGAAACACCTGCAGGAAGGAAGATATTTGGCTTTTTCCCTAGAAGGACTCGACTGTCTTTACAGACAAACACACAGCGTGTCTAAAGGCAGCCGGTCCGATGTGGTAGTGTAGTTACTTAATTAATTAATTAATCACTGTTGAGAAGCTGGTGGTCAGATCTGCCTGCATGTTGTCAGTAGATGTCAGTAGATGTAGTAACTCTGGCTTTGATCGCTCTTGTGTCATCGTCGTATAGTTTCTGCTCTTATACTAGTTGTATATACCTCTTGTTTTATTTGATTCATTCTTAATCTGTTCAAAATGGACCTTAAAGGGAACTTTGTCAAATATTTAATCAACATGTCAGTAGACAAATATGCTGCTTTATGCAAACGTGTATATGTTTATTATTGGAAATCAATTAATAACCCAAATCAATGGCAGATATTGTCCAGAAACCCTCCCAGGTTCTGACTTTAGCATCAAAAATCTGCTCCAATCAGAACATGGCAAACTGCAGCCCAACAGGCAGCAGCAGCAGCAGATTTTAACCCTTATGGTGGTTAATTGGATGGCATCATGTGTTATGGCTGTTTATGCACCTCTCTGTGTCTTTTAACTAGTTACACCTGTACTGAGGCAGATCTTACCCAGCCACCTCTCCTGGAGGAACTTTGGGTCAACTCCTGTTGTTTTTAAATGTGCTTTAGAAATAAACTGACTTGACTTCTAATTTTAGCCTGATAATCAGCTGGTTCTTCAACAGTGCTCACAGGGGATCTCAGTCTAGACCTGCTTATATGAAAAGAGTCTTGAGAGAACTTCTGTCATGATTTGATGCTATATAAATATAAATGTAACTGAACTGAACCTGCATCCTCTGCCTGAGACTGGTGGGTACCCATACAACCCATTTTAATCACAGATCTGGAGGTCAGAGGTCAAGGGACCCCTTTAGAAATGGACATGACAGTTTTTTCTTGCCAAGATTTAGGGTCTCCTCTCGGGAATAAGTGAAAGTTTATCTCATCTTAATTTGGGGACGGGAAAAATATTTCAGAGGTTTGGTCTCTAAATGTGTGTGAACCACTTGGATTAGAGGACAAACAAAGCGTTTTTGTTTGAGCTGTCAAACATCAGCGTTGTTTATGGCTCCACTCCGTTCAGTTAGCAGTGCCTTTGAGCAAGGCCCCACTGTAGCTGAAGACCACAACCTGAAGCTGGTCGAAGGCTGTCATACGAACTTGTGTTGTGTTTCTGATCAGATCTGGGAGGGAGGCAGGAGGGTTATCTGATCCTGGATCCTGTTGACAGCAGCTTCCTGGAAACCCCCGTCTACACAAACTCACAAACACACACACACACACACACACACACACACACACAAACATAAAACAACTCAAGTGCTGGCTGGGCACAACCCGAAAAACCAAACATCCATTTCCAGCAATTAGCTGCTTCTCATGCGATCATGTGGCCCTGTGAGAGTGCAGGTCTTTCTCCTCCCAGGACTCCTCAGAGTACTCAGCGGTGCGTCGCATTAGTTTTACTCCGGCGGTGCAGAAGGAAAAAGTTGGGTCATTATCTGAGTTAATGATCTGATTGATTTTTCTGCGCAGCGTGGAGCCAAAAAGGCAGTCGGAGCATCTCCGATTCATTCCTCATTCATGAAGTCCATTAAGACTTATTCCAGTTTCAGTGATCAAGATAACTTTTATGATTACATATTTATGTGTTGTTGTGTCCGTGGTTGTAGGAAGAAAGGCGGAACAAAGCTTGGACTTCTGTTCTCAGAGTTGGGACGTATCAACCGGGCTGGTCTTCATTGTTCATACCTACAAAAGTAATGCACTGTAATTCATGTGTATCCCACAAAATCAATTCATGTGTAACGACCATAATCATGAGGCAGGAAATATAAAGAGCAGCTCAGAGCGAGGAGGTCGCCAGACGTTCACCCAGGAGACCAGCGTCCTGTGTGAAACCAGAAGTCAACGTTGAGTTATTTGTAGTATCGTCACTTCAGAGTGATTTTAACACAAGATCTTTTCCTAAAGCTAACTAAGTAAATAAGACTGTATGCCTGTAACAAGCAGAAACTGACACGTCTTGCTGGACATTCATAGGAAAACGAATGAAAACCTTTGTAAGAGGATGTGTTGCATCAAGAGCCGTTTGGTTCGACTTTACTGTCGGATTTGTTTTTTCAGAGGCTTTCTGCTTTTCCTCCACCTGGTATAAGTTTAAGTAGTGCGCTATTTATGCTTCTACATGCATCTGATCGCGTCTTACTAACATTGTAGATTCACATTTACAGTCAACATGAGATACTTTGTGATCCAATCATGTCGTCCAGATATTGAGATTAGAAACTTGTTCTCGACCTTGAAAATGGTTGTTAAAAACCAACCTGATCTCATGGGAAGGCCTGTAAATAGCACATTTCCATGTGTCATTTAATGCCATGAAACAGTCACGGTTAGGTTTAGTTATGTTTACGAAAAATATCATAGTTGGGCTTGAAGTAACTCTGTAAAGTAGGTGAAATACATACAGACATAAGTACAAAAAACATAAATGTCATTGACGTCAGCGGTTTGGGACAGGAGCCTGGTGTATGCATGACGCCCAGAGCAACAAGGCTGGGCTGATTAAACAGTCCAGTGCCACAAGGCTCCTTCAGTAGCTGCTCTGCAGCTCTCCAACTTCATCAGCAGATGGAGTTTGCCCAATTTTCATATCAATGAATTTCATTTTTGGAGCGCTTTATGGACTTGTTAGAGATTTTAGACAATCTCCACACGACTTTCCTTTCTTACATGTCCGTTTTCCTCGTCTTCTCATCAGTTTCTGATCTGAGAACTACTAAAGTGGAGTCTTTATTATCAGTGCGTTGAGTTTGGACACTTCATACTTCATACTTTCAGTAAAATGCGGTAGAGTTGAATGCAGTGTTACGTTTTGGTAGTGCTGGTTTCTACTTTTACTCCACTACAACCGTTCTCCACCCTTGAAATACATTCACACTGACTAATATGGATAAACGGCTCATTGTATGATTTCAAAACTCAACTTTTTTCCTGTGTTGAGTAAGAAGTGACGGTCCTTTTCTTCATCAGTAAGTGAGCAGCTGACTCAACCAATATACTTGCTTCAGTTACTCTGAACAAAACCTGCATTGACTGAGCAGCAGTTCTTTGTAAAGAGCTCACTGCTGTTTAAAAGAGCTGTTTATCTGCCCGTCATGCTCGACCTCCACACCACTATCATTCTAATGTAGTCTGCAACAGTAAGGTCTAATTGCAGCAAAACATCAAGTCGGAGGTTTAAAGAGATCGAGGTGGAGCAGTGTCTCCAGAACACCGTTTCCTGACTGCTGAAACCTTCTTCTGAATAGAGGAAGTGGTCCAAACGGAGGATGCAGAGCTGGCCTGCGACTTGGAGCATCTCATGTACAGAGACAACTCCTGCTTGAGCAAGAGCATAGATTTCTACCTGCTCAGGACGTAGGGGTGGCACATAAATTCATTCACCGCTTTTATTGTGGTAGTCTGAGTGTGATGTCATATCCGTTCTGTATCCGTCAATCAAAACAAACCACAGCGAGCCAAAACGAGCAAGTGGAAAACAGTAGAGGGTCGGCGTGGATACGCTTTTTATGGAGCCAATATCGCTCACAGGCCCCTGATTTGAACTGAATTGATATTGATGGCAGACTTTGTGATATCGACAGATATTGAATCGTTTTATTGTATAGTTGTATAGTAAATCCAGCCCGACCAGATGTCTCCTAATCAGTCAATTCTGTGTTTGTATACTGTGAATCTCAGACTGGAGACCAACAATATTTTTCTGATCCAAGCATTAATTTCTTTGCAATAATTCAGACGCACATTTTCAGTCTGACTCACAGCGACGCTGTTAATTAGTCGGCGTTTAGTGGCCGTCTGGCCTGTTGTCATCGCTCTGTTGACGGATGAATAAACTGTTCAGTGTAGCATTTAGCGCCGGACTGTCCCCCCCGAGCTTGAACCACAGCCTGTTTTCATGTTGTAAAGTAAACTGTTGTTTAGTTCCTCTAACATTTTTAAAAAGACAGTTTCGTGATGAAGGTTGTGTCCCTCGTGTCAAACTGTCCCAAGACTTAAGAACCGTTTTATTGACATTGCCTCTGACCTGTCCTCTGAATCGTAGTATTAAGTGCATCCCAGAGGACAGTTTCCTCATGAGACCGTGAAATATGGAGTTTTTAGCACATTGGAGTCTCCTTTGATTAAATAGGCCCTTCCAGTTTGTGTACACATGCACTGCAGAGTAATTCTCCTCTAATTCAGCCCTCGCCTCGCCACTTAACCCTCCTCTTCTATGGCCAAGCCGCCAGAGTCATTAGATTGTCCTCGCGAGTGCACTCAGTGACTTGACACGTTTCCAAAAAAGCCATAAAGTCATTAGAGGAAGTTGAAAGCTCGGAGGGTTGAAGCGTGGCCCAGGTTCGGGCCTTTCTCACGCTAAACCGAGCAAACAGGCCGAGCCAGAATAAACAGGGTTATCTGTGCAGTTTAGTGGGTCAAGCTGCTTCAAAAGAGTTCTGTACCTAGAAGGTCAAGACTCGTTTCCTAAGCTCAGATCTGTCTGAGATAGAGGCCATTCAGAAATTAGAGACAGAACGTGGAAATGGAGGTCAAGGAGGACTGAACGGGATGAAAGAGAAATCTCATTTTGATTGAATGTAGGGAGTCCACGTTATCATTTAAGACCTGGACACGCCAAGCTGACAGTCGGCTGTCGGTGTAGTTTTTTCAGTGTGTCCCGTGTCGGAGGCTCTAGTCTGCCTCTGCCCGTGTCGGAGGTTCTAGTCTGCCCGTGTCGTCTGCTCTAGTCTGCCCGTGTCGGAGGCTCTAGTCTTCCCGTGTGGGAGGCTCTAGTCTGCCCGTGTTGGAGGCTCTAGTCTGCCCGTGTGGGAGGCTCTAGTCTGCCCGTGTTGGAGGCTCTAGTCTGCCCATGTCGGAGGCTCTAGTCTGCCCATGTCGGAGGCTCTAGTCTGCCCGTGTTGGAGGCTCTAGTCTGCCCGTGTCGGAGGCTCTAGTCTGCCCGTGTCTACCCTAACCCGCGGAACTCAGTGAGAGAAATCACTGATTGGCTGTTCAGCTTAAACAAATCAGTGCACGAGAAGAGAAACAGACGTGATATCTTTTTCAAATTAAAAGTCCCTAAAATTGTATGATTTGACTTTTTCCCCTGTGGTCAAGCGGTAAAAAGTTTACAAAAATCACAATAAATCATATAGAGTCACAATACTTGTTGAATTGTAGCTCTTAAAAATCTCAATACATATCTAACTAACGACACTCAAGTATCGTTCCAGCCGTAATAAATACAGTAATATTAAAAATGGGACTTGATTTCATTGAAATTGAACTCAAAATGTAAACCCAGTCCTACCTACACGTACCACCACTTTCCCTCCTGTAAACGGTTTCAGGTCACAGTGAAATACTGCTTTAATTTGTGCAGCCACATAGTGTGTTTCTCAGGGTAAATCCCCCCTTTTTTTTTTTTTTTTTTTTTTTTTTTTTTGCACAACAAGGCGTCTGTTGTTTGTCCCAAAAGAAAGAAGGCAGAGCAGGGAAGACAGTATTTATATTCTGCCCGTTCCCTCCGCTACAACTCTGCAGAACCAGCAGCAGCCGACCACAGCTGGACAACACATGGTAGCTCTGGCCTCAGCTGCCAGCCTGTAACTAACACACACACACACACACACACACACACACACACACACACACACACACACACACACACACACACACACCTCCTCAACAGTCACTCTATGCATGTAACTGTATCTGCACACACTTTTTACCACTCCTGCTTTCACACACTTGTACAGTGTCTCTCGTGCACACGCTGACTTTGACAAGCGCACGCTCCGAGCAGAGGAAAGTAGGTCAGGTGGGCTTCAGCGAGGGGAGTTTGGTCATTTCCCCCCTTTATGGGCGTAAGTGGTCTTTAGTGGTGGAAAGTGGTCTAAGCCCAGTTAGTTCATCGTTGATCCTGAGTCGCAGAGTCTCTGCGAACTTGAGTTTCTTTCTTTGGATGCAGAGTTCCTCTTCATGTGAGTTTGATTTGGCTCATTTGCTTCAGACGGCGATGGAGACGAAGCCCTCTTCATGCGTAGTTGTGGTGACTAATGAGTCACAGACCGGACATCACAAACGTACTTACTGCACTTTTCTGTGACTTTCTGGTCTTGTTTAAAGGTCACAACCTGGGTTTCAGATCCCTGTTTTAAACTGTTCTACCCTTTTAATAAAGATCAAGACTCCACAGTTCATCGTTCAGACGTCCCAGCATTGATCTTGCTTTGACTAATAGCTCTCCGACAGAAAAATAGTGTGGCTTTATTTAATCAAGAGCTGGATTTCCTGTGGTCTGGCTTCATGGAATCTGGAAAGTATAGAGATCTTTGTCTTTATGAGCAGAAGTGGACAATAAAGGCAGATGATATTCAGTTTGTAATGTGATTCACATTGTGATGGTGGTGCAGCTGGTCCTTCTTTTAGTGAGGTGCCGCTCAGTGGGAGGGGCTGATTCACTTTAACACCAACATCTGATCAGTGATTTTCACTGCAGCATATCCACAGGTTTAATGCTGTCCCACTGACGGACAGCTCACCTCCAAATGTGGCTAAACATCCCAGTCTCACCATTAAAACTAAAACTAACCAGTCCCTTTTTAGCCCCTCAGACAAAACCCCATTGCTTTTCTGTGGATGTTGCATGTTTGACTCAGTGATGAGAAAACAAGGAAGCTGCCCAGCAAGCATAGCTGAGATTACAGCCTGGGCTTGTGGGATTCGCTGTTGCTTTGTTCTGTAAACCAAAAACGGCTTGAAAGCGCCTCCTCATTCAAAAAAAACAAAAGAGAAAAGAGTATTTATCTGTACTTTTTAGCACAGGCAGCGTTGCTGGACTGCTTTCAGGCGCTTTACAGCGACACTCTGCTGCTGCTGTCTCACCTGTAAGCTGGTCCGCTCACAAACCACATCAGAAGTTGATTTTTCTTTTCCTGGATAATCTCACCTGGTTTAGGATCCACACAGACACCTTTATGGCCTTCTCTAACTCATACTCTACTTGCAAATCTTCCCGATTTTCCTGGGAGACTCCTGTTTTTCATTGCCCTCTCCTGGTTTCCTCCTGTGGTCACAATTCTCATGTATTTCATTTCTGGCAAATTTTCACACCTTTTTTTCTTTTCATTATCTCAGCTGTACAGCGCCTGTATGTATAAACCCTCCCGTTTCCACCCGGACGGCTATAGAGTGACACCAAACGTCTTTCCCCGGTGGAGGAGAGCTGCTCGCGACACCGCGGCGTGGTTCGTACATCACAGCAAAGCAGACGGGTTTCAGAGCGCAGAGGTGGCGTTGTGTCTGGATGGACAGTACGAAGAGAAAGAGTACTCAGGCAGGGGTGAAGAAATGGATAAAAACTGCTGAATATTAGTCTGGTTTATACCAGAGATTCACATAAATTCACGCCAGAGGAGCAAATTATTCAGTTTTCTTTCCTGAGACTTTTTACAAAAAATGCTGTTGCAGTGTACTTAATATTTTTAGTATTCATTCTTTAAAAGTCAGCAAGGACCCCAGACCCCCCACTTTTGTTTTGAAATCCTTATTTCTGAGGTCTCAAGGTTGGCGAGTATGCTCTAAACTAACTGATGTGAGAAGTAAATGACCGCCGCATGGATATAAATATTCCACCTGAAAAGCAGGAAGGTGGTCGACAAAGACGTGAGTCCAGACAGGAAGAGGAAGTTAGTTTCTCCACTTCAGAGCTGTTTGTTTTCAAAGGGCTTCTTCAAATCTCTTCTGAAGGCGCTCATCTGTGCACAGGAAACGCCTGTTTACGTTCCAGTTGGGGGTTAAAAATGTGTCCGAGCTCGAGTTCGTTGTTGTTTCTCTCAGTCGTCTGTGGTCGGGCCAGCGACCGACCTGGTGCCGGCGCTAATGATGAAATGACGAGCAGACTGAGAGAAAACGAAGAGCTCTTCAGTTCAAGGAAGAGAGTGAACGGTCACAGTGTGCACTGACAGATCAGATCAGCCAAAACTTCACCTGTTTTTATTCTCTCATATGAAATGGGGTGTATGAAAATATTAAATATTGTAATATTATGCTTTGTGATCCTGTATCGATTTTCAAAACCACTGTATTGATTTTTAATTAATAGTTTAGATGCAAAGATGAGCTCAGTCAATACTTTGAGTCGTGTTATGATGTTGGATGTTACAGGGAGGCTTCTGGTGGAGGCTTCTTCTGTGATGTAAATGAATAAAAAGTCTTCTGCTTCCTTCTTTATACTATGACAGTTTTCCTAAAATAAGATTTAAAAAATCGCAATATATCGCCGTGCTTGCATTATCGAAACCCCTGTATGATGATGCATATATCGCCACACAGCCCTACTTTACATCGGAAACATCAGTCACAGGAGGCCAAAGCAGGAACATATTAACATGTAGAGGCTGAATGGTGTTTGAATGTACTTTTGGGTGGTTGAAGGTGAGGACTGGAGCGCTCAAAAGGGTGATGGAAATCAACCTGAATGACTTCCCTTTCATCATTTTTGCATGTAAAGAGGTAATTGATGACAGGAGTCCCAGTCTGGCCCCCATCAGCAATAACTGTTATCTCACTGACTGTAATGAAGCCGAAGGAAAGAAAGTGTGGATGGAGATATTTTGTGAAACGAAGGTTGTGTGGACAGAGTGGTGTTGACATTTCTGATTGTTGTTTTGTTTTAGATGTAGGGGGACAATATGTTTTTTAACATATCTGTATAGAGAGACGGGGCCTTTAAGTCATGCACAAGTATATTTGCAATTTGCATTTTGGCTTTTCTAACAGGAGAGTCTTGTTGACCAGTTATGACATGTTCAGGCCTGTAAACGAGGCTGAAATGGGACACAGCTTTTAAAACATAAGCTACAAGCGGTACAGGAGTATTTTCATTCACTGTTTGTGACTCTGTCAGAAGTATCCAACTCTAAATGCTGCAGTGTCGGTGCCCTGTTTTCTCCATTGAACGGCAGGTCTGCTGTGTTTTACAGCATGTAGGCCAGCAGTAAGTAGAGCGTGTTAACAATCCTACAGAAACAGCCAGGTCACGGCTATAAACACAAACACCTGTTTTCTCCATCAGCCTCTCTCAAACATTCAGGGGGAGGCGCTGCATTCCAGCATTTCACTGTCTGACCGTAAAAGTCATTTTAAACTTTGTTTTCTGGTTATGAATTGGATCATTGCACATTTATTTTATTATTTTCAGCCTGTAATTACACAGTGTTGTCTGCTCCATATTCATATATTTACTCACACACTCAAAGCCTCCCGTTATAATAAAGACTTCTCAAGGGAACGTCAGAAATGGTGTCAACATGTTGCTGAGCAGTGAAATTGCATTTACATATATTTGTGTCCATTAAGATGTAAAGATTTCCCGCTCATGTGTCCGCACCAAAGTAGAAAATGGAGCAATTTCATGCTGGACACTAAACATCTCGTGAGGGATTCACCCATTTCAAAGTAGTTTATTTACAGCACTGACTAGAGAATGCATGTCTGAGTCCAAACAGTCGGCCTCATTATCCATCCACGGTGTCATCGGGCTACGCTGAGTTACCAGAACAACATAATGAGAGCTGCTGAATAGTTAATGAGACACGGTGACTCAAACAGACTCATCCTCATCAGGAACTCATAGCCCCGATGAACAAATGTGTCGAGGTGGTTTTGTTGAGAGAACGCTAAAGGAGGACGAGTGTTTGCTCACAGGCCGTCAGGTCTGTCACTTTTTCATTGTTTTATACTTTTCATTGTATTATTTGTTTTATTGTGATGCATTTTAATTTGTTATGTACTGGTGACATAGACTGGGTGTAAGAACTGGACATAGTCGCTCTGACGTCACCCACTGGATGGTGGACTGCCATTGTGAAGCCAAGTATCCCAAAAACCAGGTCTTCATCTTGGGTTTTTGGTCATCATGATCTTGGTTTTTGGTCTTTGTCATCTTGGTTTTTTGGCCGTCAGCATCTTGGTTTGTGGCTGTTGCCATCTTGGTTTTTGGGCTTTCTCCATCTTGTTTTTTGGGCCGTCCTCATGTTGGTTTGTGGCTGTTGTCATCTTGGTTTTTGGGCCGTTGCCATCTTGGTTTGTGGCTGTTGTCATCGTGGTTTTTAGATGTTGCCATCTTGTGTTTTTTGCCACCTTAGTTTTTGGCAACCAGAAGTAACATGAAAAGGTGTCGTTTAAGTACAAACAAACACTGAAGAAGACATAAGATAAGAGATAAGATATTCCTTTATTGGTCCCACAGTGGAGAAATTCAGTCATTTATAGCTGACCAAAATGTTCTGATTAACTTCGATGAGCTGAAAACACACTGTAAAAGGGTCCAAGTTATAAGACAAAAACATACACAACTCCCAAACTGGACCATGGTAGCCACCTGTCAATCACAAGGTAGCCCCGCCCTAAAGCATCCCCTGCTTTATGGTCTATCTGACTCTAAATGGACCATAATGGACCATAATTCACTAAATGAACATCATGCTGTATTGAAGAAGACTTGAAACTAGCGATTGAGGTCATAAACTCGTGTTTACAATGTTTACTGAGGTAATAAATCCAGTGAGAAGTAGGCTCATTTTCTCATAGACTTCTATACAACCAGAGGAGACGCCCCCTGCTGGCTGGTAGAAAGAACATAAATTTAAGGCTGTTCAGTATTGGCTCCAGTTTTCAGGCCCGGAGGTTGAAACCTGATTGGTGGGTTCAGAGGTCAACAACTGGCCACGCAGAGCTCCTGCTGCTGCTCACTGGATTAGACTCCATTTACATTACAAGGCCATTATAACGTCATATAAGTCGTAGCATGTTGTGAACTTATGAGCCGGACGGTATTTATTGAGACTGCTTGCTATCAGTCAGTAGCATTTCCAATAATCCACACCCCCTGTAGAGTGAACTCCAATAGAAACCACCAAACACAAGCAAATCATTTGAAAGCATACAATGAAGGCATCTTGATGTTTACATTACTTTCAGTCACATGGAGGTAGAAACAACAATAACACCTCCTGGTTCACACCCGAGTGTCCTGGGTTTCCCTGGTTTCGGTCCCGTCAGGGTCAAAGTCCGCCGGTTGAGAATCTGCAAGATGGTGAAATGAACCTCACGCCCTGTTGAGTCAGCCAGGTGTCACCACCAAATCCTACAGATTCATCCAGAAAGACTTGAATCGGACACGTTTAGACATGTAGAAGGCCGTGAGCCAGTTTATGGAGGATTGAGCACTGAGACTTGATTGAAAAGAGGTCTGGGTGTTCAGTATGAGGCATTAACCATTTCTGCGTTAAAAAAAACACATTATACATAACACTGTGTGGGAGTTTGTTCACGGAAAGTTGCTGTTTTGGAGCGATGTCTGAGTTGTGTGTGGACACGTGGTGGCTTGATGTCAGAAGCAGAAAATGACCTGTTGGAAGTGAGATGAGAAAGTAAACGTTCCAGCAGTGATAATGACGGCGCAGGGCGGAGAGAAAAGTGTGATTAGAGCAGTTACACACCGCAGAGCCGTCCCCTGTGATTGGTTAGCTGCTGACTAAAGTCACCTGGACTCAGGTGGAATACATAATCTGCAAATGACAAAAAGACATTTCTACCTATTTTCAAAAAAAAAATCTTTATTTTACAAACGGGACCTGCACTTTTTTTGCTTACAATATTTTATGTGTCCAGGTTTACAAGATGGTCCAGATATGTGTCCAACTGATGATTATCAACTAGGACTGCCAAAGTTAAACTTGTAACTTGTTAACGCAAATTTGTTTTTCACAGCACTAATTTCTGTAACGCAAAACTAAACTTGTATTATTTGAAACTAGAAAACCAGAGGAAAATCTGTCATGACCACTTTTAAAGGGGTCCCTTGACCTCTGACCTCCGGATATGTGAACGAAAATGGGATCTATGGGTCCCCACCAGTCTCCCCTGCAGTTCCCTGCATGGGTTTTCTTTCTCCCTCTTCAGCTAATTGGACTGTTTGTCTCGTCTCTTCCCATGCTGATTGATTACTGAGTAGCAAACATATGATGTGATCAATGCAACTGATCCTGACACATTTCTTCTTGATGTCAGTGTGTGTGATGATATAACAAATTGCCCCACTAATTAAATATGTGGCCTTTGCTGTGTGGTGTAGCAGCTCTGCTTAGTTTGCTGGGAGCTTAATAACTTGAATATTATCTTGCATAAAGAATCTTCCTGCTCTTTAGTTCATCGACAGTTGAGAAAATGTCATCAGCTGAAGGTTAGCCCTCATACTGTAGACTAGAGGTTCATGTTTTAGACAGTAAAACAAGCTCAAACATATTTAAGACCTAAACAAAATAAGCGTCGTGTCCGTGAGCTGCTGAGTTTGCTGACTCTCCTCTGCAGCAGTGCTTCCTGTCTGATTTCCAGCGCTGGGCCTTTTTCTTGTTCTCAGCCTGCTTGTGTTTTGTCCCCTGGCGGTTTGATTGTCGTCCAACTAAAAAAAGCTTCCAAGTCTCTCCCGAGTCAGCTGCAAACTCGCCTGGATCCACCCTACAGCTGCTCTCCAGATCTACGACTTACATGCCTTTTAATTATCCACAAAGCAGCTGAGGAGGATACTGAGAGCTTCATCTCCCGAAAACTTGATGTCTCTGAAGTTTTGAGAACGCAGCGTGGGAAAGCGTTGTCCTTCCATTTGTTTAAGGCTGAAAGAGTTTCATAAAGTACGCCTATTTGTAATTTGGTTCAACTGTTCCTTTTAAATTGACCTGCCATCTCTTGAAAAGTGCCGTCCTGTTAGAGGCGGTGTCCCCGTCAGCACCTGGTGGATGCCTCTTCATCAGGTCCTGATAACCTGATGGCCGACCATCCGCCGATGAGCAGCTGCTTCCTGTGGAGCCTCCAGTCAACACCTCTGCTCCCGCCCACTCTCTAACACCACAGTGTGCTGAGCGACGTGACCTTTGACCCTTCCTGACAATTGCTTTGTTAATAATTCAAACCCACCAGGTGTTATGTGTTGTTGAGTGGGTGGCGAGCTGTTGTTTTATTTGTGCCAAAGATGTGTTGCTGATTGACGATGTACTTCACATGGCCGTCAGTCCACATTAAACAGTAGGTAATGACCGCATGTAATATAAAGATGTTGAATTTATTGAGGATTGGATGAATGTGTTTTGTGGGGAACAAGATGTAGAAAATGAGACTGAATCAAATGTACAAAATACAGATACAGCTGAAGATGAGCAGTTACATGACGGGCACAAGCATCGCATGTTTCAACACACGTGTCTGATGCCTGTTTACTGGTCAGGAAGTACTGGATCAGTATTTAGATAATACATTAAATCTGGCTCCAGCAGGAGGAAACGGTGACAAAGCCAAAAGCTTCCCAGTGTTGTTTCCACAGGGATGTAATACCTACCATGATTATAGGCAGCAGAGGTTAACACATCCTCTTATTTAAATCTCTGACTTTTAAATACTGATGGTAGATTTGCGCAAAATGTAGAATATATATTTTATGCACAGTATTTGTCAGAGGTCCAACAAGACATGGTTTACATTTTGTGCCTCTGTTTCCTAGTTGGTTAACGTCGTAGTTGGTGCTGATGTTTATCGATATCGATGAACAGACCAGCAGCAACGTTCAAGCAACCAAAAGCACAGTAAATAACAAATAAATCTACAAACTTTGTAAATAAAAACCCACAAATGTTTGTTATCAGCCTGGATTGGACACTTGGCCAAACACTTAACACGACATACATTTTCCAGACCGGTGACAATAGTGCAGATAATAACTGTTGTCTCTGGAAGTAAAGGCAGAAGCAGTGCGGTGTTGTAGAGATGCAAACCTCAGAGGTGGTTGATGCAGATCTGCGAACATGTGCTTCTCTTTAAGTTCCCATGAAATCAAAATAGAGTGTAGATAGAGTGTAAATCCTCAGCAGCCAAGAACTGAAATGCACCAATGGACCAAGTTTTGGACCGACTAAAATGCTCAAAATTGAATGAAATATTCTCCAACTGGCTGAGAGGAAACATCATTCAAGAACAAAATGAAACCACACGCCGGCTCTCTGAATGTTGACCTTCTCTAAAGTTGAGTTGGGCTCTAAATATAATCCAGCCTCGGAGCCTCTGAGCAAACGTTGAATTCGTCATCGGTAGAATAAGAACCAGGACCGACTGTAAGCAGAGGGACGCTCGTTGAACGTTGATCCAGTGGTCGGTGGAAAGGCTGAAAGCTCTGGATGAATTCTACTAAACACATTTCCTTTTGTTCATTCGTCCAGTTTTAATTTTTGTGTTTCCGCCTCTCTAGGGAAAACATTTTAGGTATATAGCTGATGCTCATGAGTGATGCTTTATGAAAGAGTGCAGTCACTTCTGTAATTTTAACATCAAGATAAAGCAGATAAACCTGGAGCCTGTTGGCAGGCGGTCAGCTCTCGCTGTCTGTTAGGATCCGCTGTGAACTTCGCTCTTCCCTTTGTCTCCTGCAGTTTCTGGCAAAACACAGAATAAACACCTTCATGGCGACCTCAGTTTGCCTGAAAAAGCTGCAGGTTGTAAATGTTGTGTGGTAAATCTTTGTGATATGGATTTCACACGGTGGATCGGTCTTTACTGGTCTGACGTCGACCCTCATCTCCGGTGTCATTTGTGGTTTTGGTTTGACCCAACTTGGTGGTGAGTGCAGTAACCGAAGCTATTAGCTAAACATTGTCTGTGTTTTGAAAGAGACCTTCTGTTTCGCTGTAATTTCTTATTTTAATTTCACGTTTCCTGACGTAGCGGGTCAGCGCTCTTGCTGCGGCCAGTAAATGTAGTTCAAACAAACCGGTTTCAGCAGTTCTTGGTCCTGGTCTGTGAAGTGGTCCTTCAGTCCTCCTAGTGAGGATGAGCTGCTTAGTCACACTTCAAGTCAAGAAATAGACCATTTATAGTCACTGGTGACACAGTTAGAAAGACTCTGCTGAGAGAACTAATCCTCCCTGACAAACACGCATCAAGTCAATGTCACAAGTTTAACGTCGACGGCCTTTACGCACCGAGTCTGTAGTCTTCATCTGCAGTTGTCATCAGGCTGGACAATCATGATATATGTTGTCAAAACAATACAAAAATCTCTGTCATATATATTTTTCTACATTCTTTCTTATTACGATATGAGCTCGGCCTATATTTATTTCTCTTTCTCTAACATTTCATTTAAAATTAAATCTGTAGGAGTTTGTTAAGGTACAGTACCTGGAAATGGCAAAAAAATACCTTTAAATAACACATTCCATTCAAAATGGCCGACTTCCTGTAGGGTTTTGGATATACCTCCCACTGGCTATTTGGTGCATCTCCATGTTACCTCTGCTGGATGTAGGTAAAACGTGAGCGAGGGGATCAATAATAGAATTTTGTGGGGGGCGTTAACGAGCCACTTTTGAGGCTGAAGCCTGAGACTCTTAAAAAAACTAATTTTTCACCACATCTGATGAGTGTGCAAAGTTTAACCACTTTCTGAGCAGGTTAAGGCCCCCAAAAGGCAATTCATTGGGGAGAATAATAATAATAATAATAATAATAATAATAATAATAATAATAATAAGTAATTAAAGTTGTCAATGCTCAGGCCCTAATAATTATGTTTATTTTGTACTCTAGTTCTTAAAATCAGAAAAAAACTCAGGACCTATAATTTGACACGTATTTAATTCACACAGGAGTTTACAAAAATAGGCTTTGTCATTTGTTTATTTCATCTAATTATTTATTTAATTACCAGAAAATATGCTGTATTGTGATATATATTGTTTTGGCCGTATCACCAGAACCCTAAATTCTCACCTCATGTTTGTGAGTCACACACCAAATGTTTGTCCATCATTAAAGGTTTGATTTTCTCTTTTTTTCGCATCTGTCAAAAGGCAGAAGAGAGTTGTTTGACCACTCAGAGCCACCGTCCATGCATTTGCCATCATCCAAAATGGCGTCTGATAAACTTTCATCAGGAGGAGGAGACGGATCAGACCTGTAGCTGGAGTTCATCCAGAGACATCGTAGCTTCAGAGAGACGACGTCACTACGTCACTGATGGCCGTGTCGTCTTTCAAATCCCGTATTTTCACAGTCTGATACTTTAACCGTTTTACAAAAAACTGAGACTTTTAGAGTCAAAAAACATTCATCTCTCTCCATTGACTTCTATTCATATTTTTTTTCTGAAATAAGGTCCCATGGTGGTCCACCAGAAGGGGCGGGACTTCCTGTCTGTGTGCGTGCAATAGTCCTATAAACAAGCAGCAGATCCCGTCAGGCTCAGAATGAAGCCAGTCGTCAGATTGTTGAAGCTCATGAACTGATCAGCAGCAGCTCATCAAAGCGTCTGATTGGCTGCTGTGAACTGGTCCATGTGTGTTTTATGGCTGCTGCAGATGACCCACAACACAGTGTGTGTGTGTGCAGACTGACTGTATTTATGTGTCTTTTGTCTGCTGATGTGTTTGAGTGCGATTAAAAACAGCCCTCCTTTCTCCATCACCATCGGTTGCCCTAGTAACGGCCTCTGCAGCCAACCAGCCACCGGCTTCCTTTCTCCCACAATGCACTGAGCCACTCTGTTCATCCTTCTAAACACTAAAAAGCCCTGTAGATGCTGACAAAAGGCCTTTTACCGTTTCAGTATTTCTGTGGGAGTGAAACGTCCATCCTGAATCAGTTTCAGCATCAGAAATGATCCAAAATAGACCTACAGCATGTTTTAATGAATCCTTTTTCTGGATTATGAAAAAATATTCAGAGGGAGCCTTCTGTCGGCCGGCTGTGGCGGCAGAGCTCCTGCCTCACACATGGTTTCATTTAACCCCGTACAAGCTAGCAGCATTCATTCCTCCATCAGAAAAAGTAGGAATTTGGCTTTTCTGTGTCTCGTTTTCAAGCGGAGTGGGTGTGATGAGGCTGTGATTGGACTCCGTTGTTCTGCTGCCACATCAAGCGGCCGCAGACAAGACAGATAATGGCTTCTGGTGTGTTAAATCTTTCTTCTTCCTGTCATTTTGAAGGGTAAATTTGGTCCATTTGTAGTTTTCAGAGCTCATGCTGTGGAGCATATTCTTAAAGCTAACATGCTGTGTTCATTTGGATGTCGGGGAAGGTTTGTTTTTGTCTTCACGAGGACTCAGTGGGTTTTGTTCACATTTAAAAGCCAACACTGTAGTTTTGCATGTCTCTGCTGACCGTTTTCTAAAGCATGCGATATGTTTTGGGATTTTCTTTCTCACAGACCCCAAACGTTTTGTTTTTGTGTTCTAGGATGTTCTGTTAACAGTGTTTGATTGTCAAACCTGTGCTGCTGTTGTTGTGGTTGTATGGAGAAAACATCGAGTCGATTTGTCATTTAATACATTTTAAAATTACAATCTAGACCAGCGGCGTCAAACTCATTTCAGTTCAGAGGCCACATCCAGTCCAGATGATGTCCAGTGGGACAGTAAAACCACTGCACAGTAACCTAGAAATAACAACACCTTCCTGTTAGTGTAAAGAACATCCTGAAAATCATCACAATTAATGACAAATCCAGCCCAAAATACAAATAGAAGTGCATTTAATTGCAGAATTGGAATTAATTATTCATCCAAGTCATAAATTCAACTTAATATCTCATAACTTTGGCTTACTCTGTCAAAAAATGTCTTTACACTTTGCAAAGTCCATCCAGTGGGCCGGATTGGACCCTTTGGCGGGCCGGTTCTGGCCCTCGGGCCCTATGTGTGACACCCTTCATCCAGAGGATCTGTTTGGTCCTCTTTGGCAGCCTCCATGATGATAAGCGGTAAATGCTGGTGTGTTTTGGATTTCAGACCATCCCAACTCTTCACTTTAGGATTAGTTACCACCGTAGTTAGGTTTAAGAAAGAACCACGTGGTTGGGCTTAAAACTATGATGTTCATATAGTGAAAATGACACTGAACGTCGTGAAGACGGGACCCGAACAGCGTCCTCCTGGATGAAAGTCTTGTGTTTATCGGACCCATCCTCCTCCTCTTCCACCCACCCAGTGTGTCTTTTCACTCCTGAGTACTTTCTCTGAGCGTTTGCTGTTGCTGCAGATGGGTTTACACTGCAGTTAATGGAATATCGGGAGTGTTTCAGACATGCGTGGCGGTACCGAACGCCGACAGCCTTGACAAAGTCGAGTATTTGACACATTGGGAGGAGCGAACCTCTAGTGTTAGCTCCGCCGACCCTCTCTGGTGGACCAGCCGCTCATAATCCAGCAAGGGCTTTAATCAGTGGGCCATAGGCTCCGTCACCATTGTGCCCGACACATAGTGACTTTACAGACATTTGTTTAAATCGAAATCTGGCAGATTAATTAAAGTCTGTGCAAGTTCACATGGTAGTTAAACGAATGGTTTGTAGATAACAGGCTAACATGCAACGGCTTCTTAACGAACGTTAATCTGTACTTTCGGTGGAATCATATTATCATGATATGATCATATCACTGGCCTAAATTAATAATGTCAAACAAATAGTAACTAAGAAAACAAATGACACAAGTTTTCTAAATAAACATGTGGGTTTGACTCACACCCAGATTTTTTCCAGGCAACATACACACACACATATACATGATCTAATCTCCCTCTGGTATTTGGAGTTTTGACAAAAACCATCAGCCACTAGTCTCAGTTAGTTCAGATTAAAGTTTGGAAAAACTTTCTCGACCCTCGGACGAAATTACACGTCATGTATCGTGGATTCCAGACGCTAAGGGTAGAATAATATGTGGCAGCGCTCGCTGAGCTGGGTGGTTAAGTGCTATCTAACATCTAATTAAGGGGTATTAAGGTCTGGAAATTCAATAAGGGGAGCTGAAGTGAGGGCAGCAGTTATTATGACAGATGATGTGTATGTACTCTATAGATCCACCTACCAACGTCATATACTGAAGGGGCTCCGAGACCTGTTTTCATGTTAAGGCTCGCAAAGAAAATACAAATTTAACCTTTTTGCAGCTCCCTCCTCCCACATCTCTAGGAGTCATTTTTCCTTTAAAGCAAAAACAAATGTATGTCAGGCTCAAAGGTATTTCCCTAACTCAGTTATGTGCACTTCACTCCAAAGTGGATTACAGAAGAATCTGGATCTTAACGATAAGCAGAGAGAAAAGAGATGCTTTTACAGGCCGATTGATGGACGAACATTAAAGCAAACTACACTTCCAGGGAAACTGGGTTACGTTGGCATGTCCACACAACATAATGAGAAGTGACTAAACCATTCAAACACTGAATATATAATCTGAAGTGATACTTTTAGTCATGTTATAGGCTCTGGGGACCACCACTCTGTTAGCTGGTTCGATCGCCATGAAATTATGTTCAGACCTTCATGGTCTCCAGAGGAAGACGCTGATGGCTTTAGTCAACCCAGTCGCTAGAAACCATGTTGGCATTGTTTGTTTCTGCAACCGACAGATACATTGGATATCAATTTTTGAACTAAAAATATGTTTCATAAATTCATTTCGTATCCGCCTGGTATCATGCTGCAGAAACCACGGTTACGGTTAGGAGAGTTGATGCATGACTGTGCGCATTTGTCATGTGTTTATTAATGTTTGCATGTGATCGTGAATGCATGCATATTTATTTATGTTGATGCAGCTTTGTATTATTCATGGTGTACATTTGTATCTGCAGATAAACGGGTTCACACTGACACTATAATCGTGTATGACTGTGTGTTTATTCTGGTGTGAGAGTCATTGTGAGGCCCTTTTCTCAGACCTTTCCAAAAGTCAATACAGCAACCTAATCAGTTCCCACAATCCCCTGCTCTCACTCTGTGTGTCCAGTCATTCAAATCTAAATAACCTCCGCCGCTGAACTTGTGTTGATTGGTTCTCCACAAAGGCTTTGCGAGTCGATTGGTCCGTGCCACATGCTGGCAAAGGTTCAAGGTCAGTTTGCACTCATAGACTTCCTCTTGGCTGCGTTTCCCAGACAGCAGCTTCCCACTAAACATTGCTGTGAGCATTGTCTCTATTGTGTTGTCAATCACTGTCATCACAGGGGAGCATGCTCAACACTTTTTTTTTTTTCTTTACCATCAAGACCCAAATTCTTTCATTGTTTTGTGCAAAAGCTCTTCAACAATTGTATATCAGATTTGTCCTGCAACAGCTGGGAAATGTGAAGGGCTCAATCTCGAATGCAGTGCAGAAGTTTTGCAAGCCGTAAATATCCCTTTGGAAAGTAAAAATAACCATCTGTCAAAGAGGCAGACAAATTAGCAGTCTGACAAAAAGGTGTTTTTAATATCTTCAAGTATCAGCACCACCAGCTTCCTTCCTCTGCAGCTTTTATTTTGAAATCTGTCTTGCTCTCTATTGGCTGGAGGAGAGCCAGACAAATTCAAAAACACACATATGGCAAGCACGTGAAGAGAGACGGTTACTCACTTTAACCTCAGCCATAAAAAGCAGGTCTCTCTAAAAGTTAATGATTGATCCGTCTAAGCAGCCGTCCCGGGTTAAGCGAAGGGCCTGATGCTATTACTGTTCCGCTGCACTGTTAGTGTGACTCCAACAGTGGAAATGCATCAGTACCTGCAGGACTGAGGACGTGATAAAGACGTCTGTGTTTGCTTTGCATCTGTTGCACACGCCTGCGTGTCTGGTCAGCGAGCGGCCTTATAGCTGGCTGCTGTTGATGAGGATCGCTGTCAGTAGATGGACAGAGTTTTTTCAGCGATGCAGACTTGAATAATTCCTCTTTGATAGCTGAATGTTTTTGAAATCACATGAATGAGGTTTCAAGGACTTGCGGGTCAAAGAGAAGCACTGAGCACACCTGCACTCAAGCAGTGCAGATCAAAAACCGGTGCATAAGCCGTTTACCCTCCTTTCAAACATGAGGTAAACGGTGCGTGACGCGCCGCTTCTGATCCGTTGTTCACCTTTTGAAACTGCTGATAAAAGTGCTGCCTGATGCTTTTTTCTTTTCTTTTACTGCCATTAACAGACTCATCTTTTCTTGTCAGCTTGGTGTTTGAGGGAGATGGCGTGATGAGCATGTGGGGCTTGTACAAACAAGGAGCAGATAATCTGTTCCACTCGGCGGAGCTGAGAGCTGAGAACCTGCTGTTCTGCAGGTGGGGGAACGTTTACCCACGAGGACGTGATTGGTGGAGACTTGGGACAATTTCATAGTGTCTATTGATGCATTACATGGTACGTGGACATAGAGCTAGTATGGTTTGGTGTATTTGTAATCTAGGGCTGTCGACTAAGACCAAAATGTTGTTTAGTCGACAGATCGGCCGACCTGGACCAGACCGGCCATGTGAGGAGCGGTGACGGCTGCGTGATTCACATGTTTGTTCTTCACACCAGCAGCGTTTCTGCTGCTGTTTCTACACAGTTTGACTTTCATACTGACCATTTCATGTCATTATAAATGTCATTTGTATTTATTTTAGACCGAGAGAGATCAAGAAACGTGTGCTCATTTGTAACTAATAGTAATAATCCACAATTAAAACCCTGTACTATATTCATTCACGTTCTACACTCTGTCCTGCACACATTTCAGAATAAAAGCATCGTGTTAACAAATGGAGTTCTGACCATAGAAAAAACACTTGAGGAGTGTCAGCGTGACAGCTCTGACCCGTTAACATGGACGCCGAAATAAAAGCCAACACGTAACGCAGCCGCCACGCGGTCCTCATGCGGCCGGTCTGGCCCCGGCTTAAGAGGGCGCAGCCAAGAGTCTAGTGTACGAGATTTACTGCTAACACTAACCTTTTTCTGGATACCTCCCTTTGTTCTTAGTTGCCAAATGTGAAATGTTGTCTAAACAGCTGTACAATCATTTTGAATCAATGAGTCTAAACTTGACAAAACCAGGATTTAAATCAGGAACTATCTGATCGAAGAAGAAGTAAATCTACACTCCTAATCTGTCCAGAGTTTGATGCCAACTTTGGGAACTTGACGGTTGTGATCCTCAGAGCTACAGACAAATCTGCCCTGTAACATTTAAACAGGCCTTTATTTCAACAAAGATGTAATGACGTTTTTTTGTTTACATTCTACAACCACAGCTTTCAAAAAGTAGATGTAGTTGTGTTCTTGGTACACAGGCTACGTGGTCTCTGAGTCTGTTCTGAGATCAGCCGGAGCAGGACTGTGGCTGAACAGATCCGGTGGAGCCGCTGATGGAGGACTGCAGCTGTTGCTGATGTGTAGACCAGGTCAAAGTTCAGCAGTGGCAACACGGTGTTCACACACTCAGTAGAAAACAACTGGACTTCTGCCTTCCGCCTCGTCTGTCGCTCCAAATGTTCTGCAGGGTTTCTCAGTAAACTTGAGCCTGCTGTCCTCACCAGAGGCTGAAGACTGCAGCAAACAGGGCCAGCTGTTAGCAAGAGCAGCAATGCATCATCTCCCAGACAACATACCGGCAGCAGTGTTGAGTCACGGTTTTAGTGCTCACAGGCTCTCCCATTGAAGGCTCTGATAGAGAGGATGGCTGTGGTCGAACACAGGACTCTGTTTGTTATGGGAGAGGAAGAGGAATCTCTCAAACGAGACAGCTGCTCATTTCCAACCCCGACGGCGTACGAACACTCCCACCACCACAGACCCTTGTTTTAGCAGCTCTCCAACCCCCCTGCGCCCCACAGAGAGAGCATTAGCCACACATGTCGAGGTTGAGGAGGGAAAATACAAGCAGGGGAAGGGTCACTGCCTCGGTTTTACCCCCAGAGCTTTCGGGCGGGAGGTTTGTGTTGGTGTTTGGGTTTCTGGCCGGGAGGAGGTGTCAGGATTTGAGATAAAGGCCAGACAGAGGCGCCTCTCTGGACACATGTGGCTGACTTGATGTGCAAGGATGTTATCCAGTGGTGGATAGGCAGAACTCCAACTCTTATGGATCTGAAAGGACTTCTATAACCACATTTTATAGACGTAAACAGCAACCGGTTCCAAGTTGGATCAACCAGCATGAAATTTGAACAGTTATGACAATACAAAAAACTGTTTTTTACTCTGATCCCAAAACACCGTCTGGATCTTAAGACACGCCCAGCTGCCATCAGAAAACTAGCGGTGATGAAGGCCGACTGTTGAGTCGCCTTTGTCTTTGCTGATAAGTTGCGCTTGAACACACCGCAAAGACTGCAGCCGACAGCCAGCTAGCACATACGTTCTACACCTGCTTGAGAGGAAATAACGGAGTACGATGGATATACAAACGGTTGTTATGATACATACATGAAACGAAGCAGCGCCTGTCGGCCATTTTCACTCCACTCTAACTTACTGCTTAGCTTCATTCCTGGTGTTCATGTTGCTGTGAAAATATCCGTGTGTTGGAACGATCAGATGAAGGTTTTTCCTCTGCTCACTTTACTTCCATTTCTCTTCTCATGCACTGATGCACTTGAGTGGAACAGCCAATCAGAGTCATTCAACATGCTGAATCGGCTGAAAAACCTCAGTCATGGGCGAAACAGGTCAACAGATGCTCACCAACGGCCTCAACCCGTCTGATGTCCAATTGTCAGTTTGGTGTGTTCAGGCTCTTAATATCACCAGATGATGCAGGTAGCAGCTCTGGATGACTTAGACTATATTAATGCAGGGTTTCAGTGTTGGTTCAGGCTGTACTTCTTTTAAAATATTCCCTACAACATGACATATCTCAGAAAATGATTACTGACACTACAGAGACAGCGAGATTATAAATCCAAGGCATTTCCTTCTGATGATACAGTCTGTCTAAACTTCAGGATCTTTTTTTACAGTGTGATACCTGATTTTAAGTCAGCAGCATCTTTCCCTCTTTAACAATCCAACCTATAGGTGACTCTGCTGTGTGAGATTGACTGAGGCTCCGAGGTCTCACTGGTGTAACAGCTGGGTCCTTGATCCACAGATCCCAGTCCCAGTCCAGACTCTTTAACGTCTCCCTCCTCATGTGTTGACATTAGCTCGGCTGAAGCCCAGCTTCCTTTCATGCCTCCGCTTCGGTAGACAATCCACATCAGAGCAGTGGTGGATTATTTTTCCTGCCTAATTTAAAAGTTGGTTTTGTGTTGAGGTGGGTTTCGTCACGTCCTGAGTTTATGAAAGCTGATCTGGTGGTTTCTAGAATATCATGCTGTTTGTTTGTGGAGCCTTTTTCGGCACTGTGAAAGTCAGCATTGGGGAATCTCAAACCTTCATGACATTAGATGTTTTGAAGCCCAACTGGAGATTAGACTGAATAACACTGATAACCCACAGCCTCGGTGTGCTTCAAATACTGGTTAGATTGTCTAACAGCATGTGGGGGGTGCAGCGTCTTGCAGTTTTTGTAAATTTCTAAACAGACAATCCAACACTCAGGCTGACTTTACACAGTGAATGAAGGAAGCGTTTTATAAAACTCTCTCAAGCTCTCAGTTTTCATCCTTCACAAATACTTCTATCAGTCCAACACCATTAATGTTTCGAGAAGAGACCTTTTGAAAAGTGTGTGTCGTTATCTCCATCTGTACAATTCATCGTACCTCTATGACGACTGCCTCTTCACCCAACAACCACGTCTACAGGCCACCTGAAAATGTGACCATGTTGTGAATATAAACTAGTTGGAGTATACAGAGGATTTATGTTCCTGTCAGTTTGTCCCATCTGGTAGTTTTCGTACCAACTCGGTTGATGGTCCAGGGAGCTGAGCTGATAAGGGGGAGCTCTTAAAGCACTGCAGACCACTGATTGGTCGGAGAGAATCATCACTGGGGTGACACAGGCCGTCCTGTAAAGACCCATCCATCCATCTGGAGTCGATCCCAGCTAGCATTGGGCGAAGGCGAGGTTCACCCTGGACAGGTCACCAGTCCATCGCAGGGCTGGCACAGAAAGACAACCATTCATGCTCACAATCACACCTGCAGGACATTTAGAGTCATCAGTTAACCTGCATGTCTCCGGAGGAAGCTGGAGAACCCGGAGAAAACCCACACTAACACGTGCAGAAAGGCCCCAAACCGGATTTAGACCTGCGACCCTCTTGCTGTGAGGTCACTAATCACTGTACAAACATGGCAGCCTCAAAAACGACGCTGTACACTACAAGGAAGTGCAGACGTTCCTCTGTTTGGTTGCTGATGAAGATGATGTCACAGCAATTTCATGTGGCATCGCAGTTGCAGCTGAGAAGGGGAGAGAGGGGCTACTGCCCACAGTGGAACCTGAAGAGTAGAAAAGCATCGGTGCCAAAAAGTGAGTCGAGTCGAGTCGAGTCGAGTCGAGTCGAGTCGCGCCTCACCATGCAGTGGAAACACGCCAAATGTGGCATTTATAAAGAACTCCTGAACCACGAGGCCTGGAGACAAAACTTCTTATTGGTTCAAGACCAACCTTTCTAGTTCTTTCACTGCTCTGTAAACACAATGCAGCATTCAGCCAACATAGCTGATATAAACTACCATTATTCTCAAACACATTGTGCAAATGCAACCAAATGTAGGAGACGTGATCTCTGCTGTTTTAGTTATCGTAGGTGCTGCACTGAACTTGGAGTTTTGTACATTTCACCCCAGTATTCCCAGTCAGAGTTCAGGTTTTCTCTGGAAAATCATGTCCACCGTCAGCTCGCCTGCATCATGTCTTTCAGATTTAAAGTTTTCAAACGTTTTCTGTTGGCATTGTGCAGCCTCTCTGAGTGCTTTCTGGTTACCTCCATCGAGGAGGTTATGTGTTCTGGTTGGTTTGTTGATTTGTTTGTCAGCAGGGCCCATTAAAGTTTGGAGCGGATCCGAATCACCGGGCGGATACTCACATTATTTTTCACTTGGCAGAGGTTTGGTCTCTCAGAGTGTTCTTGTAGTTTTCTCTGTTTTTTTTTTTTTTTCTTTTCTTTTTTTAAGTGTGTTTTTTATCCATTAATAGAGAAATGCATCTTGGGTTTTCATTTTCTTTGGTCCGCTGGAAACTAGAGATCTTTGATGTTCAGAGTTCAGGCAATCAGTGGTGATGAATGAGGGAGACGAGGTGAAGCACAGGCTTTTGGCTCAGAGCCCTAGTTTAGAAATGGGCTAGTAGCTCTGTGGGTCAATGTGTGTGAAGAGGGGAGGGAGGGAGGGAGGGAAGGAGGGAAGGAGAAGGAGTGGATTAAGGGAGGAGGGAGGGAAAGCACAATAAGATAGTGTGCCACTGTCAGATGCCTCGTTCTCTCCCATCAGCGGAGAAAGGGCGAGCGGCACACGCTGCCCACAAAGAACATGGGTGTGTGTGGTTGTGTGTGTGTGTGTGTGTGTGTGTGTGTGTGTGTGTGTGTGTGTGTGTGTGTTGGGGGTCTTGAATGTTGAAAAGTGTGCCGGTGGGAGGAGGGGGACCCCTCTCTTTCTTGATCCGAGCATCAGATTCCTCTGGTGGTGCACATCAGGAATGTCCACATGGTCTCGGCTGGTAAGCAGCACACGCCTCCTCTTTGTGCACGTCACAATGGAACATCCTCCTTTGTTTGGTTCCTCTGTGCAGCGTCAAAGAGCCAGACGTCAGCCGCTGTCAACATCACAATGACGGTTTCTGTGTGCGTGTCACTTCAAGTGATCTTTGAATAATTTTAGATATAAGCTTGTCAACAAGTTAGTCCGTCTGAGTACTTTCTGACGTCCTGTCTGTGGCTCTCAGATCCCAGTTCAGTCTTCACAAATATGTAGTTTCATTTTTAAAAACAGCTCAGTACCAGTCGAACCAAACAGGAGGAAATGGTGCTTTATAGTGAACCTTTGCTGCATCCTCCGCTCTCTCCCCGTGTTTCCAGTCTGGCCATAAATAGGCAAAAAATGTCCAAACTGTGACTCAGTGTGGTCAGTCTGTGAATCTGTGGCTAAATCGTTCCACTAATAGTCAGCGGTCATGTCTATAATGTTAAATCCAGCGGTACATGTCCACCAGGACACTAGGGGACGCTGCTCCACTCAGCTGGCCATTGAAGCGGTATCCTCTCGCTGAATGAACCTGATTGGTCTCTGGTTTTCTGCTCGCCGTTTCAAACAGGAAACAACATGGCGGCCTGCTGGTAAACTTTTTCTTTTTCTGTTTAAAGAATCCACCAAAATCTACTTCAGACATCTGAAGAGGGAAATACTCCCAGATGAAACTTCATTATAGTAACTGTGCAATTGTGTTAACAGTCTGTTTAATACTGTATATATTGGTCCTATTTGTAATATTTCACCTCGCTTATATTCCAATTTTTTATATTCCCTTCTGTTTAAATTGTCATTTTATGTCTCTACTTTTGTTTAGCGTCTTGTTTTTGCACTATCCATCAACATGAGCAACAAAAATGAAGACTAAATATAAAATATAAATAAAATCAAGAAAATCCCGGACAATCGCAGACCATTTTTGTGTCTCTGCTAGATGAGTTTTCCTTTCAAGTTTGCACATCAACAACATAAAGAAAGATGAGTTATCTCTCTGTCAGACTCCAAGTGACAAAGTCGCGATCAAAAGATTTGAAGAGTTTGTTTTATGAGTTTCCTCCGAGCGTCCCAGGAAATCCCTCAACCTTTTGAATGGTTCGGTTTCCCTCTTCAGAGAGGACAGCCGAGGGTTTACAACAACACACAGCTCCCCTCTGATCCACTGCTGACTCTGCAGACCTGAGCTTTACTGTGTGTGTTTTACTCTCCGTCCATTCATCAGCTAACGTTTTCCCAGCCAGGTGCCCCTCTCCGCCACACCAGGCCCACTCTGTCAGAATGAGGGCCAGTGGGTCAAAGGTCGTTCAAATGCCTGGCTTAGAAAGAGGAGGAGGGGCTTCTCACGACAAGCGCAGTTTGTTTTTCCCATAAGCATTAGCTTGTCGTGCTAACGGACAGAGGCACATGTGGCGATGCGATTAAGAGGGAATCCACTTCGAGGGCCCCCCGCTTCTTCAGCTCAGTTATATTTAAACAAGGGGAGAGTTTGGTGCTACTGAATACCGTCAAACAAATATAATCTTCAGTAATCCTGCAAGTGGAAGACAAAAACAGGAGGATGAGCCACGTACTGTACTGTACCACAGTCTGTGCCGGGGCTGTTTTGGTACTGTGGTCACATCCAAAGCCAAAAAATATAAAAAGACCAAGATACGAACCTCCAAACATACAGTTAAGACTTCCTGAATTCCTCAAATTCTCTGCTAATTCTGCACAAACAGCATAGTGGTGGTGATGAAATATGCAGCTGTTGGCTGGAGGGAGACGCTGTAGCAACCAGGAGCAGTAAACTCAACAGGTCAACAGGTAGAAAAGTGTTTTCTGACTCTGCTCCGCTGCCGCTCACTAAAAAGCATCAATAAACATGCAGGTTTATGGGTCTCCTGGGTGGCTGCAGGTACACATCTCTGAAACCCAACACTGCAGAGGTTTCCATGCCTCACCAACAGCCAAGGGCCTCTGATTGGTCAGAGAAAGGTCAGTGTCACGGTAATGCCATGGTAACAACCCATGGAGGCTAATACAGCTTCTTGTGCCATTAGCGCATACAAAGTATGGCATTACATGACCTCACAAAATAATGTCCTGAACATGAGGAATCTGGCCGTGACCTCAGCAAACTGCTTTCTAAATATGTATGTTAAATCATGTGGTGGTTCTCTTGGATTATCCTGGTGTGAAGTACTTGATCGGTTTCCTTTTGGGCAGCCTGTTGTCTCTGATAACTCCACTGACTCCTCTATATTTCCTCTTTTCCTGCAGGGTGACCGGGTGTGGTTACGGGAGGATGAGCAGTACCTTCCCAGCACCGTGTCCTCGTGCTCTGGAGGTGTTGTTGTCTTCGCCACAGACTATGGCCAGGTAAGACACACTAAGGTTCCTGTAATGTGACACATCTTTTAAAGCTGAATCACATCAGAGCCTCCTATCCTCTTTCAGCACATTTCAATGAACATTTAGTTTATACAACAGCATTTTGACTTCAGGATCTCAGTTACAGTTAAAGGTCCTGGGTCATGCTGTACACATTAAGTACATTAAGATTAGGCTGAGGGAAAGTGTAGGCTTTCCTCTGGAAAAGGGTCATGTGATGGAGGCGTGACCAATCAGGGATTGACACGTCATGACCAAGGTTATAATCGTTTTTATTTTGTTGTAGTTTAGACTTTTCAATTCAAACTGTGTTTGTTAGTTTTAGTTCTGTTTCAGTTTTTCAGAAAGTTTTAGTTTTTATGTATTTAGTTTTGACTGAAATGGGCTCAGCAGCATTTTCAAACGTCTTCGTTTTAAGGGTTTCTAAAATGCCGGAGTAGTGTCGATGCCTGGCGTAAATCTAGCAAAAGTGAAGTGTTTTTAAATGTATTTGTGTGGATGTAGCCTCAGAAGAAGAAGAAGGGAGGGAACCAAAACAGCAACCATTTGAGTATTATATCAATTTAATAAAAACTCGTCACAAGACAAAGAACAAACACAACAAGGAACTCATGATTCTGTCACTGTTGGCTCATGATGGGCCAAACTTGCTTTTTGTGGTTCAGATGTGGTGTAAAATAAATGCAATAAAGGACATTTTAGTGGAAAGGCCTAATCTTGTGGTCCTCAGTTGACCTTATTGTTCCAGAAGCACCAGGTGAAGTCGGCTGTCTCTCTCTCCCGTGTTTCTTACCTCTTCTTAGGCTGACAGATTTTTTTTTTTGTAAACCTCAGAGAGAACAAAGAGGCTTAAACAGGTCCACTTATAATTTGAGATCAGCTCAAGATGCTGCAGATCCACTTAAACCCATATGGTGCTGCATTACCTCTTTGATCCATGTGTTGTTAACACAGCAGATACAGATGAGGTGACGGACACATGGAGCAGGGGTCACAGTGGCTTTAATGTCTGGTTATTAATAAGAATGAACATGATTCAACCCGTCAAGTTGTCGTTGTTTTGGAGGACAGAGTTGACATAAAACATTTAGCTGTATGTAGCTGTGAAGTTTCCTCTGAAAGGTGATAAACTCGCTAAACTTGATTTTGAAGCTTTGCTTTGACTCCAAACATTAAAGTGGTCACATGGAAGACAGACAAAGCCGTCAGCATCGTTTCTGTGGCGCTCACACATCCAGCTGATCAGCCCTGGTGACCATCACAGCTCTGCTGTCCGCTGGTTTACGACTCCAACACTCTGAAAAGACGTGTTGGATGTGACTTTGCTCAGAGGGGTTGAGTAGACGGCAGACAGGAGTAGGCTCTCATAACAGTAATAGGGGTGTGAGAAAATGTTGAGTATTATGATATTGTGTTTTATGATGCTGTATAGATTCTCAAAAATACCATATTGATATTTAATTAATAGTTTACATGCAAAGATGAACAGAGTCAGTATTTTGTTTCATTTGCAGTGAAAGCCCTCTCAGTGTACGAGCCCTCTCAAAGTAGTGATACGATGTTGGATGTTTCAGGTACTGTGACAAATGTGATGCAGATCACTGATTGGTCTGATTGCAAAAAAAGTCAACTATTTTCCTGAGATTTTACCCATATGGTGGTGTGTCTTTATACTATGAGAATTTCCCTTAAATTACATTTTGAAAAATTGCAATATATCACCTTACGTACAGTATGGCAATATATTGAATCCTAACCCCTGTATCATGACATGTATTGTGTCGCAAGATTCTCACCAATACACAGTGCTAAGCTGTAATAGTAATAAAGCAATGCTGAAGAGTTGCTGTGTAGCTGGTTGCACCAACAATAAATCCAAAAACGCTGATCTCCAAATGTTTCCCTGCCGTGTCCCAAAAAAGGTCTAATAGAGTGACTTTAAGGCACCAAGCTATAGACCAGACCAGCATGGCTTTAAGGCTCCAAGCTATAGACCAGACCAGCATGGCTTTAAGGCTCCAAGCTATAGACCAGACCAGCATGGCTTTAAGGCTCCAAGCTATAGACCAGACCAGCATGGCTTTATGGCTCCAAGCTATAGACCAGACCAGCATGGCTTTAAGGCTCCAAGCTATAGACCAGACCAGCATGGTTTTATGGCTCCAAGCTATAGACCAGACCAGCATGGCTTTATGGCTCCAAGCTATAGACCAGACCAGCATGGCTTTATGGCTCCAAGCTATAGACCAGACCAGCTAGCAAGAGATAAATACATACACACTTGTCAAAATTACAATCTAAACATAAGTCAAATTGCATTGAAGTCTATTGGATCTTGGGGTTCCTATCCCCCAGAATGGGGCGTACTGTATGTGCCAGTCTGATGAATTGTAGCATAGTTTTATGATCGCACCACTGCACTGCTAACCTAGGTGACAATTTGCACTTATAAATAGCTATTTCACAATAAAAGCCGCCTGCTGTCTTGCTGGTGGAAAACCTTAACTGCCGAGCAATGACATCCATCCATCTGCAACTGCTTATCCTGTTCGGGGGTTGCAGGATGAAGGCCGGGGACACCCTGTACAAGTCGCCAGTCCATCACAGGGCTGACAACCATTCACGTCCACATTGCCTACAGGCAACTTAGAGTCAACAGTTAACCTGCATGTCTTTGGACTGTGGGATGAAGCTAAAAGTCATGCAACAAACTCCACACAGAAGGGCCCCAAGCTGGGTTTAAGTCTGCGACCCTCTTGCTGTGAGGCAACAGGCCTAACCACTGCACCACCATGCATCCCTGAAGCAACAACAAACAGACTAAAAGTTGACATTCAGTTTTTATACCTATCTATAATAATATCCAGGTCAAAATGCTCATTATAACGTGTAAAAAATATCTGCAATTACTTTTTTAACAATCCTGAACTTCAGTGAATTTAGACTACTTACTGCTGTTTAACCAAAGCCTTTAAAATCGGGCCAACAAGCAGTAACTGATGAACCGTTTGGGGGGGTTTTCCCTCCTCCACCCTCCTGTGCTGACAGCTTCAACAAAGACTTCCAGTGTAGCCGGTGTGCAGCAGAGGGTCACTACCAGATGACGGTCTGTAAATGTGAGCGCTGAGGGATTTGGGGTCATGTTGAGCCAGCGTATTGTCCTGCAGATTTACTGGCAGATTAAGGCATTCTTATCTCAGGCTCCAGCTCACTAACAGAGACTCTGTTAGACCTGCTGGTCCCCAGAGCTGATGAGCCTCCACACCAGTTTACAGTCGCAACCGGAGGATGCTGCTGTTTGCCGCTGTCAGTCTGACTGTAGCGCCACCATGAGGTCGACATTATTGTGTTTTAGTGAAATGTGTCTGCAGTTATTGGATGGATTGGCATGAAATGTTATAAATTTGGAGATCTTTTAACCATCTAGTGCCATCGTAAAATTACAAAAAATGCAATTTGTCCACTTCTTTGATAAGTCAAAGTCAAAGTGTTCATCATATGATCAGTTAAAATCAGGTTTACCTTCCACCCTGAGCGCCAGTTCTGACCAAATACCTGCTAAACTAACCACATTCCCATTGCATTTACTGCTAATTAGCAAATGTTAGCATCTCTCCTGTCTCCTCTCCTTCTCCTCTCCTCCTCTGCTGTGTCCTCTCCTGTCTCCTCTCCTTTCCTGTCTCCTCTCCTCTCCTCTCCTCCTCTCCTGTCTCCTCTCCCTCTCCTCCTCTGCTGTCTCCTCTCCTGTCTCCTCTCCTGTCTCCTCTCCTCCTCTGCTGTCTCCTCTCCTGTCTCCTCTCCTCTCCTCCTCTGCTGTCTCCTCTCCTGTCTCCTCTCCTCCTCTCCGCTCCTCTCCTCCTCCTTCTCCTCTCCTGTCTCCTCTCCTCCTCTCCTGTCTCCTCTCCTCCTCTCCGCTCCTCTCCTCTCCTCTCCTCCTCCCCCCCTTCCCTCCCTCCTCTCCCCCTCTCCTCTCCCTCCCCTCCCCTCCTCCCTCCTCCCCTCCTTCTCCTCTCCTCCTCTCCCTCCTCTCCTCTCCTCTCCTCCTCTGCTGTCTCCTCTCCTGTCTCCTCCTGTCTCCTCTCCTCTCCTCTCCTGTCTCCTCCTCTCCTGTCTCCTTTCCTTTCTCCTCTCCTCCTCTCCTATCTCCTCTCCTCGTTGGTGTTGGTCCAGATGAACTGGAAGGTTTTAATTTGCTGGGCTCAGAGTTGGGAAATAAAAGCAGCACCAGCCTCAATCTGTTTAAGAGCTTTACAGGAATTAGCATTAGCTGCTCACAGTCATTTTTACTCCAAGCAACAGAGAGATGAGGCTGACAGAGCAGGACCGTCCTGTAACAGAGGAGTCACAGGTTCAATCCCCGAAACAGTGCGTGCGTGTGCGCGTGCGTGTGCATGTGTCCGCCAGCCGTCTGTTGTGTGTAACTGGAGATGGACGTCACCTGTTCGTCTTCAGAGCAGATGTTGCTCTTTGTGAGGAAAACCTATGCTGGCCAATCAGAGAAGCACACTACTATAAACCCCACCCACTTCAGTGTGTGTGTGTGTGTGTGTGTGTGTGTGTGTGTGTGTGTGTGTGTGTGTGTGTGTGTGTGTGTGTGTGTGTGTGTGTATCTTCATGCTAATATATAAATAGGTAGGTTAATCAAGGTTAATCGCAAATTCTCACTCTTTTTTTATCTGTTCAGAATGAACCTTAAAGGGAGATTTATCAGGTATTTAATACTCTTATCAACATGGGAGTGGACAAGTATTTCATATACCAGTATCTTCACTCTAGCTTTAAAACTGAGACCTCTACAGCCTAAAAATCACAACTTGCATTAGCATGCTATCATGGTAACATAAATCTGTGTTTGCATGTATTTACATCACTGATAGTTTATAGTGTTTATAGCTTGTATGTTGATTTTAAATGAATGTGTGTTTCTGTCTGTCTCTATGTGAGTATAGCTATTGAAGTGTATTTTGGAGTGACGGAGGATGATGATCAACTCGCTAGTTCATAGTTGAATTTTTCAACAACTGCTGGTTAAGCTGCCACAACATTTAATTGTGTAATATTGATGCTTCCCAGAGGATGAACACTGCTGGTTCTGCTGCTCCCTCTGACCTTTCTTCTAGCTCCACCATCCAGCCAAAATGTCCCTTTAACCTTTTACACTTTTGGTCCTTTTTCGTAAGATGACATAAAATTTTACTGAACTCATCCAGGTTCCTCTTATGAACTGTTTTTTCACCTTGGACCAAAATGCCTCCACTTCAACGATGTCATATTTTTATTTATTTGTTTGTAAAACAAATAAACAAAGCAGCAGCAACATAACAACAGAGGAAACAGATTAAAACAGCAAACCTAGAGGCTTATAGGAGGAATCACCTCAAGCAACACATTAGCACATAAGCAACATAAATCAGAGACAAACATAACACACCTTCAACAGTGTAGTGTCTATGTGTGTTTGTGTTGCTTGAAGTAGCAGTAAGCATCTTTAAAAGTTAGTTTGCCCCATAGTTGTAACTCATAACCTCTGGAAACAGCCCTGAGACCTAAAACCCAGGCTGACGCTCCTTCGTCCTGCAGCTCTTTAAGGCTGAAGGCAGCTAATTACTTCACCAACATTTAATAACAACTCTGACTTCCACGTACGCAGTGAGAAGGAATGAAACTCTTCATTATGTGTCATTGGGAGGGTAAACTGAGTCCTCCCACCCCCCCACTGCTGTCAGACAGTCGTACAGGTAACCCCTCCACCCGCCTCGAGCTTCACTCCTCCTCCTCCATCATCATCATCAAAAGCAGCAGCTGCTCTTTGAATCACCATTCATCTCCTGCTGCATTGTCCTGCAGTCAGCTCAGAGGAGGAGACTGTCTGCTCCGTCAAAAACACTGAAACCTGAGCAAGACGAGAGAAACCCGCCGACCTCCAACAACACGTAGACATAGTGTTCGTACACTGATATTTACTTCTGTAATGACCACCTACCGCTACAATACACAAAGTCTTTCACAGGGTGAACAGCTCACTGGAAGTCTACCAGTCTTACCAGTGTAAAGTGTGTCCTGAATCAACATATCCTCAAAAAACGGTCCATATGATATCTTATGAAAAACTTATTCCTCCTTTTTCATTCATTTTCCCACGTGTCCAGCAGCATGGTACAGGCCTACAGTCTTTTCAAAATAAAGTTCTGTCTTCACAGGAAACAACTTAGTCAATGAAAAGACCGACTTGGTTAGACTTAGGCAACAAAGCTACTTAGTTAGGTTTAGGAAGAGATCGACTTGGATACTTGGTTAGGTTTAGGCATGAAAACTACTTTTTCTGTTTAGGACCAGATTGACTTGATTAGATTTAGGTAACAAAACGACTTAGCTAGGTTTAGGAAAATATTGACTTGTTTAGGTTTAGGAACAGATTGACTTGGTCAGGCTTAGGGAACAAAAGTACTTAGGTTTAGGAAAAGGTCGTGGTTTGGCTTAAAGGAACTCAGTAAATGCCGTTACTTTAGTGCATAAGTTGCTAGACAAATTATTGTTGACTTCTATTTTCACATGGGACAGTACTTTTTGACCTTGACCTCTTCCTTATGCACCGTTCACCACCATTTATATTTTCTGGTTCTTGATTATCTGAATTAACCACATATCACAGTGCGCTACAAACAGTGTATGAGAGCAGCCTGCCTGAATCGAAGCGTCATTAAAATCCTCCTCTTGGGAACGAGACAATGTACAGGAGTAAAAACAGATTGAAATATCTAATTTTGGAAAGATCAACGTTAATAATGTGGCTCAGTAAACTCTCAGAAACACTGTATTGCTCCACCGCTGTAGCTGAAACACCGACTGTTACTTTTCACATCCACCTATAAACTAATAATTCAGTATCAGGAAACATGAGTGATGGACCACTACAGTACCAGAATCAGCCTCCAGAAAGCCGTATTAGTTAAATCCTTCCTCCACTCATGGTACCTTTCTCTGGTTAAGAGTCTTCTAATTGCCTGGACGTAAATGTGAATTCACTTTCCTGATCCACATAAGCAAGAACAACAAACTTTATCCCGACTGATCCAGGAACAGAGCCTGTTGATCCGACGTACAGCAGCGACTCCAGCACCTCCTCCTGCTCTGCTGTCTAATGGCTTTGTTTCACAGAGATTTACTCCCGTTAGCATCTGTCGCTAGGCTTAGCGTCCGGGCCCCCGTGGCTTTGTTTTTGAGGCGTGGACCCTCCTCAGCTCCACACAGACAACTGAACCAATTAGAAACCTAATTAGGCCAAAGCCGAAGGACAGCCTGTCCTCTACTGACTGTAATGCAATGAATACTGTCCAGGACCAGAAAAGAGACGGTGACGGAGAGCGTCCATATTCTGTCTGTTCCCTGGTTTGGGCCTCTTGGTTCCAGTGACAATGCTCCTGTGCACAAAACCAGCTCCATAAAGAAACAGAGTCCTGAACTCCACCCAGTCCAACACCTCGGTGATGAACTGGAATGGAGGACAGTAGATGGTTGAGCTTACAAAGCTTGCATGATGTCTTGCATCTTTCTTGTTGTAGCCTGTTAAAACTAACAAGATGGTGGCTTTGGTTCAAATTTGAAAATGACAATATATCCAGTGCTGTGCTTTAACTCAGTGACCACGTATGCACAACATATTCAGATTTTTGCCCTGATTATGAAAACGACTGTACTCCTGCTGTTAAGGTAACCGGTGGTGAACACAGCCTCCCTCTTTCACTCCTTCGTCCATCTTCTTGAAAAGGTTGGCGTTGTGATATTTGCACATATCCAAAAACCAGCACATTCAGAATATGCATCTCACTTGGTGTTTTTACTGCTGTTTGCGACACACGGCCTGTGTGTTGTACACAAACCAACTAACCAACAGTTTGTGGAGATGCGTGCCCAAAAGAAAAGGAGAAACATGATACCTTTAAATGTTATTTGCTACTAAAACTTGAATGATATCAGCATTTTGATCTGAAAATGTTCCATTCAAAATAAGCTCTAATTCAAATGCAATATGCTGTTTACATGACCCATATTGAATTCACAATACTGTCATATTCTGAGTAATAGTCAAATATTAATGCGCATGTGAACATACTTAAGAAGTTACTGAACCCCTGTCGTTTTTACATCTGTGTTTGTGTTTAGATGAAACAAATGTTTTTCAGTGAGCTTTACAGGTGTTCACAGCTGCTAGGTGGATTTGCTTTGGACAGAGCCAGGCTAGCTTCCCCCTCTGCTTCCAGTCTTTATGCTAAGCTAAGCTAACTGTCTAGCCATAGCTTGATGTTTAACCAGCAGCAAATAAATAAAATTCTTTGTCATGTTGATTTAAAAACATCAGGGAGGCATTACTTTTCTGACTATATGTTTGCTGATACTAATTACGTGTCTCTGAACATCAAGTATTAAATAAGAAAATGAGTTTATACACTTTTAGAGTTGCTGCACACCTTCACCTCACCTGTGCAGATGAACAGGTGAGGTGAAGGTGTGTTCCTGGTCCTCTCTGGACCTCAGGACAGCTGATGACTGTAAACAGCGTTTACACCGGACTCGTCTAATCAGTCTCCCTGTGACCGTCAACCTCAGCAGATAGAAACATGTCGGTCTTTTCAACAGTGAGTCTCATTTCCTAAAGCAGCCACAGTCCCGTCCAGGTCAGTGTGACTGTAAATTACAAGAAGCAAAGTGTTTTTAACGTATATTTGTTAGAACACTAATGTGATGATGACCAGGGAGTCGCAGACTGTCTTTTCAGTTTACTTCAGGACTGATAAACCCAACAGAAACGGCCGGTTGTGAACGCAGAGTCGAAAAAACACAGTCACCTTTCATTTATCTGCGACGGCCGGTTTCCCCTGAAGCGTCACCAAAACCAGATTATTCACAGAGGAAGAAACCAGCATGCATCACCAGTATTGATGTTAAAGCATCAGTTAGGATTTTCTTTTGCTTCTCTGTTAGACACTCAAATAACTAAATTAAACATATGAAACTAGAAAACCTAAAGAATCCATGTCGCTCGTTAACTAACTGCGCTGAAGTTTGGTGAGGAAAAACTGTCATGTCCATTTTCAAAGGGGTCCATTGACCTCTGACCTCCAGATGTGTGGATGTAAATGGGTTCTCTGGGTCCCCACCAGTCTCCCCTTTACAGACATGTCCCACTTTCTGATAGTCCCAGTCAGTCTGGATCAAGTCCTAGTCAAGTCAGCACTCTGACACACTGACAGCTGTTGTTGCCTGTTGGGCTGCAGTTTGCCATGTTCTGATTGGAGCAGATTGTTGATGCTAAAGTCAGAACCTGGGAGGGTTTCTGGATAATATCTGGTATTGTTTTATGTTGTTTGTTGATTAGTATCAATAATAAATGTATACATACATTTGTACAAAGCAGCATATTTCCACACTGATTGTATTGTCTTGACTGGACCGTAAAGCTGCTTTTAGAAAACTGCCTCACTGACATAATAGCTGATTATCAGACTAAAATGTTGAAAGATGTTAGAAATAAATTGACAGAAGCCATGGGACATCCTCAGACTGAACTAAAAGCAGGCGAAGGTGGTTAGTTAAAGTTAAACTATTTTAATAAAATCATCTGAAACACCCAGATGTAGACACACCTGTGAGAGAGAGCCGGGAATAGGCAGGATTTTGAAACCATTGAAGTACATACTGGACCTGTGTGTTTGCTCGTGTTACTGAATCATCTTTGTGGTGTTGCTGTTTGTGGAAAAGGCTGCGACAGCACCGGGTTTGGCTGCTGTCCTGTTTCCACCCAGAAGCCGACGTGGTTAAAGTCTGACGGTGTAAAAACTTCACAGAAAAACTACAGAATGTAAATCTCCCACCAAGGTGTCCTGAACAGAGTCAGTGCAGATGAACTGATGTTTGATCTGTAGTGCTGGATCATTGTCTGGATCGGTGACCTCTGTGTGCCTCCTGCAGAGCGTTGATAATTTCAGCTCTTCTCTTAACTAACCTCACCAGCTCGTCCTCCTCTCGACTGGACTGCCCTGTGTTCAAACACAGTTGTCTGTTATAGAGGGGCCACAGAAAGCAGAAGAATAACCTCTTTGTCTGCATGCTACAGTTGTTTTCCTCGATATCCTCGTATTCGGAGACTCCATATTTGTTCCTCGGCGCTCACTGCTGAGGCAGCTCATCAGAGTCTAAGTGGTAGACGACTGTGGCATCTCTTTGGGATTTGGAGCCCTTTTTCATAGTTCCTCTGTTTACTTCTGGTGGACAAGCAGGTCTATTACCATATTACCATATTACATAGCCTGGTGACGTCTAGAGCTAGTGTTAGCTACGAAAAGATGTGGCAACGCTGCACAGGACATATTTTGTTTTTCACAGCTTTGTGTTGTAATGGAGGCTTCATTTTCCCAATCGAATCGCACCCAGAGGCAGAGTTTCTTAGTGAAAATGAGGCTTATGACCTAAACACTGATGTGTCATTATTCTACAGCCATTACATTGTGTAATCAACATTTACTTCATGATGATAAATTAAAGCTAAAACTGTCTGTTGCCACTTGAACTCCTGATAAGAGCATCATTTGGGGGTGAAAAGAGTGAATACTTTAAATTGATTTATGTGGAAATTACCAAATCTATTAAAGCTAATGGCAGAAAAGTGAACTTCAGGACTGGTGTGCTGGACTTATCTGGAGGACTAATGTGTTTACAGGAAATCCTGAACTTGAGGATTATCATCTGTCATGTCTCCAGCTGATTATTTTTATATCTTAATGTCACCATTAGACACATCTCTTGAGATAAACTCTCCTCTCTGCTTGATGCTGATGTTAAAGTTGAGACTTGTGTAAAATGTTTTGACTAAAGTCTTTAAGTGACCTTAGTGTCAACAGAAGCTTGAAGGCTAACAGTCAACCTTAAAACACTGACAACTGGGGACACAACGTGCACCTATCAGGGTGAACGGGTTTGAGATCTCTGAATCAGGCATCACTGGTTTTGACTCATCGTTGTAGGACAGCTGTCCAGCCTCGTCCTCCTCGGACTCTGAGTCTCCTGAAACCCTCATCCAGCTTTATTTCCCAGCCCAGGGTCGTATTTTCCTCTGCTAGCTGTCTGCCATATGTCACGTCTGTGGAAGGTGACATGAAATACGAGCTGTTATAATACCAGGAGAGGAAGGTAGATGTTCTGCCCACAGGATACTATTAATTAATAACTGTAAACTGACTTACTGGTACTTTACGCACCATTTTGGGAGACTTTCTTCTATTTAATATTGTTCGTTTTATCCCACCGTCTGTCTGATGATGGGAATTTAGTAGTAAATGCATTTAATGTATTCTCACTGAGATCAAGATCTCTTTTCCAGGTAAGAGCTGAAACCAATTCTGATCTGATAAAGGCATAAAAAAAGTTATTATTATCTCAGGTTTAATATACAGCAAGTCACTGTTGTGAAATAAAGACAGACAGGGCGATGCTGCACCCGTTTATTAACAATGACCCGCTAGCTGCACATTACCCCGTTTATTACACGGCTACTTACTGAGGAAATCAATAACTTGACACAAAAACGATCCTTCAGAGTCCGACATCAGAACTGCAACGGTCTGCTATACATAGCAATAGCCTGTCATACTGTACACAGCAACGGTCTGTTATACACAGCAACGGTCTGTTATACTGTACACAGCAACGGTCTGTTATACACAGCAATGGTCTGCTATACATAGCAACGGTCTGCTATACATAGCAATGGTCTGTCATTCTGTACACAGCAACGGTCTGTTATACACAGCAACGGTCTGTTATACTGTACACAGCAATGGTCTGTTATACACAGCAATGGTCTGCTATACATAGCAGTGGTCTGCTATACATAGCAACGGTCTGTTATACTGTACACAGCAACGGTCCGTTATACACAGCAACGGTCTGTTATACATAGCAATGGTCTGTCATACTGTACACAGCAACGGTCTGTTAGACACAGCAATGGTCTGTTATACTGTACACAGCAACGGTCTGTTATACACAGCAACGGTCTGTTAGACACAGCAACGGTCTGTTAGACACAGCAATGGTCTATTATACAGTACACAGCAACGGTCTGTTATACACAGCAACGGTCTGCTATACATAGCAATGGTCTGTTACACTGTACACAGCAAGGGTCTGTTATACACAGCAAGGGTCTGCTATACACAGCAATGGTCTGTTATACACAGCAACGGTCTTTTATACATAGCAACGGTCTTTATTCTATACATAGCAACGGTCTGCTATACACAGCAACGGTTTGTTATACATAGCAACGGTCTGTTATACTGTACACAGCAACGGTCTGTTATACACAGCAACGGTCTGTTATACACAGCAACGGTCCGTTATACATAGCAACAGTCTGCTATACTGTACACAGCAATGGTCTGCTATACACAGCAACGGTCTGCTATACACAGCAACGGTCTGTTATACATAGCAACAGTCTGTTATACATAGCAACGGTATGTTATACTGTACACAGCAACGGTCTGTTATACTGTACACAGCAACGGTCTGTTATACACAGCAACGGTCTGTTATACTACAGCAACGGTCTGCTATACACAGCAACGGTCTCCTATACACAGCAACAGTCTGTTATACACAGCAACGGTCTGTTATACACAGCAACGGTCTGTTATACTGTACACAGCAACGGTCTGTTATACACAGCAACGGTCTGTTATACACAGCAATGGTCTGTTATACACAGCAACGGTCTGTTATACACAGCAATGGTCTGTTATAAAGGAATAATGTACGACGCTGACCAGTCAGAATCAAGTACTTAACAAAGCTGTGTAATACTGTTCTTTAATGACCTGTAACCTCTAAAACAGCAGTAGCCAGTGGCGGCCATGATGATATCTCCAGGATGACAGCACAGTGAAAGCGACGTTAGACAAGTTGATTTTTTTTTCTGGGTCAATAAATTATGGTATCTGATCAGTACATAGTTTCATCAGTTTATTTACACAACCTTGTTTCTGTTTATAACCAAACTGTTGTAAAAATATATACTTGGCTTTCATATTAAATATTGTTTACGGTTTAAATACGTGGATCTTTATAATCGTTGCTTGGACTGTAATTCTTAGCATGTCTACCTGCGTGCGTCACACCTGGAGCCTCAAGGCAAGTTTGGATTGCCTTTATATTGTCAAGTCAACCACTGACAGCAGCCTTATGTCACCTCCACCTGGCTCCACTCTGGTATAACCAATGATTTATTTTTACCGCTGTGAATTGTGACCCTTTTTTACACTAAGTATTTACACTAACACTTCCCTGGCTGAGCGTCTGTCGGACCTCCAGGCTTTCGTCCAGGCGTTAGCCTCCTCCGGTAACACCAGAGACAATCTGTCAGTCAGGAATCAGGATGTGTCCTGCTGTAAATCATACAGTTAAACTGTCTGAGCAGTCAGGCTGTTAGCGTGAACAGACCCTGACTTTATAATCCCTGTCAAAGTTTCACCTCCCAGCAGTATATCCTCAGAGGAAGGATGACAACTACACCCAGACTCGGCTCAATCTAATGATGTCTTCAAAATCAATATTATCTGCTTCTGATCATTTTGAACATCTGACATATTTTAGAAGAAAAACAACAGAAAGTCCCACTGCTGTCTGTCTGGTGTTTTCTGTCTCTGTCCACGCTCTTTTCTGTTTTCTGTCATACATCATTATTACTGCAACACAGATATATGGTTGTACTATTGTTTGTACTGTCTGCTGTGTGATCTTTACTCAGAGTTCATCCCTGATAAGAGAGTCAGTGAAGAACTGCAGGGACATTTAATCTCCTTGTTTACTGTGAAAGAATATGCAGAGATTTCATGTCATTTCATTTTAGTATCTTCTGGAAGTTTCACGTCTTTTTTTACGTTCCTGAAAAGCTGCTCTGGTCTGAGAAAAAGTTGCATCCAAAATAAAGAAGACCAACTCTACTGTAAACAACACGCCAGGAAACAGCGCTGAATGTTGGGAAATATCTTCTTTTTTTTTTTTTTTTTTACAGAAAATTGGAGGTTAAGGTTGATTTTAAGTAAAGGATAAGTTCCTCTTGAGAAGTGCAGCATTGTTGAGCTGTGAAACACAAGAAAACTTGATCGTCTGTTGGTCAGCATATCTTCTTTATTTTTTTACGTCTCCCTGTTCTTCTGTTTTGTGATTCAGGTGTACACCTACAAGCAGAATGCACTCACCAGACAGAAGGTGCAGCCCATGCACCACAGCAGCATCAGAGGGGTGGAGGACATGTCGACCCTCGAGGACCTCCATGATGGAGCCATCATGCACAACCTCTTCCTGCGCTACCAGCAGAGACACATCTATGTAAGTCCTCTCCAAGCTAAGCCACGCCCGACGACTTTAACGCTGATTTAACTCTGAGTTTTCAATGCTGCTGACTTTGACCTTTTGACCTGACAGGAGCCAGCGAAGCACTCTGTGACCCAATATGCAATATGAGCAATATAATGAGCCAGAAGTTGATTTTATCTTGCAGGAACTCCGCTAGTAATGGGAGAAATTATTTGATAGACAAAGGGGGGAAGAAAGCGCAAAAACATATCATAAAAAGGGAAAAACAGAAAAAGACATAAGACAAAATAAAAAAAATAAAAAAAAGATAAAAAAGATAAAAGTGAATTTCATGGACGATTTAATCCAGAATTTTACATAAATTGTGTATCAACATCCAGAAAGAGCAGAAAAATGAACAGATAATTGCTCTCGGTTAGTTATCTTATCCTCTTCCCTCTGGGTCTCAACATCTGAATAAGTGTCTCAAGTGAATATCACACACTTCATTTAGTGTTTTTGCATCATAAGTCAGCAGTGAAAAACGAGGACTTCCTGTCCATACCGATGAGAAAACGTCAGATCCGAGGCATGAGACGGGGCGTCTGTCAGCGTCCATTCTGTCTTCTCTATACAGCTCCACGCAGGAATCTCCCGTGAGCGGCTGAAGTTGCTCAATCTTTGCGTAACAGCAGAGATAAGCGTCTAGACGCAGGCAGATAAGAGAAGGCGATGGCTCGGTCACAAAGCTCCATGTTGTTGTTGTGAAACGGCGAGACGAGTCCTTGGAAGGATCAGTGATGGTGGACGTCCTGTCAAAGGAAGTGTGACGGTCTGTGATTTGAGGTTTAGCTCGAGGTTCTCAGGTGTGACACACACGTGTGAATTTGATTGAAAAGTTTGAGTAACTGTGTTGAGTTTAATACACAACGTCCTGGAGAGACATCTCCCGACAGCAGGTTTTTCACAATAAAACATAAACCTGTCTGATTGCTTTACATTTTAATCATTGCAGCATGACCACAACATAGATTAAACTGGCATTTTCTAGTAGCTTCTACACAGTAAACCATTTTTAAAAATCTTTTAGGACATAATTTTCTGCAAAAAACTTTCAAAATAAGATAATTTTAAGTTCTGTCTATACACACTGTTGTGTTAGAAGACAAGTTATAGGCCTGGCAAAGGTTTTTTGGTTCTTTGTCTATGAGGGTGTATTGGGCCGTTAGGTAAATATATATATATATATATATATATATATATATATATATATATATATATATATATATATATATATATATATTTTATACACGCATATGCTTTCTCCCAAAACTGCTCTGAAAGAATTGGCTTTAATTACACCGGAGGATTTCTGCATGTTTGAAGTGTGAAGTGTTTCCAGGTGTGTAACAGACTGTAGGTACATACAGGAGACACAAGTGTTAGACATGACACATTACTGCACTATGACTTCAAATACAACGACTTCAGAGAAGTTTAGTCCTGTTCTCGTAAAGTGAATTTATTCTAATCAGAGAAAACAAATCAAATGTGATTAAGCTTTCTTCGTTCCACCATGTTTTCGGGAGGTTTAGGGTTTAAAGCTGATGTTTCCGAGACTCCAGCGTTGACCAGGTGATGAAAAGCACAGGTGATAAAACCCAAACAAGTAGAGAGCTTTTCAGCCTTTTCTGGGGGTCCAGGCAGGTTGTTAAAGCTGAAAGGAGCTCCTTGTTTGGCAGCCAAGAGCAGCAGGTTGCTAAGTGGGATGATTAGAGTTTGGGTTTGTTTGGTTTGACGTCTGTTTGGAGGCTGGTATTCCAGCGGCAGCCTCACCGGGAGTTTGCCAGGAGCCGGAGCGTTCTGGTATCTCTGATATCTGCCCTGTCGTCCAAACTGAGACAGGACAGTTAAGAGCATGTTCAACCTCAGTGACTCTGAAAATGCTGTTTCTCTTTGAGGTGCATATGATCATATGGTCACAGTCGTTCCCTCTGCTGATCTTTGTTCCTCTAATTCTCAGCACATTTTATTATGCAGTGTCTCTTTCAACAAGCTGAAACATGATGTTTGTCCATATACTAAATTAAAGGGGAGCTCCACATCTTTAACACCTCAGTGTTTCCAGGTGTTGGGGAGTTTTTGTGTGTGAAAATAAAGTTGTTTTATGTCCTCAGAGGGAGCTGAAATCTGATAAATAGTCGTAAAGGATTTCAGACTATTATTTTATTAACATCTAACCGCTAAAGTTCACCTAGTCACCAGGAAACCCAACACATTCTCACCCGCAAATCGTCAAATACCGCCACTTGGTCAGTGCCCCTCGGCGTCGGATGTGATGCACTAGTTACCCCTCTAATGTTAGTTTTGGATGGACCGGGAACAGCGTGTCAATATACGCTCACGCAATATTAACCGTTTATATATAACTGTATATGAGTACAACAGACAACTGAGTCCCCAGTTCACCGAGAGTTACTGTAGCGGCCACGGTGCTGCGTTCACTGTCTCCATTTCACCGTCGGGAGAGTTACTGTAGCAGCCACGGTGCTGCGTTCACTGTCTCCGGTTCACCGTCGGGACAGTTACTGTAGCGGCCACGGTGCTGCGTTCACTGTCTCTATTTCACCGTCAGGAGAGTTACTGTAGCGGCCACGGTGCTGCGTTCACTGTCTCCAGTTCACCGTCAGGAGAGTTACTGTAGCGGCCACGGTGCTGCGTTCACTGTCTCCAGTTCACCGTCAGGAGAGTTACTGTAGCGGCCACGGTGCTGCGTTCACTGTCTCCAGTTCACCGCCAGGAGAGTTACTGTAGCGGCCACGGTGCTGCGTTCACTGTCTCCAGTTCACCGTCAGGAGAGTTACCGTAGCAGCCACGGTGCTGCGTTCGCTGTCTCCAGTTCACCGTCAGGAGAGTTACCGTAGCAGCCACGGTGCTGCGTTCGCTGTCTCCAGTTCACCGTCAGGAGAGTTACTGTAGCAGCCACGGTGCTGCGTTCGCTGTCTCCAGTTCACCGTCAGGAGAGTTACTGTAGCAGCCACGGTGCTGCGTTCACTGTCTCCAGTTCACCGTCAGGAGATTTACTGTAGCAGCCACGGTGTTTGTATGGTGGTATTTGTTGAGGTTTTTAGTAGCTGTAGTGATACCAGGAGAGGTAGTAATGATCAGAACCTGTAATTTATTCCACAGCGAGCTAATGAGCAAACAAAGCAGCTCTGTTCTGCTGAGCCCAGTCAGAGTCTACGCTATGCTGGAGGAAACAAAGGAACATGTAGGACAAATAACTCTCGGCCATTACGGTCTCGTTCTGTACTTACGGACTAATGCACAAACCTGACCCAGCACTTTCTCCAGCAAAACAAGCCAGCGACAAAGACGCCCTTGTGCTTTTCTGCACGCATTATCCTCCGTAACCTTTGACAGATGCCATCTCGTTACTTTAATCACATCTGAACGCTCCCGTATGGTCGAAATTATCCCATCAATTCATCACAGCCGCCCAATCTCTACTCTGACGGGCCTTTTCTTCCCTCTCTGGACCAGAAGCTGCTAACAGAGAAAATTAGAGGAGAGGTTTTGGTAAAGTGGGCCAGAGATGTATTTCTGATTCTCATGAACTACTTATGTCTCTATATGTAGAAATAAGAGAACATTTATCTCAGTTACCAAGTGTAAACTTTAAATATATTCTGATTATTTTTTGACTTAAAAATAATTTAAACACATCTGAAAAATGCAAACTTTTAAGAAATTTAGCAGCAAATTATCAGCGTTGGGCAAAAATAAATGAAGCAGAATTAAAGCTAAATTTGTGCTGCTGCTAATTCAACAGACATTTTATACAACTACCATCCAGCTGTCATTGCTAGGCAAAAACTTTCTCTTTTATTTGTACCATCAATTAACTGAAGTCATTTTGCCGTTTGAGATGTTCATATTAATATGTTAGTGATGATATCCTTAGGCTATATGAATGCTTTTTAGAGTCAAAACAGGATAATGTAAACACAATTATGAGGTGTAATTTATAATTTATGTAGGATTTTCAAACTAATATACAATCTGTTAGTGAACTGCAGACTAACGGCCCATGACTCCTACGACGGGTCTGGACTGCACCGACATTGTGTTTGTACCTGAGAGAAAAATTCAAAATATGCGAAAATGGGTGAATGTGGCAAGTTCTGCTAAATCACTCGTACGAGCCACTTAAAGCAGCAGTTTTTATCGGATTTCATTAGTTGTAAGCCACAGAAGTCAGTCCACAAATGTGTACCATGATTTCTAAATATTTCTCTATTCACAAACACATATTTTTATATCCACAAAAAGGGTGATTTGCAAATATGCATAACTCGCTTTGTAAATATATATTATAAGTTTAATGATATGTATGTATTTGTGCATCAATTTTTACATGTGGGATGATATCTGCCCATTTGCAGATCACATCTTGTGCATTTATGGGTCACATGACATTTGTAACTTGTTTTTTGTCCACTTTATACCGCAGCAAATCTGTAGATAAAAGTTGTAATCCACAGACGACAATTCAAAACTATGTACCATGATCTCCAAATATTTCACTATCTGGAGATGTATTTGTGTTGTGTAAAGTCACAGCCACAAAAATACAGGACAGTCTGTAAATATGCATAATTTACTCTGTAAATATGTATTTTAATTCCACATAAAAAAATGTTTCTCTCAAAACACTTGACTTACAATATGCTGAAAGGTTATTATGGGATTTTTAGCCCAATGAAGCCAAAAATATTCTGCCTGCTGCAGAACGAATATGTTGGTTGGAGCTGTTCTTGCATGAGCCCCACTGTTTATAAAATTACAGAAAGCGTCAAACCAAATCAATAAAATAATATAAGAATACCATAGAAGTTAATTAATAAAAGCTGGAAAAGAGACTT